>CM035429.1:165139649-165182149 GCA_020310875.1 Ceratopteris richardii | reverse complement strand
GATAATTGCTATAGGAACTTCAAGAACTAGAAACGAAAATGATTTCAAAGAGGTGTCTACTCACAATCAAGAGGAAGATTCAACAATAATCAAGGATACAATCATGGCTACAACAAAATTTACAACATTAATTATCAAGGAGGATACAAATCAAGAAAAGACTTCAACAATTCTATAGAGGATCAAGAAGATTCTCTTCTCATTATGAAGAAGACTTCAAAACAAGGTATGAATGATGAGAACATCTTCTATATTGACTCAGGTTGTTCAAACCATGTAGCAGGCAATGTAGCTCTTCTTTCTCATCTTAATGAGCCCAAGAGAAAGCACCAAGTGTAGATAGGTGATGACACCAAGCATTCAATGGTCAAGATAGGAAATGTCAAAACTTATGATGGAGCAGAGTTCTTTATGTACATACTATTACAAAGAAATTGATGAGTGTTGGATAGATAGTGGAAAGGGTTTGTAGGTTAGGTTCAACAACTTTGGAGCTTTTGTGGAGGATCCCCAACATCGATTCAAGAGAATTGCCAAGGGAGAGAAAACATGTAGATTATTTACATTTGAGCTTGAGGACACTAGAAACATTGCACTTTACAATTATAAGGATCAAACCTTGTCTAAACTAGAGATTTGGCACAAAAGATTAGGGCACATTGGTGAGAGAACCTTGAAGCACATATCTAGATATCAATGTGTGCTTGTGATACCTAATGTATCCAAGCAACATATGATCTATAAATGTGGTGCATGTCAGTTTGGTAAATCACACAAGTTACCCTTTACAAAGAAAGGATATATTCATGAGGATTACTTGGAACGTGTCCAAATAGATGTGTGGGTTTCCAAGTAAGGATCCATCAATTTCAGGTTGAAAGTATTATGTGTCATTTATTGATGATTTTCGTAGGTGCACTATCATGTGTTTCATGAAACACAAAGATGAAGTGTTCAATTTCTTCAAGAAGTATCTTGCACGTATGGGAATTTAAACACAGAAAAGCCTGAAGAGGATAAGGTAAAATGGAGGAGGTGAATACTTCTCAAATGAATTTGATGCATTTTTGCAGGGCATAGGTATCAAAACGAAGATTACTACTAGGTATACTCCTGAGCAAAATGGAGTAGCAGAGAGGAGAAACACATTGATTGTTGAAACAACTAGATCAATGCTTATTGAAAAAAAATTGCTGAATTACTTGTGGGCATAGAGTGTCTCTACTACCACTTATCTTATTAACATTCAACCCTCTAAGTCAGTTGATGGAATGAACCTTTATGAGGCATGTCATGGTAGGAGGCCATCACTTAATCATTGTGGAATATCTGGTTGTGTTTCTTATGTGCATCTTCCATCTCAAATGAGAGTTAAGTTAGATCCTATGGCAGAGAAATGAATCGTCACAGGGTATGATTTAAACAAAAAGGATACAGGTTTTATAATCCATCCAAAAAAGGCTTTATTGTCAATAGAGATGTTGTGTTTGATGAGAATGATTCTTGGTTTGAAAGTGAATGTGGAAAGCTCAAATTGCCATATGATTTGGAAGAGGAATTTTCAAGTGTCACCACGGTGGAGCAAAGCACAATTGAAGAAATCAAATCAGATGATGAGGACACCATCAACTTGGAAGAGTTTAAAGCATGGAAATCAAAGGGCAAGGCTAAGATGAAGAGGCTTGATGACTTACCTCAATCATCCAACCAAGA
The DNA here is from genome assembly GCA_020310875.1 of Ceratopteris richardii. Taxonomy (NCBI): domain Eukaryota; kingdom Viridiplantae; phylum Streptophyta; class Polypodiopsida; order Polypodiales; family Pteridaceae; genus Ceratopteris; species Ceratopteris richardii. Next base: position 165,180,436 of record CM035429.1, on the reverse strand, counting down.
CTTAAGAAGGTCACAAAGTGATAGTAAGAAGCCAATCAGATGTGGATATGATACTTCATTAGTTACTAAGCATTCCATTTATCCTACTAAAGTTTTATCACTTGAAGAACCTTCTTCATGTGAAGAAGCAAGTACCAAGGGAGAATGGAAGGAGGCTATGGATGAATAAATAGAAGCACTTAAAGAGAATGATACTTGGGAGCCACTAACCAAGAAAGCATTAATGAAGGTAATTGGTTCTAGATGGATTTACAAAATCAAGAGCAACTTAGATGGATCGATAAACACGTATAAAGCTAGGCTTGTGGCTAAGTTTTTTTGCACAAACCCAAGGACTAGATTATGAAGAAACCTTTTCACCTATGGCTAAGATGCCAACCATTAGACTATTGGTAAGTGTAGCTGCATCTAGAAATTGGAATATGTATCCACTAGATGTGAAAAATGCCTTTCTCAACAGCTGGATTTCAGAGGAGGTTTACATGGCTCAACCTCTTGGATATAAAGACCAAAGCAAGGTGAATCATGCATGGAAATTGAAAAAAGATCTTTATGGTTTGAAGAGGGCACCTAGGGGATGGAACCATTGTAGGTTAACAACCTTTCTTCAAGAGTTTAAAATCATTAATCTAGGATTTTTAAAGTATTTTCTTGGACTTGAGTTAGTCTATACTAACTCTGGAATCTACATCACTCAAAGCAAATATGTGCAAGACATGTTGAAGAAGTTCCACTTGGAGAATGCAAAGATAGCTAGCACCCCTATAAAGGTAAATCATAAATTGAGTGCTAATGAAGGTGATGTTCATGGAGACATTGGAGGATATCAAAGCATAGTTGTGAGTCTTAACTATGCAACATTAACTAGGATTGACATATGTTATGGAGTAAGTGTTCTAATTCAATTCATGCATAAACCTAGAGTACCTCACGTGGAAGTTGCTAAGAGGATTTTGAAGTATCTGAAAGATACTCAAAATCAAGGCCTTTACTTCCCATACACATGAGATCTAGATATAAAGTTATACTCAAATGGAGAGTGGGCAGGTTGTAAGGATGATAGAAGGAGTACTTGTGGATACTTGTCTTTTGCAGGTGATAAGCCCATCTCATGGTCTTCCAAGAAGCAACCTATTGTTTCTCTATCTTCAATCGAGGCTCAATAAACGGTATTAGCAAGTGCTAGACAACAAGCTATTTGGACTAGATTTCTTTACTCAGGTTTGGGACTTCACACTCATCCACCTATGATCTTTGGTGACAACACAAGTTCTTTGCATCTCGTAGCCAACCCCATTTATCATGCAAGAACCAAGCATATAGAAATGCACTATCACTTTGTTAGAGAGAGGCTATTGAGCAAAAAGAGCCATGACTGGATTCCAAGATATTCAAGATGATTGATGACGCTATACAAGCCAAGATGTTTGGCTTGAGGTGGAGTGGTTGGCACAAATGTACATGCCTTCACACTTGGCTAGGCATGGAAGAAAATAAGGTCAACTATGCGATGAAGCATATGAGCCAGTGCTTATAATTATTTGATCATTGACCATTGTAAAAGATTTTTATCTTAAGAGAATCTTGTAAAGGCTTGAATTTCATGGAGGTAGGAAGCATATTAGCTACGAGTTACAAATGAGATAATAATGCCTAATTTAGAGGAGCCCTTTTTAGTTAGAGGTAAGTTTGAAATGCAAATTCAAACTTGCGAAAAAATTCTCTTATCAAAAGAGCTTGAGAAACTCATAGCCTGAGAGCATCATTGATAGTCTTATTCATCACCATTTGTAGTAACTAAGTGTCCTACACCATAGCTCACTTAGACTACTATCATTGTGTTTCATTACAATGCCAATGATCTTGTATACTCATGTTTTGTAATACATATATCACATTGATCATCTCTCTCTACTTTTTTGCTATGACTACTCATATCAATGAATTTTATCTGGTCACATCTTAGTGATTTCTCAACCATTTTGCATGATCTATACCTTGATGGAACCAGCTTGAAATTTGTTTTAAGCTATTAAAAGTTCAAGGTATTTTCCGCAGTCATTTTGGATAAATCACCATCGAGCTACTCACTAGTCATCTACTATTCAGTTGGACCTAAAGAGTTGGGGGTAAGCCTTGGATTGCTATAATCATTTTTGAGAGCATAGTTTATCTTTTTTAATGATTCCACTTGTAATAATTAGCTATCTAAAGTAATTGTGTTCCCTAAAAAGGAATTTGATCAATTGTTATTGTATTGTGAGCATTGAGCAAAATTAAGGAGTAGGTATCTAGACAAAAATAGAAAGTTTTGTGGCACTTGCAACTCATGAAGTAAACTATTTTGATTCGAGTCTTTGAAGGATCAACTCCAAAGTACATAGGTACTTTTATGGTGTCATTTGCAAGCTAAAAGGACCTACTATCAAACTTTTAAGTGATTTAGGGTAGGTACAAGGAAGGTTTTAGCATTACCACCTCACTTCCTTGAGGTATCCATCCATCTCTTCCAGCAATACATTGTGGTGATGCTAGATAAACTCAAAGATGAAACAAAGCTTGTTGTGGGCGATGCTAGAGAATACAAAGTTTAGATTCCTCTACTCTATATACCCCTCAATCAATGAAAGTGACTATATCTCTTTCATGTCATTCAAGCATGATCTATGCTCTCTATGATTTTTTATTCAAATTTGAGTTCCCTAAATCATAGAATTATTGAATTGAATATTTGAACCATGGATGTGTTTGTTTCCCAAGCTCTATGATATATGAGGTACATGTTGTACCACATCTAAATCATTATATTGCTGAATTGAATATTTCAATTAAGGAGGCGCTACTTTATGGTGTTAGAGGGACTTAGTTAAAGTTATAATCTTCACTTTTACATGATGCATTTGTTGATGAGAGGGCTGATATAGAGGAGTTAAAAGCTATACCTAAATGGCTGGTGCATAATTTGGGAGATAGGAAACTAGACACACATTTGTCATTTTGTACTCATTCAAGCTCTCATAGTGCTTCTTTTGCATCAGATCTCTATGTTATAGGTGCCCCTAGGCCTATGATGAGAATGCACCTATTTCTTCTCATGAAGCATGATTCTTGTTATGCACTAAAATATAATGCTATTATGAAGAATGTTACTTGGTCCTTATGTGATTCCCCTCCTAGCAAACGGACCATTCCAACAATATGGGTATACAAGGTAAAACCTACACCGAATGGACCACTTGATAGATATAAAGGTTATGCTCAAGAAAGAGGCATTGATTTTGATGAGACCTTTGCACTTGCCTATGGAATGACTACACTTCATAGCATGTCTGCCATTGTAGCGCATCATAGTTGGAATGTACATCACTTGGATATTAAGACTGCATTCATGAATGATGAGTTACACGAAGAAGTGTGTGAAAGCTCAAATGACTAGTAAAAAGTTTTGTATACAAAACTATGGTCTCTTCATCACAAGAATGTTAATGTTTTGACGGCCCATTATGAAGAACATTCATTTCGCTATGAGTTCTGTTATGCAATTTCTCTCGATCCTCTTTGTATTCTTATGTGCATGTTCGATACATTGCATATTCCGAAAAGACGGTTCTAGACTTTTATAGCTTCAAAATTATAAGATTGTGAAGGCTTTTTGGGGCTATTCACAAGCTAAGTAGTATATAAGAGTCGTTCAATGGCCTATTCAATTCTGCAAGTCTAAACTTAAATAAAGTTATTAATCATAAAAGTTTTGAGGCCTTTTACTATCAATAAGGCAGAAGCTTATGTCATGGTACAATTTATGAATCTTCTACGTAGATACATGAATTACTTTCGAATAAGCTTAACTAAACATTCGTCATTTTCGTTTTCGTTTTCTAACAACGAAAGTGTAAACTTACTATCTACATAAATCACATTCATAGACGTCCATTTCTTACGTTTTTGCAAACAACAGCTAGGAATTAACGTCGCCACATCTCTCTCTCTCTCTCTCTCTCTCTCTCTCTGTTACACACACATAAATCAGGTACGCAGTGCTTTGAAGTTACAACCCACTTATACTTAAACGTTACAATGCTACACAAGAAACACACAACACGAACATTTCTGTGCTGTTGCACCTTATGAAGGTCATGACCATCGATCTTGATGGAAAACTTGTATCGAATTTCTTTGTACATCTCTATAGTCCTGTTTTAACTTGTCCTTCTTTAAATGAACGAAGGCACCTCGGCACAAAAACAAACAGTCCATGAAGGATGAAATCCCACACACACACACACGTATAGGATATAAAGCTTCTATAGAAGATGTGTGTATCTCTCTGTACTCATCTTCTAGCTCTTGATTTTCTAAATCATGAAAGCACTTTAGCACCAAGCTAAACATTCCATGAAGGAGAAAAAAACACACACACACAGAGTAGCATGCAAATAGCGTACACAGGCTTTTGCTCAACACATGTTGTCCAATGGAGTAGCCGTTTCCCTGGAGCGCCATTCATACCGATACTGGAAGGGCAAATCCGTCTTTCGTCACGTTGTCGTCAGGACTACTTCTTTGGTTCCCCTTCAGAATTTTCTTCGAGATTTCTGCAAGATTTCTGGCTCTGTACGTACGTATCAAGTTGTCAACCGGGTTATATTTAAAGGCTACAATGCTTCACACAAAACACACAACACGAACATTTTTGTCCTGTCGCCCTCTTATGGCGGCTATGACCATGGATTTTGATGGGAAACTTCTGTAGAATCTATTTCTAGGTGTCTGTAATCCTCTTCTACCTATTCCAGATTTTGGGTAACTGAAAGCACTTTCGCTCGAAAGCAATCACACACGCACACATGCAAATTACGTAAACATGATTTTGCTCAACATATGTAGTCCAAAGTTACTAACTCCGCTTTTGCTCCACACATGCTGTTCAAAGGGAAAATCTGCATTGAATAGCGGAAGGAAACGCAGTTTCCTGAAGTGCCTTTAATAAGTATACATTTTACTAAAACAAATTTTTAGTTACATAATATGTGCGTGTTTACTCTTGTATGTCTCATGTGTGTGTTGGTGCGATCATTCGTGCTAAGAATATGTGTGTTCTAGTAATGCGTGGTGTGCATGTGTGATCAGTGTTTGTTCTGGGTAAACTACCGGTATGTGGTGCTTAACTTATTTGTGCTACATATGTGGTTCCCGACTTGTGTGTGCTCACTGTGTGTAGGGAGAATGAGATATAGAAGGGAGGCATTTCTCTCAATTTCTGGTACCTTCCCTCTTGTACAGACACGAGAGATAGAGAGATAGTCTCCTAATCTGACGGATTCTCCGATGTTTCCATGTATATTTGATTGATTTCATCATTTTCTTCTCAAGTTCTTTCTGTATGACATTTTCTTAGTGATTTTATTTGGAATAATGAACTTGATTATTATTTGTTTCGGGGTCTTCACATTGTAACAAACAGATGGGGCCCCTCGTACCAAGAAGAAATAGGAGTTATGTTAACAAGGCAATGATATTAAAATTAGATATCTTGATATTCACTTATACATGACATGGTTAGACGTTTCTTTTGACTACAATCAAATCAAGAGAAGACTAAATCTTTAACTATTTCTTCCAATTTCTGAATAATAAGAGTTATTTCATTCTCTATGTTTATATAGAGTGAGTATAATCTTTATTTTCTATACTCGTTCACATATAGTGAGATTTTGCTGAAATTTTTATGTCTGTGAAAGCTAAAATGACCACTAAAAAGTTTTGTATACGGAGGTAAGGTCTGTTCTGATGACGTGGATAGTAATGTAAGAAACAAAAAACTACGTTTGTAATAGAATGCCGTGTCGTGCGCATTTTCTCTCTCTCCTTTGTGTGTCTCCCTCGTCGCGGTGAACGGCCTATACTGATGTCGCCATAACTGCGCGAAGCTAACAGCTGGTATCAGAGCTTGCCTACATCAAAGCCACAGCCACAAGCGAGGAGCAGGAAGATTGATCCCCATCGTTGCCACAGCGCTTGCACGTATTCTGTAGAGATCGTTGTCGATCTTCTGACAAGTCTTTCTTTCGTCTGTTCTCTCTTTCCAGAACGCATTTGCGACAATGCTCGGCCGCGCCTCAAAGAAGAGTGACAACACTCGATATTCTGATATTCTCGGGGTCAACAAGACTGCTTCAACACTAAACGCATCAGATATGTAACAGGATCAGAACTGAGCAGAGTAGCATCCTCATTTTCTGCCGATTCTTAATAGATGCTTTTTTGAAATACCAACATCCGAGCACCTACAGTGCAGATATTTCTAAATTGAACAAAAAAAGTGAAGCTTTGAAGGAATAGAATTCAAGAATTCTGAAATAGCCAGGTACACATTTCATTTTTGGTTTTTATTTTGAGTGCATGTGGTAGGCAACGTCATGCATTTCTCTTGTGGGTCCTTCAATGGACACTACTCACACGCTGTGAGATGAATGTATGATATTGCGGGTCCTTAATTGAACAACACATGCTCTTTGTCAGGTTTTATATTACTCTGCTAAAAACCTTGAATTTAAATAAAAACTGAGGGATGGGGTAAGGTTTTTAACTAGGGTATTCTCATGCTTGCAGATACTCTAGTGATATAGGTGGAATACTATGGGGTATTCTCATGCTTGGAGATACTCTGGTGATATGCTTGGATATAGCCGATGTCCTTAATCCATGTACACAACTATGCTCATTCCTTATCATGCCTTCATGTTTTGTGTATCGCACATCTTCCTCTTTTCCTTTGCCTGCAAGTACTTAAGAAAGAGATCATTCCTATTTTTTGAAATTTAGAGATCTTCAATTTTCAAGGAGATTTTAGTTTTTTCAATATGAGTCAAAGTGGAGAAATCCATCTGACAATGTGCTCCAGTATTTAGGATGTGTAGTTGAACGAGAAACAAAACTATCAATTGAGAAAACCATAGGGTGATAGGATTATGGTACTAGGAACACACATTCCTAAGGTAAGATCAAATCATCATTACAATGAGGCTTGTCAGAAGAAAACACTAAGAAGGAAGGACCCTCAAGAAGTGAAATTTCATTGGAGGACAATGGCTCAAGTGCAAGGTACTCCTATTACTCTGAAGAAGAATGCAAATATAGAGTTGAAAACATCAAAGAAGATAGAAACTATGGCTCAGAAGAGAATGAGGAGGACCAGCATTACAACTTTTATGAGATTTGATGACATGAGGAGCAAAGGACAAAGAAGGACTTATGGCAAACAGTCAAGGGCCAAATAGGAAGAGGATAGGGGCTCCTTGGATAACACTTCCGTGGTAGATTGTAATTTAGTTTAATTCTCTAGGATGAAACCAAATCATTCCATGTACATATCATATTTCAGTTCATTTCATTTCATGTACTTCAAGTTTGTTTGAGAGAATAAGAAAATAAAAGCGTAGTTGCACTAGGATGATGCAAAGGCTTGATGTGGGGGCCTGTAGAGTTTTTGTACTTATCCTAAATTTTATGCCATGAACATATTGAGATTCATGTTGCAAATCACAAACTTATGCACTACACCAATGTTGGAAACCTCATGGAAAGAGGAGAAACCATTGTGTTACTAAGCATGTGGAAAACAAGTAGTAATTACTAGATTCCTTTGGTGGGAGACATATAACGTTGGTTAGGCTCAATGAAGAAGCATGGTGCATTTTCATTCCTGAAAATTGTAATCCATGCTCAAGAGCTGCCTCTCGTACATCATGATTTAGGATTGTTTGGTTCAACCATTAGGAGATACAACAAGCAAAATGCTATAGTGACTATTATTTTCATCTTCATGGGCATTTATCTATCATCTTCATCCATTGATTGTATCCAACACAGTTGAAGGATGGATCTTTCCCAGTAGCCTCCATACTCTGCCATTGCACTTGAACTCATATCCAAGTGAGCCCCTTTCTTGGCATCGATCAATATCCTCACCCCCACACTCTCAACGTCAAGCACCCCCTCACATCCTCTCACCCTCACCCCCACCCTATCACCCTTGAACACACACCCCCTCACACTCGCCAACCCCCTCCTCCTTCTCTCCCTTTTCCTCTCCTCTCTCTCTCTTACCCCCACCACCCTACGTTAGACCTCCTTCACCATCCCTTTTCCTCCTCCTCTCTCTCTCTCTCTCTCTCTCTCTCTCTCTCTCTCTCTCTCTCTCTCTCTCTCTCTCTCTCTCTCTCTCTCTCTCTCTTCTTCTCTCTCTCTCTCTCTCTCTCTCTCTCTCTCTCTCTCTCTCTCTCTCTCTCTCTCTCTCTCTCTCTCTCTCTCCCTGTGCTTGCTACCCTACATAGCCTCTCTCTATGCCCCCTTTGTTTCTTCTCTCTCTCTCTCTATCTCTTTCTCTCCCTCTCCCTCGTCACCTACCATGTTGCCTACCATACATGTAGCACACCCCCTTCCCTGCATCTCTCTCTCTCTCTCTCTCTCTCTCTCTCTCTCTCTCTCTATTTCTCTCTTTCTCTCTCTCTCTCTCTCTGCCACTTGGCTATCGAGAGGATGGGAACGTTCAATTGGTGGATCAAGTCAACTCCCATGTTCAATGGGTCACACAGTGTGAGTCTAGCAACTTTGGTAATCATGGAAGCCATGGAGAAAACATACAGACTTGGGAAAATCAATTAGATGAAAAACGTTTTATATCGCAAAAGGATTTCCAACATCAATTTTTTCATAAAAGTTCATATATGTAAGTGTAAGAGATTTAGGAACCAATATCTAGAAAACCTTAAAAATTTTTATTTTTCTTTTTGGCAAGGATATCATTTTCTATGTTTCAATTAAATTTATATCTCAATATAAACAAAAGCTATGGAAATTTTAACGTTGTTCGTATTCTTAGAGAATCTCACTCAAGATATAAGCTTGTATAGTAGTCTTTATTATTCTTTTATATGAGGGTTCTTGATAAATAGTAAACATCAATCATAAGAAAGTTCTTTTGAAACTCATATGAAATCCAATGGGAAAGTTTTGTTATTGTTTCCGAAAAGTATTGAAAATTGAAGGCTTTGATATTGAAAAACATGAGGTAAATTTTTACAAGAAAGATCAAGAATTTATGATTTTGGTAAGTCTGTATGCCATTAAAATACTACCTCCTCCTTTTTTTTAAGCATCAAATTCGAGAGAAACCTATTATTCTCATCTTCTAGCGTTCACAGAAATTGATTTTGATACTTGCTTAGTAAAAAAATGATTCCAAGTAGAGATGCACGAAATGGTTCATAAATCTTCAAAATATTGGTGAACTTCTTGAACTAAGAAAAAAGATCTTGAATGAATAACATAGTCTGGCCAGTACTATACCATTGATTATGACAAAAATCGGACATGACTATTTGAAAAACCTAACCAAATTCTATCAGTGCCTATCACATAACTTTTGTTTTGTTATGAAAACAACTAGAGCTTTGCTTTCATCTCAAACCTTTTATAACATAAAAGTATACACAAAGTCATCCTGTTTGTCAATGCAAACAATTGATCTCTCAATCTAACTTTGAAAACATATACAGTCAACCTTGTCATGCAGAATCAAGGTACTAATTTTGTAGTTAAGCACACATTAAATCATAATATGAACTCCCAAATTCAGGTCGCAAAATCTTATTGTAGAAATTTGCATGTAAAGAACTCAAAGGACACTCAATAGAATACATGTGAGCTCTTAGAAGCGATAGGATGTAAATTCAAGTGATTAATGCATCCAAATTGGATCAGGAGTAGTCGAAAGCTCTGCATTATTGTGAGAGGACCGAGAAAAACATGCAGTTGAGTAAGAAATACAGGTAGTCGTAGTGGTTGTCAGATATAGCAACAAAGAACTAGCATCGAAATCCGTCCATTGTTAGTTCAACTCAGAACTCACAGCACATATTTATTATTCTTTGAAATAATAGAAGTGCAAAACATTCAAATATGGAAGAAAAAAATGCACATACATATTATTCAGGAGGTTGGACACCGATTCTAAAGAACAATCAAATGCTCTACTGAGGGACCAAAGCTGGCATTGCCACTTGGTGTGTGATAACTCAAACGGGACCCAAGGCCTTTTTTAAATAGCCCTCACAAGTTTCTATGGATCAAAATAAAGCTTGGATGAGTTCTTGCAACAAAAAGCTGCTTTTTCAACTTAAATCACTACTTTAAAGTGAGTTTGCTTTATTTTTAAAGTTGCTTTTAGCTAACTTTAAAAATAGCTTCTTGACCTATTTTTTCACACTTCGCACTACGTGATGAATGATCTGACAACATTTTTAGGATCCTTTTCTCGAGATCTATCATATGAGGTCAAAACCCTAAATTAGTAGAAAATTAGGATTAGGGTTTTCTTTGAAATATGATCTCAATTGAGTGAATGTCATATACCATTGGAAAGATCTCTTCAGGGTCTACAAGATAGGCTCATAAAAACTTTACCCATTTTTGTGTCAAAAATGACTAAGTACCAAAATTAGGGTTTCTGCACTAAATCGGTTTTGGACTCATGTGACATCGTTTTCCAAAAATCCCCCTTGCAATGTCATATTGGTACAAATTGAATTGTATATGTAACTTCATTCATCTGCAAAATGTCATAAACTTCAAACTTGTACTCCCGAATTCACCTTCAAACTTTTTCTTCAAAAGTCTTCTTCAAAACTTAATACCTGAGAAAATATGCAAACTTGATATGCAATAGTGCATTCATCAAGCATTCACTGCTTGACAACATACACTACAAGAAATAGGGGAGCATAGTGACGCCACCGAACCCGAAAAAAATGGGGACCGTCGCTTATGCGACGCTAGCGTCGCGTAAGCGACGGTCGTGTTTTCGAAATTTTGATTTTTAGGCGGGGTAGGTCACAGACTCAAGCTTGCGTCGCTTATGCGATGTTAATCTTTGCGTTGCAAATAGATTCACTTGCTAGTGATGGTATGGGTGACCTTGGCAAACTGGAGAGCGTCCCATATGCGTCGTCCTTTCGAGAGCATCGCTCTAGAATGTTAAAAAAAAAAAACGATTTCTCTCGGCACATTTGTGCCAAGATCTGCACGAGAGCAACAGAACGAGAGAGAGAGAGAGAGCGTGCGAGAGAGAGAGACCAGGTATGCGCACACACACACACTTACACACACATACATATGCATACACACACAAATATACACACATAGACACACACACACACACATACAAATACACACACACACATACACACACAAATACACACACATACACACACATACACACGTAATGTTGCATACACACACATATACATACATACACTCACACATATACATGCACACACACATATATACATACACACACATATGCATACATAATGCACATGCCAACATACACATACATAATGCATACACATGCACATGCATATACACATACACATACACACATATACACATGCATACACACACATACACACACACATACACACACATACACACATACACACACATCCACACAAATATATGCATACACACACACATAGAGAGACATGCACACACATACACATACATGCATACATATGCATATGCATATGCATACATACATACATACTTACATGCATACACACACATATGCATACACAATGCACATGCATACATACACATACATAATGCATATGCATACATAATGCACATGCATATATACACATACATAATGCATATGCATACATAATGCACATGCATACATGCACATACATAATGCATACACACACATATGCATACATAAAGCATACACACACATACACACACATATGCATACATACATGCATACACATTCACACATACACATACACACACACATACATATGCATACACACACATATACACACATAGACACACACACACATATAAACATATACACACATAGACACACACACACATATAAACATATACACACACACATACACACACAAATACACACTCGTATATACACATACACACATAATGTTGCATACACACACATATACATATATACACACACATATACATGCAGACACACATATATACATACACACACACATGCATGCATAATGCACATGTAGAAATACACATACATCATGCATACACATGCACACACATGCACACACATATACACATACACATACACACACATACACACATACACACACATACACAGGTACACACACATACACACACATACACACACATACACACACATACACATAGACACACATACACACACACATAAACACATACACACACATATATGCATACACACACACATAGAGAGACATGCACACACATACACATACATGCATACATATGCATATGCATATGCATACATACATACATAATTACATGCATACACACCCATATGCATACATAATGCACATGCATACATACACATACATAATGCATATGCATACATAATGCACATGCATACATACACATACATAATGCATATGCGTACATAATGCACATGCATACATGCACATACATAATGCATACACACACATATGCATACATAAAGCATACACACATATACACACACATATGCATACATACATGCATACACACACACATAGACACATACACACACATAAACAGATCCACACTCATAGACACACACACATACACATAGACATGCACACACATACACACACATATACACACACACATACACACATACACACATAATGATGCATTCACACACATACAGATGCATACACACATACAAGTGCATACACACATACACACATAATGATGCATTCACACACATACACATGCATTCTGACCTTTCTCCCTGGTATAGAGTACACATATATAGGCAGTGTAGTTGTGCATGACAACGAGATAATGCAGTGTCTTGTTTGCAATAAATGGTTAACAGATTGCCATATGTGTTTGTCTATGTGTCTATGTGTAAACCCACAACCTATCTACTGACACTCAACGCTTTTCTCATGAAAAGAGATATAAGCTTATCTATGTGTATGTGTGTGTATGTGCGTGTATGTGTGTGTCTATGTGTAAACCAACAACCTACCTACTAACCCTCAACGAGATTCTCATGAACAGAGATATAAGCTTATCTGTCTGCACATGATTTAACTCAAATAGAATTTTCTCCTATTAATAATTCACATAATTCATTGCTAATGCTCCCTTGTATATGCTTCTCCTTTGTTGATGGACCCACGTTGTAAACCCACAAACCGTCTACTGACACTCAACGAGTTTCTCATGAAAAGAGATATAAGCTGCTTATCTATCTACACATGATTTAACTCAAGTAGGTTTTTCTCCTCTGAATAATTCACATAATTCGCTGCTAATGCTCCCTTGTATATGCTTCTCCTTTGTTGATGGGCCCACGTTGTAAACCCACAACCTTTCTACTGACACTCAATGATTTTCTAATGAAAAGAGATATATGCTTATCTGTCCGCACATGAATTAACTCAAATAGGTTTTTCTCCTGTGAATAATTCATAGAACTCGCTCCTAATGCTCCCTTGTATAAGCCTCTCCTTTGTTGATGGGCCCACATTGTAAACCCACAACCTGTCTACTAACACTCAACGAGTTTCTCATGAAAAGAGATATAAGCTTATCTATCTGCACATGAATTAACTGATCAAATAGGTTTTTCTCCTGTGAGAACTTGACATAATTCGCTGCTAATGCTCCCTTGTATATTCTTCTCCTTTGTTGATGGACACACGTTGTAAACCCACAACCTGTCTACTAACACTCAAAGAGTTTCTCATGAAAAGAGATATAAGCTTATCTCTCTACACATGATTTAACTCAAATAGGTTTTTCTCCTGTGAATATTTCACATAATTCGCTGCTAATGCTCCCTTGTATATGCTTCTCCTTTGTTGATGGGTGCACATTGTAAACCCACAACCTTTCTACTGACACTCAATGATTTTCTAATGAAAAGAGATATCAGCTTATCTATCCGCACATGAATTAACTCAAATATGTTTTTCTCCTGTGAGTAATTCACATAATTCGCTGCTAATGCTCCCTTGTATATGCTTCTCCTTTGTTGATGGGCCCACGTTGTAAACCCAAAACCTGTCTACCGAAAGTCAACGAGTTTCTCATGAAAAGAGATATAAGATTATCTGTCTTCACATGAATTAACTGATCAAATAGGTTTTTCTCCTGTGAATAATTGACATAATTTGCTGCTAATGCTCCCTTGTATATTCTTCTCCTATGTCCATGGACCCACGTTGTAAACCCACAACCTGTCTACTGACACTCAACGAGTTTCTCATGAAAAGAGATATAAGCTTATTTCTCTGCACATGATTTAACTCAAATAGGTTTTTCTCTTGTGAATAATTCACATAATTCGCTGCTAATGCTCCCTTGTATATGCTTCTCCTTTGTTGATGGGCCCATGTTTTAAACCCACAACCTGTCTACTGACACTCAACAAGTTTCTCATGAAAAGAGATATAAGCTTATCTGTCCACACATGAATTAACTGATCAAATAGGTTTTTCTCCTCTGAATAATTGACATAATTCGGTGCTAATGCTCCCTTGTATATTCTTCTCCTTTGTTTATGGACCCACGTTGTAAACCCACAACCTGTCTACTGACACTCAATGAGCCTACATGAAAAGAGATATAAGCTTATTTGTCCCACATGAATTAACTCAAATAGGATTTTCTCCTGTGAATAATTTACATAATTCACTGCTAATGCTCCCTTGTATATGCTTTCTGTCAATGGTACACAGTGACATCTCACCCGTATGCGTGCCTACATGTAAACAAAACCTCATTACACCTCAGACAGTGATCTAATGTAATATCACAGATTATTAAATCTATGCAAAGAACCTGACCTGAAAAACATGTCTTCTACTTCCCATCAGTCCAGGCATATGGATTGATGTTCATCTCTCCATAGCTATATGCCTCAGAAATACCATGCAACTTTTTATCAATGTAATTAAACAAAAATAGTGGCATCCCTGGTCGGACATTCTTTACATAGATGATATGAGAAGCTCGAAGGCCTGGACATGCAGAAAAGCTAATGGTCAACTATTGTTCATGCATATGGTTTAAAGGTAGAGACGTATATCTGTAATAGAAAGTAAGAGGTGGTATAAAGTATACCAAACAGAAGTTGCGTGACGCATTCATTGTAAGTCGCATGGTCACAACCAAAAATCACAGTAGCAAGCTCCTCCACCGGAAGGTTCAAGAACGGGAGCAGTGATGGAGGAGAATGGCTAGCCCAAGAGGAAGGAGAATGAAGGCCTTTGTATGTTTTGGTCTTACGTCCGACTCCCATGACAAAAGCACTTTGATGGCGATGAGACTTGTAAGAGTAATTTTAGAGTTTGTAGGAAAATGGTCATTACAAATTTATGTAATGAGATCATATGCTACGTGTGTATTAATTACAATAATACTTTCATAATAATATTTTTTATGAATGAAGGCATTCTGTGGATAGAATATTGACACCAATGGATGAAGATATGAAAGATATTGACACCAACATTCACGAGTTCACTGTCAAGGATATAATTGACAATGATGTGGATAGCAATTTGTGGAGCATGCACAAGACCAAGGCTAAGTGGTTCAGGATCTTGAAGTCTAGGAACCTTAGAATTGGAGAGCCTAAATGCTCTGATACTAAATGTTGGAAATAATGTAGGCCCATAACTAATATCATAGGTCCATAGTTCCGTAGGTCGAGGATCTACAACGTAGAATCCAGTAATCTTCCAATATTGACAGACTTAATCATACAAATGATGAGACAAAGATAGAGAAACATTAAAGAACATGTGTAAAGTGTTACGTAAGCCACTGCTTACTTACACTATCATATATACAAATGTCAATTTATAATGTGGGAGCAAAACTCTCAACCACTCTATGTGAACAAAAATAGATGGATGAGTGAATGTACAAAATTTACAAGAGTATTCAGATGTAGAAACATAAATATGAATATGTATGAGGTGTCTGACCTGATAAGTTGTAGAAGAGTGTATATGAGTGACAAAAAGATCCTAAATCAGATATGTGTTTGGAAGATCACATACTTACAGAATTAGCAAAGAATGCTAACATGCTACTGTTGGAAAACAATGTTCCTATTGGTCCATTTTATCCAGACTTTACAAGATGTGTACAAGCTTTTATACTCCCTCCTACAAGAATAGAAGCTGGTACAACACAATATCATGGGCAGTCACAACATCTGCTCACAGAATGTATATCGAGTTTTTACAACTCTTGTACAAGTGGATATCGACGGACAACGTGGCTAGGTGAGAAGTCTTTCATACTATCGACGTGGGTTCAAACCCTCTGGAGTGCGAATGCGTGAAATACTTTTAAATCATGCTTTTTAAGTCAATAAACGCAACACACAGCGGACGGTCAAATTAAAGCAAACAGTGAACGCGGCGGATTTTTTTCCGATTGTTTTTGTTCACGAATAGCGATCTTGGCTTTATTATGGCTCTTGGTGAGCTTTTCAATGGACAAGAAAAACTATATAAGGAGAGTATTGGATCATTGTCTTGCATCCTTCACCTAGGATCAACACAAGCTTTCTGGAGCTTGGACCTCAGTAGAGGTGGTGTTTCTTCTAGCACATGGGGCAGCCATGGTGCTAACTTGAAGCATGTTCAGGAGCAGCTATGGAGTTCTTCTTAATGATTCTTCTTGGAGAAGATGAAGGGTGTGCTCACACTCTAGCTCATGGAGAGGAGGTTATCTCTTGTTCATGGCAAGAAGACTTGGTCATTAGCAGCTTGATGGTGAGGATCGGCCATCTACATGATGTATTTGAAGATTGTCTTCCACAGGAAGATATTAGGTTGAAGATTATCTTCTACAAGAAGATGTCTAGCTACTTCAAAGACATTGAATGAGGCCATCTACATGGTGTATTTGAAGATTATCTTCTACATGAAGATATTAGGTTGAAGATTGTCTTCTACACAGAAGATGTCGGGCTACTTCAAAGACATTAGATGGTGATTAACATAAGCTTCACATCTTATGTTAAGTATTCAGGTACATATTCTCTTTATGCACACATGTACTACTTGAAGTTTATGGAGGCTGTGGCGTTCATATCAAAAGGAGTCCTATTCGGCATAGGTACAAGAGAATCAGTACTTATATGCTTTATGCATATTTTTATGAGGTGTTTGAGAAGGTGTGTTCACATGAGTTTGAGGATTTCCGGCAGCAAACTTGTTAGCATTCTATGCTACTTTATAAGTATGTGATCTTTTCACACACGTATCTAACTTAGGGTCTTCCGTAGCCTAAGTTTAGATGTAGGTTTTTTGACCATCAGTTTCACAGTGATCCTTCCTCATTCAGTCACTCATATTCACTCTTCTATAACCTATAAGGTCACACATCTCATATATATTCAGATTACTGCCCATACATCTGAATATGTTTGTTACATTGTACATTCACTCATTCATCTATTTCTCATCACATAGAGTGGTTGAGAGTTTTGCTCCCACATTGTACATTGAACATTGGTATATATGATACTATGAGTAAGCGATGGCTTACGTAACACCTTACACATGTCTTCTATTATTTCTCTATCTTTGTCTCATCATCTGTATGATTAAGTTGTGGTATGTTCATGTTTTGTCAATATTGAAGAATGTTGGAATTAATGTTGTACATGATTGGAACTATGGAACCATGGACCTGTGACATGAGCCTAAGGGCCTACCTCACTTCCAACATTTGGTATCAGAGCACTAAGGTTTTGGTTTCAAAACTTTAGATCTTTGGCATCAATGCATTAAGGCTCATTCATATTCACAGGTTCCCAGAATTCCAGATTTACAACATATGATTTGAAAGCATCTTCTAATATTTGACATTTGACATACAAACTTAATCTAGATGAGTAGAGATTTGAGAATTAGACAATATAGTTACATGTCAGTGTGGAGTATGAACTTGATGATCTGTTAGCAGTCGAATATTTTTGGAAGAGTATGCAAATACTTTATAGAAGTATTGTTTGAAGACCCAGACTTGATGAAGAGAAGACTACTTCAAATTCAAGGAAGAACAATGGTTTAGAGAAGATGAAGGAATCAGATCAACATCAAATCACAGGTATCATTTTCTACTATCAGATTATCATTTGCAGGTCATATCTTAGAAGAGCAGTTATGAAGATATTTGAAGAAACTCAAGGAGTGCTTTTATATGCTTTCATCATTTGAAAGTTAAAGGCTACATCAAAATAGGTATCTAGAGGTTTTTCTAGAGAGTTTTGAGAGATCTCTTTCATGGCAAGAAAATTCATCTAAGAAGACAAATGTGAAGATGAGATGAGTTTTATGTTCAGCCAAGTTTCTGTTGTAAGTTGGTTGGATATCAAGGTACAAATGTATCTAGAGAAGGTAACTCTAGAACGGCAATTCATCATTCAGACAACGATTGGTGAATTTAGTCGTTTCAGACATTTGAAGCAGAATTTTGATTCACAGATATGAGGAGATGATAAAACATGATTCTATATTCACTTCATTTGTATACCATGTTTGTTTTATCTCTTACTCTTAGCATTAGAGGAAGAGAAAAGTTCATTTGAAGAAGTCAAGAGTGCTTGCTACTTCAAGATGAAGAGAACAAAAGGTATGGAAGAGAAGTTTGAAAATGTTGACATCATTAGGTGGAAGAAAGATGCAGAAAAAGAAAGTCCATCATTTCCAAAAGAAAAGTAAGGCTTCCTTTTCTCATATATTTTCCATATACTTTTCCTATTTTATCCTCTACATCCAAAGACAAGTCTACGAGAACATCTTGTTTAAAGAAGAAGCAGTTTCTTGTTTTGCATTACACTTGGTCATGATCTAGTAAATTTGACAAAGAATTGCATTGAGAGAAACAAAAGCACTCATATGTGTATGAGTTATGTTGAAGCTTTTAAGCAGGCAGCTTATATGTTCCCTCAAAGAATTCTTGGAGTGTCAATTACAGAGCTACTTGGTATATGACAAGTTGCACAGAAGTATATTTCTTCTTTATCTAAACTCTTGAGGTAAAAGAGTTTTTTGTAAGCAGATTTTGAAGACTTGGGTTGAGGTTTTATGTTTGAAAAAGGTTACCTCATACTCAATATTTCCAGAAAACTTCAAAAAATTCAGCTTGTTGATGTACCAGTCAGTTGAAGAATCTACTTTCTATGATTGTCTAGATTTTTGGATACTTGCTTTGTATTCAAAAAGGTGTTCCATCAGATCCTATCACTTGATTGAAAAGTGAAGTTAGCCAAAAGAAAGTCAAGCAGGTACTATCACATTTCACCCGGGTAAAATATGAAAGTTATGAAGTATCAACTTGCTGCTTTTGGAGTTCTCAAGGTGAGAAGTTTGTCCACTTATGTTTCAAGTAGGAATTGCAGATTCTTGGAAAGGCTTTGTTTGAAGAAAAGTTTTACAAATTTTTTGAGAAACATGGACACTTGGAGACATTCAGATTCTTAGCATTGGAAGAAGTAAGTCAAAGATTCAGATTCTATCAGATTTATGTTGCAAAGAGATAGAAATACTTGTTATGTTACAAAAGGTTATGAATCCTAAAATGCTTTCAGCAAGGTTTTGTTATGTTAGGATCAGCTAACCTTATTCTACATTTTGGAAAGCTGAGGAATGACATGGAAAGCTATTGGCATCTGATCAATGCTAATAAAAAGGATTCAGAATTTTTGTTCCAGATACAGGTATTGATCACTGAACATCACATTTATGAAGGAAGACGTTCCAGATTTCATAAAGTCTGATATATTTGAAGAATACTGGATACTAGTGTTAAATCTTCCAGGGGGTGATGAAACATAAAGACTTATTTTCAGCCATATGTAAAAGAATGCAAAGTTATACCTACAGGTATTCCTATATCAGGTATTCCTATATTTCCTTTGTCAGGTTCTCTTTATGTTCCAGCTTTGAAAGAAGAAGGAAGAAGAAGAATATTTGGAGAAAGTTCCTATTAGGATGTTCCTGTTGAGGAGAAGGCTCCAAAATTCTATTTGAAGAGAAGCTTGATATTTCAGAAAGGTATATTTCAAAAGTGCACACATATATGTTTATACCAAGTTACGAAGGAAAGAGGTATGAAGGATTTAAAGGATGAAGACATGATGACATCATAGATTTTTTTACTCATATTTCAGTTGATTTCAATTGAGTTGAGTTGATTTGACTTGAGTACAGTCAAAGATGAACCAGCAGTGTTCATAATACACTAAGTTGTGAGTTGTCAGTCACAGGTTCCAGGATTCAGTTCTTGTTTAGTGTATTTACATGACGCAGCAAAAGTACGTTGAGAAACTTTTTTTTTTGGAAGGTAAAATGCAAATATGTGGATCCTAGTGTATGTTTTCAGGTTTGTGAAAACAGGAGATAGCAGGTTCAAGAGACAATTCATGCTATATTAGTTGTCAAGCAGTGATTGCTTGATGTGTACACTATTGGATATCTAATTTGCATATTTTCTCAAGTATTATGGTTCATATTCAACAAGTTCAAGTTTTTTGAAGGAAAGTCAATTTCAGTTTTGAAGAAGAATTTTTCGGAAGTGTGGGAGTACAAGCTTGAAGCTTGTGATAGATTGCAGTTTGTGACAGATTGCAGATCCAGTCCAGGTTGTACCAATATGACATTGCAGGGGGCATTGTTGGAAAACAATGTTCCTATTGGTCCATTTTATCGAGAGTTACAAGATGTGTACAAGCTTTTATACTCCCTCCTACAAGAATAGAAGCTGGTACAACACAATAGCGTGGGCGGTCACAGCATCCGCTCACATAATGTATATCAAGTTCTTACAACTCTTGTACAAGCGAATATCGACGGACAACATGGCTAGGTGAGAGGTCTTTCATAGTATCGACGTTGGTTCAAAACTTGTGGAGTGTGAATGCGTGAAATACTTTTAAATCATGCTTTTTAAGTCAATAAACGCAACAAACAGCGGACGGTCAAATTAAAGCAAACAGCGAACGCGGTGGATTTTTTTCTGATTGTTTTTGTTCACGAATAGCGATCGTGGCTTTATTATGGCTTTTGGTGAGCTTTTCAATGGACAAGAAAAACTATATAAGGAGAGTATTGGATCATTGTCTTGCATCCTTCACCTAGGATCAACACAAGCTTTCTGGAGCTTGGACCTCAATAGAGGTGGTGTTTCTTCTAGCACATGGGGCAGCCATGGTGCTAACTTGAAGCATGTTGAGGAGCAGCTATGGAGTTCTTCTTAATGATTCTTCTTGGAGAACATGAAGGGTGTGCTCACACTCTAGCTCATGGAGAGGAGGTTATCTCTTGTTCATGGCAAGAAGACTTGGTCATTAGAAGCTTGATGGTGAGGATCGGCCATCTACATGATGTATTTGAAGATTGTCTTCCACAAGAAGATATTAGGTTGAAGATTATCTTCTACAAGAAGATGTCTGGCTACTTCAAAGACATTGGATGGGGCCATCCACATGGTGTATTTGAAGATTATCTTCTACAAGAAGATATTAGGTTGAAGATTGTCTTCTACACAGAAGATGTCGGGCTACTTCAAAGACATTAGATGGTGATTAACATAAGATTCACATCTTATGTTAAGTATTCAGGTACATATTCTCTTTATGCACACAGGTACTACTTGAAGTTTATGGAGGCTGTGGCGTTCATATCAGAAGGAGTCCTATTCGGCATAGGTACAAGAAAATCAGTAGTTATATGCTTTATGCATATTTTTATGAGGTGTTTGAGAAGGTGTGTTCACATGAGTTTGAGGATTTCCGGCAGCAAACTTGTTAGCATTCTATGCTACTTTATAAGTATGTGATCTTTTCACACATGTATCTAACTTAGGGTCTTCCATAGCCTAAGTTTAGATGTAGGTTTGTTGACCATCAGTTTCACACGGATCCTTCCTCATTCAGTCACTCATATTCACTCTTCTATAACCTATAAGGTCACACATCTCATATATATTCAGATTACTGCCCATACATCTGAATATGTTTGTTACATTGGACATTCACTCATTCATCTATTTCTCATCACATAGAGTGGTTGAGAGTTTTGCTCCCACATTGTACATTGAACATTGGTATATATGATACTATGAGTAAGCGATGGTTTACGTAACACCTTACACATGTCGTATATTATTTCTCTATCTTTGTCTCATCATCTGTATGATTAAGTTGTGGTATGTTCATGTTTTGTCAATATTGAAGAATGCTAGAATTAATGTTGTACATGACTGGAACTATGGAACCATGGACCTATGACATGAGCCTAAGGGCCTACCTCACTTCCAACAGCTCCTACCAGAAATCCTCATCGGAATGCATGTAGCATGCATGTACTACTTCTCCTTTAGATATGCCGAATACGAATCCTCCTATTATGGATGTCACTGCCTCCATAAACTCCAAGTAGTACATGTGTGCATAAAGAGAATATGTACCTAAATTCTTACCATAAGATGCAAATCTTATGCTAACCTCCATCCAATGTCTTTCAAGTACACCGAAATCTTCATGTAGAAGGCAATCTTCAAATACATTATGTAGATGGCTGGTCCACACCAGCAGGTTGCTGATTGGTAAATCCTCTCCATAAGCAAGAGTGTGCGCACACTCGTCTCCAAGAAGTACTCCATAGCTGCTCCTCAACATGCTCCTAGAGTGCACCGTGGCTGCCCCATGTGTGCTAGAGCACCACCTCTACTGAGGGACCAAAGTTGGTGTTGCCAATTAGTGTGTGATAACTCAAAAGTGACCAAAATAACCCTAAACCCTAAATAACCCTCACAAGTGTCTAGTGATCAAAATAAATCTTGGATGATTTTTTTCAACAAAAAGTTGCTTTTTAAACTTAAATCACTATTTTAAAGTGAGTTTGGTTTGTTTTCTAATTTGCGTTTAGCTAACTTTAAAAATAGCTTTTTGACCTGCTTTTTCACACTTCTGACTACCAATGAATGATCGGACAAGATTTTTATGATCCTCGTGCCGAGACTATCATATGAGGTCAAAACCCTAAATGAGTAGAAAATTAGGGTTAGGATTTTGTTCCAAATCTGATCTTTGATGAATGAATGTCATATACCATTGGAAAGCTCTCTTTAATCTCTACAAGATAGGCTCATAATACTTTTACCCATTTTTGTGCCAAAAATGATTTAAGTACCCAAATTAGGGTTTTTGCCCTAAATGTATTTTGGACTGATGTGACATTGTTTTCCAACATTCTTTACGTAAGAATTGGGTAGTCATACCTTCATAAGAATCACAACCATAGTACTTATTATTGATGTTCTTCTTGTAAATCCTGCTCTATTATGCCATTGTATATTAATGATAATAGTAACAATGCCCCCGTCTTAGTTCAAACTAAAGCAAAAGATAGATCTTGGACATTGAACCCATCTTAAGAATCTTCATGTCTGGTATGATGCAATCGCTTTGACAGAGGCATTGCTCATTCTTGTCACACCGAGCTTGCTCGACATTAGAGCCACAAGTGAATTTGTCAAACAAGCTATGACCAAGCCATCTACCAAAAAAGAAAAATGAACCTCCAAGCATGCTCATTGCATATGAAATGTTGATCAGAGACACACTTTAAGGGTGTTGAGGATGATGCATAGAGAATAAAGCCCTTCAAGTACATTGATAGACAAAGTAAGGTAGTCCACAAACACTCATCAGTGTTCTTCATATTTTCATGTGAATGAGCCCTTTATCATTGATTGTCTTTCCAAGTAGGGAGAATAAATGTCTCTGACATCCACCCCCAACAAACGTGCACAACATCTTGATGGGCCAACCTAACAATAAATCATTAAGAATTATCGAACTTCTTTTAAGGAACTCAAATAATTTTCAATTTTTTATTGAAGTTTTATGCAAGATGAAAATAATTTATATCAAAATTTGGTTAATGAAAACATTAAAATTTCAAGCTCTACTAATAATGGTTTTGGTCAACAATACTTGAGTTTAGGCTCAAAAACACGCATAAATTTAGTGGAGATAGTCAATAAACAAAATTCGTCATCCATTCATTCAAAATAAGATTTCCTCTTATATAAATATTCACATATGCATTCATACATATCGAAGAGATTCAACTCAATCTTCTCATATAGACATCCACCTTGTTTGCCTAATTTTAGTACTAGAAATGTTTTTCAAAAATAGCCTTCATATTAGGCTCATAATTGTTTCCCATCAGCTCTATATGGTGAAATTCAAAATTATAAACCTTTCTTCCTAATATTTTTCGTTTTTACATCCACAACTTTTTTATTTTAAGGGGAAAGTGTTAACCCCTTATTTTATGCTAAGGATCTATGTGCATGTAGAAGCAGGCATTAGGATTTCACATGGAGATGAATTATGCATCTATATGCTCATATTTATAAAACTTTAGTTTCCACTTTTGGATTGAATTTCCAAATCCCTTTGTTGTTCTATCATATCACAACTCTATCATATCCCCCTTATCTTTTCCCCCACAACCCCCAAATCCACCCCCACCACCATCTCCACGTCCTTCTCCATCCCCCTTCATCGTTTTCCCCACAACCCCCACACCCACCCCCACCACCATCTCCACCACGCCCTCCACCCCCTCATCTTTTCCCCCATAGCCCCGACACCCACCTCCGTCACCATCTCCACCACCCTCTCCACCCCCTCATCTCTTCCCCCACAACCGCACACCCACCGCTTCTTTCCCCCCTCCATCTCCACTACCTCCGCTCCCATCCTCTCTCCACACCCATGCTTGATAAAGTCAGATGACTATCCCAAGAGAATTTAGTTGGCTCCTAACATGTCAAATATCCTAAGACATAAATTAGCTCCCTGATTATGCCTTTCATATCGAACATGCTTTGGCAAAAGTTCTTATGATGTTGTTACGTTGGTGCTTTTCAAGTATGAAGAAGATGACTCTTCCAATTAAGGAATTCTTTGGGCTCTTGGATTGGTGGGATTAAAATCAACCCTCCATCCCACTGTCCCTCAATCCCTCCATTAGGACCACCCACCATCTCTCACACTCATTGGGTCATTTCAATATCACGGGCGGCATGTAATGAGGATATCATCTTGCATGCAAAAGTGGCAGTAAAAGTGTAAGTAGTAAAAGGGAAAGTGGAGAAATGAGTGTTGCCGTGACGACTCCCTATCCTTGAGGATCCAATTCAAATCTAGTGGCATATTTGATGTACGCCTCCAATTTTGGGGCAAACAATTGGCGCATAACCAGTGGATGAGAGGAATTGGCAGGGCCCTCTTGGCCTACTAAAGCCTATCAAAGCAATGGACTTGTGTACATTTGGAGACACATATACATACGTCTGTACAGGGGTCCTCTCTTGGCACTCTGTGGCTACAAGCCTACTATAGCAAGTCACTCTGTGGTGAGGATACATAGCATGGGCTTCCCAGTGGAGGGCTAATAGAACTATAGTGTGAAGGCAGTGACTTGGTTTTTGTCATTCATTGTGAGTCAGTGGTAGTTTTGGTGTTAGTGGTATTTTCATGCTCTTTTCCTTGGAGCAAGTCTTCACACTTTGTACTTATCAGTACGAGTCTGCATCTAGTTGTATTCATTGTACGGATTGGATGAATATCTTGTATTGATAGCTTTGGAGTGGCATGTTAGCCTAGAGCATTAACTTCTGAGCATTATTTTTGCCTATATTGTATTTATTTGTGTGAACTAAGGAGTGATTTCGTCCTTTACTATTGCCATTGTCATTGATCTTCTCTTTGAGTGTCTACATTTACTGTACAATTATTGTGATCTGCCTGCTCATAGAAATGTTAAATGTTGAAGGGTATACGTCCCTAAGGAGGACCTCCCTTGTGTAGGCGAAGTACTGGAAGTGCATATTGTCTGCTCTTGTTGAAAGTGGATACGCTAGTACCTCCTCTATAGTTTGGCAAGCACGGTGGGACACTTGCATTTCTGTGAGAGGCCCTGAGCAAAGTTACTAGTCCTTTTCCATCATTTTGCCCTATTGCATCTTGCAAATAGGTACATGAACCATACGCGAGCAGATAAGGAACCTCTTCGTGTACGAAGGAGCGTTAAAAAGACGGCCATATCTTCAACTAGTGAACCAACATCCCCTCTACCTCCTTTGAATTTATGTGTTGATTTGAGTGCGACTCCACTGTCAAAAGAAAAGCATAGGAGAAGGGGGGCTGAGGAGTAGGAAGAGAGAGAGAGAAATAAAACAAATCCACTAAGGTGGCAATGAAAGTGAAAGCACAACTGCCCGGAACACAATTATGTCTATGAAATGAAATGGATTTGTGCGCTTGTGGGAGGAGATGGCAGGTGAGGGGGGGGGGGGGGCACTTGTGGGAGGAGATGGTGGGGTGAGGGGGGCGCTTGTGGGAGGAGATGGTGGGGCGAGGGGGGCACTTGTGGGAGGAGATGGTGGGGTGAGGAGTGAGGGGGCGCTTCTGGGAGGAGATGGTGGGGTGAGGGGGCGGAGGAGATGGCGGGGTGAGGGGTGAGGGGGGCGCTTGTGGGAGGGATGAAGGGGGGCTGAGGGGTAGGAAGAGAGAGAGAGAAATAAAACAAATCCACTAAGGTGGCAATGAAAGTGAAAGCAACAACTGCCCGAAACACAATTATGTCTATGAAATGGAATGGAACATTCCCTGAAGCTACAGCCCAAGGCAGCTGAGAGCTCTCCTCTCAATCTCTTTCTCTTCTATCTTCTTCGAACTTCATGCTCAGAGTGCCAGTGGGTTCTGACCTCTGTTCTTGGGGCCCCTGATCACATGCCACAAAGAGAGAAAGGGAAAAGAGAAAGGGTACTACAGACCCCCACATCTACTTTTGCACCGTCCCTGGTGCAATTTCTCCCTTATTTTATTTATTTCAATGAGATCTAATTATAGCGCAATTACTAAAAAGAAACGCGGTATGTACAACGGATGGAGTGCTTCCATTTTGTCCTAATTATGATACTTCTTTAGCCTGGAGATGTTGACCAGTGGCATCTTGATGCCTTGCAGATCCTCTAGTTGCACTGCACCGTGCGACAATACTTTGATGACCTTATATGGTCCTATTCACTTGGGTGCCAATTTCGTTCGAATTGATGGAACCTGATGCAGTAAAACCATAGAACCTTCCCGAACTGGATTGGATCTCAGATGCCTGTCATGCAACCTCGATACATCGTTCTATTAAATGAAGCAGGCGCATTCTTCAAACCAAAAGCCATGCGAGTATAGACATAAGTTCCCCAGGGAGTGACAAAGGCTGTTTTGTCCCTATCATCAGGATGGATCACTATCTGATTGTAGCCACTAAAACCATCCAAAAAACTATACAAAGTGTGACCAGCTACTTCCTCAAGTACTTGCTCTATCAAGGGCTGAGGAAATCCATCTTGAATAGTCACTTTATTCAAAGCACGAAAATCAACACATACTCTTATTTTTCCACTATTTTTCTTGGGTACAATAACCATGGAAGAAAGCCACCTGGAATGTTCTACTCGAACAATTATACCAGCTTCTTCTAGCTTTGTAATTTCTGCTTTTACAGCCTCTGCATATTTCAGATTGAGTCGATATGGTCTACTTCTTACTGGCGCGGCTCCCTCAACTAAGGGTATCCCATGTAACCCAAGCTCTTCTAGTATCCCTGTTAGATCTTTGTAGGACCATGCGAAGACACTTTTGTAAGTAAATAGCAAAGAAGTTACCTTCTGTAGCAAAGGAGGATAATGCCACAACCAGGATGCCAAATGGACCTTTTGAGGATTCTCTTCATTCCCTAAATTTACTTCTTGAACCAATGTTTCAGGACTGTTCTTGTTTGAGAAATCATCTCCACTATATGCAGGAGTGGATTTTAATTTATATTCTGCAACATGTTCTTCCATCCATCCTTGAGGTATATCTGTAAAAGGAAGATCTTCTCTGCTCTTAAATTCATAACCTTCTCCCTCCGATACTTTTATATTGGTTGCCTCCTCAAAGCTAATATTTTCCTGCAATTCCTCATTCTCCAATACCTTGTGGTCTTCATTTACCTTATCTGCAACTTCTTCCTCAATTTCATTGATCTCCACTGTGCAACACTCTGCACTTCCCATCAT
This sequence comes from Ceratopteris richardii, assembly GCA_020310875.1. Taxonomy (NCBI): domain Eukaryota; kingdom Viridiplantae; phylum Streptophyta; class Polypodiopsida; order Polypodiales; family Pteridaceae; genus Ceratopteris; species Ceratopteris richardii. The sequence continues at coordinate 165,152,227 of CM035429.1, read as the reverse complement.
CCAATTTAACAATGTATCATCTCCTTGGGGTATAGAGGGCATTACCTGAGTATCCAGAGTATATCCAGTGGTTTTTCCTGAGTCGAATCCCTCTTCCAAATGTAAGTGTAGTTGGCTATTGGTGCTTGTTGAAATCCATAGTTTGTTTTTCCCCCAATCTTGCAAAGCTTTTGCTTGTCTCAACCAAGGTCTCCCCAGGAGTAAAGGGGAAGAAGTCCCTTGTGGAAGTACAATAACAACAAAATCCAACACAAAGTGGCAACCCTGTACTATCATCCGTACCTTTTCAATAATGCCAAGAGCCGCAACCTGATGTTGATCTGCTAGTGTAACTGTAAATGGTGCCATTTTAGTGGGGCTCAAATTTAGTTTCTTCATTGTGAAATCTGGCATCAAATTGATACCAGAGCCTCCATCTATGATCACACCTGTGAGAGTTTCATCCTTTATACAAACAGATAATCTTGAGCTTTGGTAGTCAGCTAAGGGTGCAGGGGGAAAATCAACCATGAAACCATCTATACTAGGTGATTGGATCAAGTGAGCAGAGTGTATAATCTTCAGTAAGTCATTTCTTATTTTTGAATCCATCCTTATAAGTTCATATAGACTAACCTTGTGATGAATAACTTTCCAGATCTGTTCAATGTTTACCTCCTGAGTGTTTTCTTGCAGACTGTTGGTTGGCCCTTTAGAGAAGTAGTCATCTTATTATAAGCTCCTTCAATTTCTGCTTGGTCCTTCCATCCAGACTCTTTTTCTTCCTCTTTATCCTGAAATGCTTGTTGTTCATCTCTCTGGGTTGCAGCTGCTTGCCTAGCTCTAGTCATCATGGGCACTACAGAGGATGAAACATCATAAGTCTGAGTGGTTTTTCCTTCTTCATGTGGAGAGACCGCAATCATGTGGATTGGAGCAGGACGACCTCTTGGGCAATCTTTGGTATAATGATCTTTGGCCTCTGGACAATGTTGACAAGGAGGTGCATCTTCTGGAAGAGAACACCTATTTTGCATGTGACCGTACTCACGACAACGATAGCACATCAAAGGTAGAGAATAAAGATTAAACACATCCAGTATGTCCCCTACTCAAGGGGGGTTGTCTTTAGGGAAGTATACCCTTTAACATTTCTGTGAGTTGACAGACGGGTTGTACATACTCTAGAGATATTAATCAACAAATGACCACAGAAGACCATATATTTCTTGATTCGAATCAGATGACTACAAGGTTGGATAGAGTGATGCTCAAAAATGCAAGCTTAGAAGGCTAACATGCCATCCTAGAAATAAATAACCTCGATGTACAGAAGCTTCTCATCAGCTTAAGGGGCCCATTACATGCCGTCTAACCCAGAACAATACAAATGGTAAGATTTGCTCAAGAGAATAGAGCTTAATCACCAATACTGACTCACAATAAAGAAAAAAAATCCAAGGCACTTTCTTACACTATAGTGCTCATAGCCCTCAACTGAGAAGCCTACCCTCTGTATCCACACTACAGAGTAGCTCCTACAATAGGCTTGAAATCACCAAGTGCCAGAGAGGACTTCTGCACGTATACACGCGTCAATGAAACTCCAAAAAATGTACCAAAAAGTGTGTGTCCAAATAGCACAAATCCATCGTTTTTATAGGCCTCAATAAGCCAAGAGAGCCTTGCTGAGTCTTCACTTCCACTGATCACGCGCCGCTTGATTGCCCAAGATTGGAGGGTTAGATCAAATATTTCACTTGATTTGAGTTGGATCCACAAAAATAGGTAGTGGTCGTGAATGGTTGGCGGCAACTCCACTTTGAACAATTTCCTTTGACCTTTTTACCCTGCCCACTTTTCCCATACCCTATGACAACCTTGCCGTGTGCAGTTACTTCATTCTTTGACTCTTTTGATTGGTAATTTGAATCATCTCGTGACTTTTCCATGAGGCTTTACCTTCATACCTGTTAACCTTGCAGTAATCCCCGATAATCGCTATAACTTCATGAAAACTACTTCTATATAGGATGCCTGATTTAATCATAAGCATTTGCCCACCAATAATTGGTCTTTTCAGTTTCTTGCCCAGAGCAGTACTTTGCTTTTCGCCCTCGCTTCTAGCTCTTGTGGGAGGAGATGGTGGGGTGAGGGGGGCGCTTGTGGGAGGAGATGGTGGGGTAAGGGGTGAGGTGGGCGCTTGTGGGAGGAGATGGCAGGGTGAGGGGGGGGGGGGCGCTTGTGGGAGGAGATGGTGGGGTGAGGGGGGCACTTGTGGGAGGAGATGGCGGGGTGAGGGGTGAGGGGGGCGCTTGTGGGAGGAGATGGCGGGGTAAGGGGGGGGCGCTTGTGGGAGGAGATGGTGGGGTGAGGGGGCGCTTGTGGGAGGAGATGGTGGGGTGAGGGGGCGCTTGTGGGAGGAGATGGTGGGGCGAGGGGTGAGGGGGCCGCTTGTGGGAGGAGATGGTGGGGTGAGGGGGCGCTTGTGGGAGGAGATGGCGGGGTGACGGGGGGGGCGCTTGTGGGAGGAGATGGTGGGGTGAGGGGGGGGGGGGGGGGGCGCTTGTGGGAGGATATGGTGAGGTGTGGGGTGAGGGGGGCGCTTGTGGGAGGAGATGGCGGGGTGAGGGGGGGGGGCGCTTGTGGGAGGAGATGGTGGGGTGAGGGGGGCGCTTGTGGGAGGAGATGGCGGGGTGAGAGGTGAGGGGGGCGGTTGTGGGAGGAGATGGCGGGGTAAGGGGGGGGCGCTTGTGGGAGGAGATGGTGGGCTGAGGGGGCGCTTGTGGTAGGAGATGGTGGGGCGAGGGGTGAGGGGGGCGCTTGTGGGAGGAGATGGTGGCGTGAGGGGTGAGGGGGCGCTTGTGGGAGGAGATGGCGGGGTGACGGGGCGGGCGCTTGTGGGAGGAGATGGTGGGGTGAGGGGGGGGGGGCGCTTGTGGGAGGAGATGGTGGGGCGAGGGGTGAGGGGGGCGCTTGTGGGAGGAGATGGTGGGGCGAGGGGGGCGCATGTGGGAGGAGATGGTAGGGTGAGGGGTGAGGGGGGCGCTTGTGGGAGGAGATGGCGGGGTTAGGAGGGGGGGGGGGCGCTTGTGGGAGGAGATGGTGGGGTGAGGCGGGGACGCTTGTGGGAGGAGATGGTGGGGTGAGGGGGGCGCTTGTGGGAGGAGATGGCGCGGTGAGGGGGGGGGGGGGGCGCTTGTGGGAGAAGATGGTGGGGCGAGGGGGGCGCTTGTGGGAGGAGATGGTGGGGTGAGGGGTGAGGGGGCGCTTGTCGGAGGAGATGGTGGGGCGAGGGGTGAGGGGGCCGCTTGTGGGAGGAGATGGTGGGGTGAGGGGGGCGCTTGTGGGAGGAGATGGCGGGTGAGGGGGGGGTGCTTGTGCGAGGAGATGGTGGGGTGAGGGGTGAGGGGGGCGCTTGTGGGAGGAGATGGTGGGGCGAGGGGTGAGGGGGGCGCTTGTGGGAGGAGATGGTGGGGTGAGGGGGCGCTTGTGGGAGGAGATGGCAGGGTGAGGGGGGCGCTTGTGGGAGGAGATGGTGGGGTGAGGGGGGCGCTTGTGGGAGGAGATGGCGGGGTGAGGGGGGCGCTTTTGGGAGGAGATGGTGGGGCGAGGGGTGAGGGGGCGCTTGTGGGAGGAGATGGTGGGATGAGGGTTGAGGGGGGCGCTTGTGGGAGGAGATGGCGGGGTGAGGGGTGGGGAGGGGGGGGCGCTTGTGGGAGGCGATGGTGGGGCGAGGGGTGAGGGTGGCGCTTGAGGGAGGAGATGCTGGGGCGAGGGGTGAGGGGGGCGCTTGTGGGAGGAGATGGTGGGGTGAGGCGGCGCTTGTGGGAGGAGATGGCGGGGTGAGGGGGGCACTTGTCGGAGGAGATGGTGGGGTGAGGGGTGAGGGGGGCACTTGTGGGAGGAGATGGCGGGGTGAGGGTGGCGCTTGTGGGAGGAGATGGTGGGGTGAGGGGGGCTGTTGTGGGAGGAGATGGCGGGGTCAGGGGGGCGCTTGTGGGAGGAGATGGTGGGGCGAGGGGTGGGGGCGGTTGTCGGAGGAGATGGTGGGGTGAGGGGTGAGGGGGCACTTGTGGGAGGAGATGGCGGGGTGAGGGGGGGGGGGGGGGGGGGGGCGCTTGTGGGAGGAGATGGTGGGGTGAGGGGCGGGGCGCTTGTGGGAGGAGATGGTGGGGCGAGGGGGGCGCTTGTGGGAGGACATGGTGGGGCGAGGGGTGAGGGGGGCGCTTGTGGGAGGAGATGGTGGGGTGAGGGGGGCGCTTGTGGGAGGAGACGGCGGGGTGAGGGGGGGGGGGGGGGGCGCTTGTGGGAGGAGATGGTGGGGTGAGGGGTGAGGGGGGCGCTTGTGGGAGGAGATGGCGGGTGAGGGGGGGGGGCGCTTGTGGGAGGAGATGGTGGGGTGAGGGGTGAGGGAGGCGCTTGTGGGAGGAGATGGTTGGGCGAGGGGTGAGGGGGGGCGCTTGTGGGAGGAGATTGTGGGGTGATGGGTGAGGGGGCGCTTGTGGGAGGAGATGGCGGGGTGAGGGGGGCGCTTGTGGGAGGAGATGGTGGGGCCAGGGGTGAGGGGGGCGCTTTCTGGGAGGAGATGGTGGGGTGAGGGGTGAGGGGGCGCTTGTGGGAGGAGATGGCGGGGTGAGGGGGGGGGGCGCTTGTGGGAGGAGATGGTGGGGTGAGGGGGGGGGGCTTGTGGGAGGAGATGGTGGGGTGAGGGGGGCGCTTGTGGAGCAGATGGCGGGGTGAGGGGGGGGGGGGGGGGGGCGCTTGTGGGAGGAGATGCTGGGGTGAGGGGGGCGCTTGTGGGAGGAGATGGCGGGGTGAGGGGTGAGGGGGGTGCTTGTGGGAGGAGATGGCGGGGTAAGGGGGGGCGCTTGTGGGAGGAGATGGTGGGGTGAGGGGGCGCTTGTGGGAGGAGATGGTGGGGCGAGGGGTGAGGGGGGCGCTTGTGGGAGGAGATGGTGGGGTGAGGGGTGAGGGGGCGCTTGTGGGAGGAGATGGCGGGGTGAGGGGGGGGGGGGGGCGCTTGTGGGAGGAGATGGTGGGGTGAGGGGGGGGGGGGGCGCTTGTGGGAGGAGATGGTGGGGCGAGGGGTGAGGGGGGCACTTGTGGGAGGAGATGGTGGGGCGAGGGGTGAGGGGTGCGCTTGTGGGAGGAGATGGTGGGGTGAGGGGTGAGGGGGGCACTTGTGGGAGGAGATGGCGGGGTGAGGGGGGGGGGGGGCGCTTGTGGGAGGAGATGGTGGGGTGAGGCGGGGGCGCTTGTGGGAGGGGATCGTGGGGTGAGGGGGGCGCTTGTGGGAGGAGATGGCGGGGTGAGGGGGGGCGCTTGTGGGAGGAGATGGTGGGGTGAGGGGGGGGGCGCTTGTGGGAGGAAATGGTGGGGTGAGGTGGGGGCGCTTGTGGGAGGAGATGGTGGGGTGAGGGGGGCGCTTGTGGGAGGAGATGGCGGGTTGAGGGGGATTGCTTGTGGGAGGAGATGATGGGGTGAGGGGGGCGCTTGTGGGAGGAGATGGTGGGGCGGGGGGTGAGGGGAGCGCTTGTGGGAGGAGATGGTGGGGTGAGGGGGGCGCTTGTGGGAGGAGATGGCGGGTGAGGGGGCGGGGCACTTGTGGGAGGAGATGGTGGGGTGAGGGGGGCGCTTGTGGGAGGAGATGGTGGGGCGAGGGGTAAGGGGGGCGCTTGTGGGAGGAGATGGTGGGGTGAGGGGTGATGGGGCGCTTGTGGGAGGGGATGGCGGGGTGAGGGGGCCACTTGTGGGAGGAGATGGTGGGGTGAGGGGTGAGGGGGGCGCTTGTGGGAGGAGATGGCGGGGTGAGGGGTGAGGGGGGCGCTTGTGGGAGGAGATGGTGGGGCGAGGGGTGGGGGGGGGGGGGGGGGGGCGCTTGTGGGAGATGATGGTGGGGTGAGGGGTGAGGGGGGCACTTGTGGGAGGAGATGGCGGGGTGAGTTGGGGCGCTTGTGGGAGGAGATGGTGGGGCCAGGGGTGAGGGGGGCGCTTGTGGGAGGAGATGCTGCGGCTAGGGGTGAGGGGGGCGCTTGTGGGAGGAGATGGTGGGGTGAGGGGTGAGGGGGCGCTTGTGGGAGGAGATGGCGGGGTGAGGGGGGCGCTTGTTGGAGGAGATGGTGGGGTGAGGGGTGAGGGGGGGCGCGTGTGGGAGGAGATGGCTGGGTGAGGGGGCGCTTGTGGGAGGAGATGGTGGGGTGAGGCGTGAGGGGGGCGCTTGTAGGAGGAGATGGCGGGGTGAGGGGGGCGCTTGTGGGAGGAGATGGTGGGGCGAGGGGTGAGGGGGGCGCTTGTGGGAGGAGATGGTGGGGCGAGGGGTGAGGGGGGCGCTTGTGGGAGGAGATGGTGGGGTGAGGGGGGCGCTTGTGGGAGGAGATGGCCGGTGAGGGGGGGCGCTTGTGGGAGGAGATGGTGGGGTGAGGGGGGCGCTTGTGGGAGGAGATGGTGGGGCGAGGGGTGAGGGGGGCGCTTGTGGGAGGAGATGGTGGGGTGAGGGGTGAGGGGGGCGCTTGTGGGAGGAGATGGCGGGGTGAGGGTGGCGCTTGTGGGAGGAGATGGCGGGGTGAGGGGTGAGGGGGGCGCTTGTGGGAGGGCTGAAGTGGGGCTGAGGGGTAGGAAGAGAGAGAAAGAAATAAAACAAATCCACTAAGGTGGCAATGAAAGTGAAAGCAACAACTGCCCGGAACACAATTATGTCTATAAAATGGAATGGAACATTCCCTGAAGCTACAGCCCAAGGCATCTGAGAGCTCTCCTCTCAATCTCTTTCTCTTCTATCTTCTTCGGACTTCATGCTCAGAGTGCCAGTGGGTTTTGACCTCTGTTCTTGGGGCCCCTTATCACATGGCACAAAGAGAGAAAGGAAAAAGAGAAAGGGTACTACAGACCCCCACATCAAGCTTTTGCACCGTCCCTTGTGCAATTTCTCCCTTATTTTATTTATTTCAATGAGATCTAATTATAGCGCAATTACTGAAAAAAAACACGGTATGTACAAGGGATGGAGTGCTTCCATTTTGTCTTAATTATGATACTTCTTTACCCTGGAGATGTTGACCAGTGGCATCCTGTTGCCTTGCAGATCCTCCAGTTGCACTGCACCGTGTGGCAATACTTTGATGACCTTATATGGTCCTATCCACTTGGGTGCCAATTTCGTTCGAATTCATGGAACCTGATGCTGTAAAACCATAGACCCTTCCTGAACTCGATTGGATCTCAGATGCCTGTCATGCAACCTCTTGCGCTCTTCTTGTTTTACCTATAGTTTCCTCATTGCTGCTTCCCTATATTCTTCCAATGGCACAAGTCTTCTAATTGGAGGTTCAATACCAATGGTTCTGGCTCCGATTTCCTTCTTGATAATAAATTCGAAAGGTGCCAATGCCTCTTTACCATAGACTAAGCGGAATGGACTTTCGCCAGTGGTTCCCCTTCTAGTAGTTCGAAAAGCCCACATTGCACCGATTAATGCTTGTGGCCAAGAACTTTGATGATCAAAGGATAATTTGCGTAAGAGCCCAATCAAAATCTTGTTAGAGCTTTCTGCTTGGCCATTTGCCTTGGGATAGTAAGCACAGGACTTCCTGTGAAAGATTTTATACTTGTCAAAGATGATTTGGAGCAACTGATTCACAAAGTGAGTGCCCCTGTCACTAGTAACTTCAAGTGGGCAACCGAATCTGGAAAAAATACGTTTAAACAAAAACTTAGCCACTCTCAAAGCCGTGCAATCTGTAGTGGCTTTAGCCTCTACCCACTTAGTTGCATAACATGTGGCCATCAAAATATATCTCTTTCTCCCAGGTTGACCATTTGGACTGATTGGTCCTATGAAATCAAGACCCCATCGTTCAAATGGGAGCCATTCTGTAGATATGACCAATGGTTCGAAATTCAATGTGGTTGGCGCGGGAGCACACCTCTGGCAGATGTGGCATTCTTTAGAAAACTTGATTGCATCTTTGAAAATATGAGGCCACCATAAACCTTTGTGGATGATTCTATGAGCCAATTCTTCCCCTTTTAGATGTCCTTCATTGTGTGCAGCCTCTACCAGAAGATTTACCTATTCTGGATAGACACACCTTCTCAATATATCATCCTGACAGTATTTATATAAATTTCCATTTACAAGAGAATATGCTTTGGTTTTCAGGAGCAATCTTCTCTTTTCTACAGGTGTCAAGTGTTCTGGGATCTTTCCAGTAGTAAGAACATCGAGAATTTCATCATACCAACCAGTCCGAATTGCTACTAGAAAAAGATTGCTATCCACCAATTCATCATTAATATGTGTTGCCTTTTCGCTCATTGCTGTCCTGGACACTTGATCTGCCATGTAGTGCTCTTTTCCTGGCTTAATATGAATATCAAAATTAAATTCTTGAAATAGGAGTAACCACCTCCAAATCCTTCCAGCTACTCTTGGTTTGTTTATCAAATACTTCAAAGGCTGATGATGAGAGATAACAATGAAATGTACACCAAGGAGATAATGTCGAAACTTCTGAAGAGCAAATACGATAGCCAAACCTTCTCTTTCCGTTGTACTGTAATCTCTTTCAGCTTGATTGAGTAGTCTGCTTGCATAAGAGATAGGTCTATCCACTTTGTGAGATGATGGTTGAGCTAGAACTCCACCAACAACATGAAGACTAGCATCTGTATGCACATGAAATTCCAATGACCAATTAGGAACACTTAAAAGGGGAGCAGTACATAGCCTCAACTTTAGTTCACAAAATGCTTTGTCAGCTTCAGCACTCCATGAGAAAGGGTTCTTTTTGCTGGTAAGCCTTGACAAGGGCTTAGCAATTTCCAAATACATCCTAATGAATCTTCTGTGATACCCTGCATGGCCCAAGAAACTTTGCACTTCCTTTGGGCTTTGTGGAATTGGCATGGAAAGAATAGGTGTAACCTTTGCAGGGTCAACAGTTATGCCTTCAGCAGATACTATGTGACCAAGAAGAGTGCCCTTAGTGACCAAAAAGTGACATTTATCACGATTCAATTTCAAACCTGTTTTAAGACATTGCTCAAAAATTTCTTTTAGATTTTCCAAATGGTCATGGAAATCTTGAACTGCTGCCCTTCTATCTATACCTGAAAATACTGAAAAGTCATCCATGAAAATGCGCAGAAAGGTTGTTAACCATTTGCCCAATATCAGATACATCGTTCTATTAAATGAAGCTGGCGCATTCTTCAAACCAAAAGCCATGCGAGTATAGACATAAGTTCCCCAGGGAGTGACAAAGGCTGTTTTGTCCCTATCATCAAGATGGATCACTATCTGATTGTAGCCACTAAAACCATCCAAGAAACGATACAAAGTGTGACCAGCTACTTCCTCAAGTACTTGATCTGTGAAGGGCTGAGGAAATCCATCTTGAACAATCACTTTATTCAAAGCACGAAAATCAACACATACTCTTATTTTTCCACTATTTTTCTTGGGTACAATAACCATGGAAGAAAGCCACCTGGAATGTTCTACTAGAACAATTATACCAGCTTCTTCTAGCTTTGTAATTTCTGCTTTTACAGCTTCTGCATATTTCGGATTGAGTCGATATGGTCTACTTCTTACTGGCGCGGCTCCCTCAACTAAGGGTATCCGATGTAACCCAAGCTCTTCTAGTATCCCTGTTAGATCTTTGTAGGACCATGAGAAGACACTTTTGTAAGTTAAAAGCAAAGAAGTTACCCTCTGTAGCAAAGGAGGATAATGCCACAACCAGGATGCCAAATGGACCTTTTGAGGGTTCTCTTCATTCCCTAAATTTATTTCTTGAACCAATGTTTCACGACTGGTCTTGTTTGAGAAATCATCTCCACTATATGCAGGAGTGGATTTTAATTTATATTCTGCAACATGTTCTTCCATCCATCCTTGAGGTATATCTGCAAAAGGAAGATCTTCTCTGCTCTTAAATTCATAACCTTCTCGCTCTGATACTTTTATATTGGTTGCCTCCTCAAAGCTAGTATTTTCCTGCAGTTGCTCATTCTCCAATACCTTGTGGTCTTCATTTACCTTATCTACAACTTCTTCCTCAATTTCATTGATCTCCACTGTGCAACACTCTACACTTCCCATCATCCAATTTAACAATGTATCATCTTCTTGGGGTATAGAGGGCATTACCTGAGTATCCACAGTATATCCAGTGGTTTTTCCTGAGTTGAATCCCTCTTCCAAATGTAATTGTAGTTGGTTGTTGGTGCTTGTTGAAATCCATAGTTTGTTTTTCCCCCAATCTTGCAAAGCTTTTGCTTGTCTCAGCCAAGGTCTCCCCAGGAGTAAAGGGTAAGAAGTCCCTTGTGGAAGTACAATAACAACAAAATCCAACACAAAGTGGCAACCCTACACTATCATCCGTACCTTTTCAATAATGCCAAGGGCCGCAACCTGATGTTGATCTGCTAGTGTAACTGTAAATGGTGCCATTTTAGTGAGGCTCAAATTTAGTTTCTTCATTGTGAAATCTGGCATCAAATTGATACCAGAGCCTCCATCTATGATCACACCTGTGAGAGTTTCATCCTTTATACAAACAGATAATCTTGAGCTTTGGTAGTCAGCTAAGGGTGCAGGGGCAAAATCAACCATGAAACCATCTATACTAGGTGATTGGATCAAGTGAGCAGAGTGTATAATCTTCAGTAAGTCATTTCTTATTTTTGAATCCATCCTTATAAGTTCATATAGACTAACCTTGTGATGAATAACTTTCAAGGTCTGTTCAATGTTTACCTCCTGAGTGTTTTCTTGCAGACTGGTTGGTTGGCCCTTTAGAGAAGTAGTCATCTTATTATAAGCTCCTTCAATTTCTGCTTGGTCCTTCCATCCAGACTCCTTTTCTTTCTCTTTATCCTGAAATCCTTGTTGTTCATCTCTCTGGGTTGCAGCTGCTTGCCTAGCTCTAGTCATCATGGGCACTGCAGAGGATAAAACATCATAAGTCTGAGTGGTTTTTCCTTCTTCATGTGGAGAGACCACAATCATGTGGATTGGAGCAGGATGACCTCTTGGGCAATCTTTGGTATAATGATCTTTGGCCTCTGGACAATGTTGGCAAGGAGGTGCATCTTCTGGAAGAGAACACCTATTTTGCATGTGACCGTACTCACCACAACGATAGCACATCAAAGGTAGAGAATAAAGATTAAACACATCCAGTACGTCGCCTACTCAAGGGGGGTTCTCTTTAGGGAAGTATACCCTTTAACATTTCTGTGAATTGACAGAGGGGTTGTACATACTCTAGAGATATTAATGAACAAATGACCACAGAAGACCATATATTTCTTGATTCGAATCAGATGATTACAAGGTTGGACCGAGTGATGCTCAAAAATGCAAGCTTAGAAGGCTAACATGCCATCCTAGAAATAAATAACCTCGATGTACAGAAGCTTCTCATCAGCTTAAGGGGCCCATTACATGCCGTCTAACCCAGAACAATACAAATGGTAAGATTTGCTCAAGAGAATAGAGCTTAATCACCAATACTGACTCACAATAAAGAAAGAAAATCCAAGGCACTTTCTTACACTATAGTGCTCATAGCCCTCAACTGAGAAGCCTACCCTCTGTATCCACACTATAGAGTAGCTCCTACAATAGGCTTGAAACCACCAAGTGCCAGAGAGGACTTCTGCACGTATACACGCATCAATGAAACTCCAAAAAATGTACCAAAAAGTGTGTGTCCAAATAGCACAAATCCATCGTTTTTATAAGCCTCAATAAGCCAAGAGAGCCTTGCCGAGTCTTCACTTCCACTGATCACGCGCCGCTTGATTGCCCAAGATTGGAGGGTTAGATCAAATATTTCACTTGATTTGAGTTGGATCCACAAAAATAGGTAGTGGTCGTGAATGGTTGGCGGCAACTCCACTTTGAACAATTTCCTTTCACCTTTTTACCCTGCCCACTTTTCCCATACCCTATGACAACCTTGCCGTGTGCAGTTACTTCATTCTTTGACTCTTTTGATTGGTAATTTGAATCATCTCGTGACTTTTCCATGAGGCTTTACCTTCATACCTGTTAACCTTGAGGTAATCCCCGATAATCGCTATAACTTCATGAAAACCACTTCTATATAGGATGCCTGATTTAACTATAAGCATTTGCCCATCAATAATTGGTCTTTTCAGTTTCTTGCCCAGAGCAGTACTTTGCTTTTCGCCCTCGCTTCTAGCTCTTGTGGGAGGAGATGGTGGGGTGAGGGGGCGCTTGTGGGAGGAGATGGTGGGGTAAGGGGTGAGGGGGGCGCTTGTGGGAGGAGATGGCAGGGTGAGGGGGGGGGGGGGGGGGGGGGGGGGGGGCGCTTGTGGGAGGAGATGGTGGGGTGAGGGGGGCACTTGGGGGGAGATGGCGGGATGAGGGGTGAGGGGGGCGCTTGTGGGAGGAGATGGCGGGGTAAGGGGGGGGGGCGCTTGTGGGAGGAGATGGTGGGGTGGGGGCCGCTTGTGGGAGGAGATGGTGGGGCGAGGGGTGAGGGGGCCGCTTGTGGGAGGAGATGGTGGGGTGAGGGTGAGGGGGCGCTTGTGGGAGGAGATGGCGGGGTGACGGGGGGGGC
>CM035429.1:164987681-165129649 GCA_020310875.1 Ceratopteris richardii | reverse complement strand
GAGATGGTTGGGCGAGGGGTGAGGGGGGCGCTTGTGGGAGGAGATGGTGGGGTGAGGCGGCGCTTGTGGGAGGAGATGGAGGGGTGAGGGGGGCGCTTGTGGAGGAGATGGTGTGGTGAGGGGTGAGGGGGGCACTTGTGGGAGGAGCTGCGGGGTGAGGGGGCGCTGTGGGAGGAGATGGTGGGTGAGGGGGGCTCTTGTGGGAGGAGGATGGCGGGGTGAGGGGGGCGCTTGTGGGAGGAGATGGTGGGCGAGGTGTGAGGGGGCGTTGTCGGAGGAGATGGTGGGGTGAGGGGTGAGGGGGCACTTGTGGGAGGAGATGGCGGGGTGAGGGGGGGGGGGGCGCTTGTGGGAGGAGATGGTGCCCACAAGTGCCCCCCCCCCCCCTCACCCCGCCATCTCCTCCCGCAAGCGCCCCCCTCAACCCTCATCCCACCATCTCCTCCCACAAGCGCCCCCTCACCCCTCGCCCCGCCATCTCCTCCACAAGTGCCCCCCTCACCCCTCGCCCCACCATCTCCTCCCACAAGCACCCCCCTCACCCCACCATCTTCTCGCACAAGCGCCCCGCTCGCCCCATCATCTCCTCCCACAAGCGCCCCCCCTCAACCCGCCATCTCCTCCCACAAGCGCCCCCCTCACCCCACCATCTCCTCCCACAAGCGCCCCCCCCCCCCCCCCTCACCCCACCATCTCCTCCCACAAGCGCCCCCCCCCCCTCACCCCACCATCTCCTCCCACAAGCGCCCCCCCTCACCCCGCCATCTCCTCCCACAAGCGCCCCCCTCACCCCTCACCCCACGATCCCCTCCCACAAGCGCCCCCCCCTCACCCCACCATCTCCTCCCACAAGCGCCCCCCCCCCCCCCCCCTCACCCCGCCATCTCCTCCCACAAGTGCCCCCCTCACCCCTCACCCCACCATCTCCTCCCACAAGCGCACCCCTCACCCCTCGCCCCACCATCTCCTCCCACAAGCGCCCCCCTCACCCCTCGCCCCACCATCTCCTCCCACAAGCGCCCCCCCCCCCCCCCCTCACCCCACCATCTCCTCCCACAAGCGCCCCCCCCCCTCACCCCGCCATCTCCTCCCAGAAGCGCCCCCCCTCACCCCTCACCCCACCATCTCCTCCCACAAGCGCCCCCTCACCCCACCATCTTCTCCCACAAGCGCCCTTCTCACCCCTCACCCCACCATCTCCTCCCACCAGCGCCCCCCTCGCCCCGCCATCTCCTTCCACAAACGCCCCCTTACCCCTCACCCCACCATCTCCTCCCACAAGCGCCCCCCTCACCCCTCGCCCCACCATCTCCTCCCACAAGCGCCCCCCTCGCCCCATCATCTCCTCCCACAAGCGCCCCCCCCCTCACCTCGCCATCTCCTCCCACAAGCGCCCCCCCTCACCCCTCACCCCACCATCTCCTCCCACAAGCGCCCCCCTCACCCCTCGCCCCACCATCTCCTCCCACAAGCGGCCCCCTCACCCCTCACCCCACCATCTCCTCCCACAAGCGCCCCCCTCATCCCTCACCCCACCATCTCCTCCCACAAGCGCCCCCCTCACCCCTCGCCCCACCGTCTCCTCCCACAAGCCCCCCCCCCCTCACCCCGCCATCTCCTCCCACAAGCGCCCCGCACACCCCTCACCCCACCATCTCCTCCCACAAGCACCCCCCCCCTCACCCCACCATCTCCTTCCACAAGCGCCCCCCCCCCCCCCCTCACCCCGCCATCTCCTCCCACAAGCACCCCCACACCCCACCATCTCCTCCCACAAGTGCCTCCCTTGCCCCACCATCTCCTCCCACAAGCGCCCCCTCACCCAACCATCTCCTCCCACAAGCCCCCCCCCCCCCCCCCTTTACCCCGCCATATCCTCGCACAAGCGCCCCCCTCACCCCTCACCCCGCCATCTCCTCCCAGAAGCGCCCCCCTCACCCCACCATCTCCTCCCACAAGCGCCCCCCCCCCCTCACCCTGCCATCTCCTCCCACAAGCGCCCCCCTCACCCCTGACCCCACCATCTCCTCCCACAAGCGCCCCCCTCACCCCTCACCCCACCATCTCCTCCCACAAGAGCTAGAAGCGAGGGCGAAAAGCAAAGTACTGCTCTGGGCAAGAAACTGAAAAGACCAATTATTGATGGGCAAATGCTTATGGTTAAATCAGGCATCCTATATAGAAGTGGTTTTCATGAAGTTATAGCGATTATCGGGGATTACTGCAAGGTTAACAGGTATGAAGGTAAAGCCTCATGTAAAAGTCGCGAGATGATTCAAATTACCAATCAAAAGAGTCAAAGAATGAAGTAACTGCACACGGCAAGGTTGTCATAGGGTATGGGAAAAGTGGGCAGGGTAAAAAGGTGAAAGGAAATTGTTCAAAGTGGAGTTGCTGCCAACCATTCACGACCACTACCTATTTTTGTGGATCCAACTCAAATCAAGTGAAATATTTCATCTAACCCTCCAATCTTGGGCAATCAAGCGGCGCGTGATGAGTGGAAGTGAAGACTCGGCAAGGCTCTCTTGGCTTATTGAGGCCTATAAAAACGATGGATTTGTGCTATTTGGACACACACTTTTTGGTACATTTTTTGGAGTTTCATTGACGCGTGTATACGTGTAGAAGTCCTTTCTCGCACTTGGTGGTTTCAAGCCTATTGGAGGAGCTACTCTGTAGTGTGGATATAGAGGGTAGGCTTCTCAGTTGAGGGCTATGAGCACTATAGTGTAAGAAAGTGCCTTGGATTTTCTTTCTTTACTGTGAGTATGTATTGGTGATTAAGCTCTATTCTCTTGAGCAAATCTTACCATTTGTATTGTTCTGGGTTAGATGGCATGTAATGGGCCCCTTAAGCTGATGAGAAGCTTCTGTACATCGAGGTTATTTTTTTCTAGGATGGCATGTTAGCCTTCTAAGCTTGCATTTTTGAGCATCACTCTGTCCAACCTTGTAATCATCTGATTCGAATCAAGAAATATATGGTCTTCTGTGGTCATTTGTTGATTAATATCTCTAGAGTATGTACAACCCCTCTGTCTGCTCATAGAAATGTTAAAGGGTATACTTCCCTAAAGAGAACCCCCCTTGAGTAGGCGACGTACTGGATGTGTTTAATCTTTATTCTCTACTTTTGATAAAAGTGGATACCCCAGTACCTGCTCTACAGTTTGGCACGCACGGTGGGACCTTTGCATTTCTATGAGAGGTATTTTGCTCTATCACATTGCGAGTAGGTACATGACCCATACACGGGAAGATAAGGAGTCTCTTCGTGTTCGGAGGAGCCTTAACAAGTTAGCAATAACCACGGCTAGTGAGTCTACCTCCCCTCTGCCTTCCCTAAATTTGTCTATTGATTTGGGTGCGACACCATTGTCAAAAGAAGGGTATAGGAGAACTCTAGACTTCTCTTCAGATACGTCTGAAGAAACACCAGTACAAATGGAGGACCTCTCTCATCTACTCTCCAGGTTAAACATCAAATTCCCTACCTTCAAGGGACATGCTCATGAGGATGCTGATCATCATGTGAGGAGATTCATCTCATTATGTCATGGACGTGGTCTGCAAAATAGAGAAGATGCAATGCTAGCACTTTTTCCATCTACATTGGAGGGTCTTGCAGATAAATGGTATAGTCAATATGCAGATGGCCATTTCACTACATGGGAGGCTCTGAAGGCGGCATTCTCGCAGACATTCAGACCAAGTGATTCTTCAGAAAGAGCTCTAGATCAGCTAGAGAATTTGAAGCTAAGACCAGGTGAATCCTTTCATGAACTTCACACTAGAACAAAAGCACTTGTTGCACGTGTGCCACATGCTCCAGGTGATTTCTTGGTTAAAAAGTGGATTGAGAAGGCTCTTCACAGGTCATCTCAACAGAAGCTTCGTGAGTCTCTTAGATTGGATGCTACCCTCAATGATTTTGTTGCAGCTGCATCACGCATTGAAGAAGCAAGGCAACATTTTGAAGGGGATACACAACCAAAGTATGCTGCAGATCTTGATCCTATTGAGCAACTGAGGAGGGAATTGGAAGCGTTGAAGACGCAACAAAATCAACAAGACGAGAAGGTCTTGCCACCACTGCGTCGCACTGATGATGAAGTAGCCCAACTTCGCCGAGAGTTAGAAGACTTGAAGACCACTCAGGATATAAGGAGACAAATTTGGTGTACAATCTGTAATAACAATGGAAATTCCAATGCTAATTGCCCTATTAAGGTAAGCTGTCAATTTTGTGGAAAAGATGGTCATGAAGCCAGAGATTGCTACTACCTCAAGGGTACACAGCAGAGAGGTAACCCTCAAAATTTGGATTCATATTATGCTAGTACTTCAAATACATCAAATAGAGAGCAGAATCGGCCTGCAAAGCCTAGATATAATAGACCTTTGATGTGCTATCGTTGTGGTGAGTACGGTCACATGCAAAATAGGTGTTCTCTTCCACAAGATGCACCTCCTTGTCAACATTGTCAAGACGCCAAAGATCATTATACCAAAGATTGCCCAAGAGGTCGTCCTGCTCCAATCCACATGATTGCGGTCTCTCCACATGAAGAAGGAAAAACCACTCAGATTTATGCTGTTTCATCCTCTGCAATGCCCATGATGACTAGAGCTAGGCAAGCAGCTGCAACCCAGAGAGATGAACAACAAGGATTTCAGGATAAAGAGGAAGAAAAGGAGTCTGGATGGAAGGACCAAGCAGAAATTGAAGGAGCTTATAATAAGATGACTACTTCTCTAAAGGGCCAACCAACCAGTCTGCAAGAAAACACTCAGGAGGTAAACATTGAACAGATCTTGAAAGGTATTCATCACAAGGTTAGTCTATATTAACTTATAAGGATGGATTCAAAAATAAGAAGTGACTTACTGAAGATTATACACTCTGCTCACTTGATCCAATCACCTAGTATAGATGGTTTCATGGTTGATTTTCCCCCTGCACCCTTAGCAGACTACCAAAGCTCAAGATTATCTGTTTGTATAAAGGATGAAACTCTCACAGGTGTGATCATAGATGGAGGCTCTGGTATCAATTTGATGCCAGATTTCACAATGAAGAAACTGAATTTGAACCCCACCAAAATGGCACCATTTACAGTTACACTAGCAGATCAACATCGGGTTGCGCCTCTTGGCATTATTGAAAAGGTACGGATGATAGTACAGAGTTGCCACTTTGTGTTGGATTTTGTTGTTATTGCACTTCCACAAGAGACTTCTTACCCTTTACTCTTGGGGAGACCTTGGCTAAGACAAGCAAAAGCTTTGCAAGATTGGGGGAAAAACAAACTATGGATTTCAACAAGCACCAATAGCCAACTACAATTACATTTGGAAGAGGGATTCCACTCAGGAAAAACCACTGGATATATTGTGGATACTCAGGTAATGCCCTCTGTACCCCAAGAAGATGATACATTGTTAAATTGGATGATGGGAAGTGCAGAGTGTTGCACAGTGGAGATCAATGAAATTGAGGAAGAAGTTGCAGATAAGGTAAATGAAGACCACAAGGTATTGGAGAATGAGCAATTGCAGGAAAATACTAGCTTTGAGGAGGCAACCAATATAAAAGTATCGGAGGGAGAAGGTTATGAATTTAAGAGCAGAGAAGATCTTCCTTTTGCAGATATACCTCAAGGATGGATGGAAGAACATGTTGCAGAATATAAATTAAAATCCACTCCTGCATATAGTGGAGATGATTTCTCAAACAAGACCAGTCCTGAAACATTGGTTCAAGAAGTAAATTTAGGGAATGAAGAGAACCCTCAAAAGGTCCATTTGGCATCCTCGTTGTGGCATTATCCTCCTTTGCTACAGAAGGTAACTTCTTTGCTTTTTACTTACAAAAGTGTCTTCGCATGGTCCTACAAAGATCTAACAGGGATACTAGAAGAGCGTGGGTTTCGGATACCCTTAGTTGAGGGAGCCGCACGAGTAAGAAGTAGACCATATCGACTCAATCCGAAATATGCAGAGGCTGTAAAAGCAAAAATTACAAAGCTAGAAGAAGCTGGTATAATTGTTCCAGTAGAACATTCTAGGTGGCTTTCTTCCATGGTTATTGTACCCAAGAAAAATAGTGGAAAAATAAGAGTATGTGTTGATTTTTGTGCTTTGAATAAAGTGACTGTTCAAGATGGATTTCCTCAGCCCTTCAAAGAGCAAGTACTTGAGGAAGTAGCTGGTCACACTTTGTATAGTTTCTTGGATGGTTTTAGTGGCTACAATCAGATAGTGATCCATCATGATGATAGGGACACAAATAGCCTTTGTCACTCCCTGGGAAACTTATGTCTATATCACATGGCTTTTGGTTTGAAGAATGCGCCAGCTTCATTTAATAGAACGATGTATCTGATATTGGGCAAATGGTTAACAATCTTTCTACGCATTTTCATGGATGACTTTTCAGTATTTTCAGGTACAGATAGAAGAGCAGCAGTTCAAGATTTCCATGACCATTTGGAAAATCTAAAAGAAATTTTTGAGCAATTTCTTAAAACAGGTTTGAAATTGAATCGTGATAAATGTCACTTTTTGGTCACTAACGGCACTCTTCTTGGTCACATAGTATCTGCTGAAGGCATAACTGTTGACCCTGCAAAGGTTACAGCTATTCTTTCCATGCCAATTCCACAAAGCCCAATTGGTCATTGGAATTTCATGTGCATACAAATGCTAGTCTTCATGCTGTTGGTGCAGTTCTAGCTCAACCATCATCTCACAAAGTGGATAGACCTATCTCTTATGCAAGCAGACTACTCAACCAAGCTTAAAGAAATTACAGTACAACGGAAAGAGAAGGTTTGGCTATCATATTTGCTCTTCAGAAGTTTCGACATTATCTCCTTGGTGTACATTTCATTGTTATCTCTGATCATCAGCCTTTGAAGTATTTGATAATCAAACCTAGAGTAGCTGGAAGGATTTAGAGGTGGTTACTCCTATTTCAAGAATTTAATTTTGATATTCATATTAAGCCAGGAAAAGAGCACTACATGGCAGATCAAGTGTCCAGGACAGGAATGAGCGAAAAGGCAACAGGTATTAATGATGAATTGGTGGATAGCAATCTTTTTCTAGTAGCAATTCGGACTGGTTGGTATGATGAAATTCTCCATGTTCTTACTACTGGAAAGATCCCAGAACACTTGACACCTGTAGAAAAGAGAAGATTGCTCCTGAAAACCAAAGCATATTCTCTTATAAATGGAAATTTATATAAATACTGTCAGGATGATATATTGAGAAGGTGTGTCTATCCAGAAGAGGTAAATCTTGTGCTAGAGGCTGCACACAATGAAGGACATCTAAAAGGGGAAGAATTGGCTCATAGAATCATCCACAAAGGTTTATGGTGGCCTCATATTTTCAAGGATGCAATCAAGTTTTCTAAAGAATGCCACATCTGCCAGAGGTGTGCTCCCGCGCCAACCAGATTAAATTTGCAACCATTGGTCATATCTACAGGATGGCTCCCATTTGAACGATGGGGTCTTGATTTCATAGGACCAATCAGTCCAACTGGTCAACCTGGGAGAAAGAGATATGTTTTGATGGCCACATGTTATGCAACTAAGTGGGTAGAGGCTAAAGCCACTACAGATTGCACGGCTTTGATAGTGGCTAAGTTTTTGTTTAAACGTATTTTTTCCAGATTCGGTTGCCCACTTGAAGTTACTAGTGACAGGGGCACTCACTTTGTGAATCAGTTGCTCCAACTCATCTTTGACAGTATAAAATCTTTCACAGGAAGTCCTGTGCTTACTATCCCAAGGCAAATGGCCAAGCAGAAAGCTCTAACAAGATTTTGATTGGGCTCTTACACAAATTATCCTTTGATCATCAAAGTTCTTGGCCACAGGCATTAATCGGTGCAATGTGGGCTTTTCGAACTACTAGGAGGGGAACCACTGGCGAAAGTCCATTCCGCTTAGTCTATGGTAAAGAGGCATTGGCACCTTTCGAATTTATTATCGAGAAGGAAATCGGAGCCAGAACCATTGGTATTGAACCTCCAATTAGAAGACTTGTGGCATTGGAAGAATATAGGGAAGCAACAATGAGGAAACTACAGGTAAAACAAGAAGAGCGCAAGAGGTTGCATGACAGGCATCTGAGATCCAATCCAGTTCAGCAAGGGTCTATGGTTTTACTGCATCAGGTTCCATCAATTCGAACGAAATTGGCACCCAAGTGGATAGGACCATATAACGTCATCAAAGTATTGCCACACGGTGCAGTGCAACTCGAGGACCTGCAAGGCAACAGGATGCCACTGGTCAACATCTCCAGGGTAAAGAAGTATCATAATTAAGACAAAATGGAAACACTCCATCCCTTGTACATACCGTGTTTCTTTTCAGTAATTGCGCTATAATTAGATATCATTGAAATAAATAAAATAAGGGAGAAATTGCACCAGGGACGGTGCAAAAGCTTGATGTGGGGGTCTGTAGTACCCTTTCTCTTTTCCCTTTCTCTCTTTGTGGCATGTGATCAGGGGCCCCAAGAACAGAGGTCAGAACCCACTGGCACTCTGAGCATGAAGTCCGAATAAGATAGAAGAGAAAGAGATTGAGAAGAGAGCTCTCAGAAACCTTGGGTTGTAGCTTCAAGGAATGTTCCATTCCATTTCATAGACATAATTGTGTTCCGGGCAGTTGTTGCTTTCACTTTCATTGCCACCTTAGTGGATTTGTTTTATTTCTCTCTCTCTCTTCCTACCCCTCAGCCCCCCTTCAGCCCTCCCACAAGTGCCCCTCTCACCCCTCACCCCGCCATCTCCCCCCACAAGCGCCCCCCTCACCCCGCCATCTCCTCCCACAAGCGCCCCCTCACCCCTCACACCACCATCTCCTCCCACAAGTGCCCCCCTCACCCCTCGCCCCACCATCTCCTCCCACAAGCGCCCCCCTCACCCCTCACCCCACCATCTCCTCCCACAAGCGCCCCCCCCTCACCCGCCATCTCCTCCCACAAGCGCCCATCTCACCCCTCACCCCACCATCTCCTCCCACAAGCGCCCCCCTCACCCCTCGCCCCACCATCTCCTCCCACAAGCGCCCCCCCTCACCCCTCGCCCCACCATCTCCTCCCACAAGCGCCCCCCTCACCCCTCACCCCACCATCTCCTCCCACAAGCGCCCCCCTCACGCCTCACCCCACCATCTCCTCCCACAAGCGCCCCCTCACCCCGCCATCTCCTCCCACAAGCGCCCCCCTCACCCCACCATCTCCTCCCACAAGCGCCCCCCTCACCCCGCCATCTCCTCCCACAAGCGCCCCCCTCACCCCTCACCCCACCATCTCCGCCCACAAGCGCCCCCCTCACCCCGCCATCTCCTCCCACAAGCGCCCCCTCACCCCTCACCCCACCATCTCCTCCCACAAGCGCCCCCCTCACCCCACCATCTCCTCCCACAAGCGCCCCCCTCACCACTCGCCCCACCATCTCCTCCCACAAGCGCCCCCCTCACCCCGCCATCTCCTCCCACAAGCGCCCCCCTCACCCCACCATCTCCTCCCACAAGCGCCCCCCCCCCCCCCACCCCTCGCCCCACCATCTCCTCCCACAAGCGCCCCCCCCCACCCCTCATCCCGCCATCTCCTCCCACAAGCGCCCCCCTCACCCCTCACCCCACCATCTCCTCCCACAAGTGCCCCCCTCACCCCGCCATCCCCTCCCACAAGCGCCCCCTCACCCCTCACCCCACCATCTCCTCCCACAAGCGCCCCCCTCACCACTCGCCCCACCATCTCCTCCCACAAGCGCCCCCCTCACCCCTCACCCCACCATCTCCTCCCACAAGGGCCCCCCCCTCACCCGCCATCTCCTCTCACAAGCGCCCCCCTCACCCCTCACCCCACCATCTCCTCCCACAAGTGCCCCCCTCACCCATCGCCCCACCATCTCCTCCCACAAGCGCCCCCCTCGCCCCAAGAATAGAGGTCAGAACCCACTGGCACTCTGAGCATGAAGTCCGAAGAAGATAGAAGAGAATGAGATTGAGAGGAGAGCTCTCAGATGCCTTGGGATGTAGCTTCAGGGAATGTTCCATTGCATTTCATAGACATAATTGTGTTCCGGGCAGTTGTTGCTTTCACTTTCATTGCCACCTTAGTGGATTTGTTTTATTTCTCTCTCTCTCTTCCTACCCCTCAGCCCCCCTTCAGCCCTCCCACAAGCACCCCCCTCACCCCGCCATCTCCTCCCACAAGCGCCCCCCTCACCCCGCCATCTCCTCCCACAAGCGCCCCCTCACCCCTCACCCCACCATCTCCTCCCACAAGCGCCCCCCCCTCACCCGCCATCTCCTCCCACAAGCGCCCCCCTCACCTCTCACCCCACCATCTCCTCCCACAAGCGCCCCCCTCACCCCTTGCCCCACCATCTCCTCCCACAAGCACCCCCCTCACCCCTCGCCCCACCATCTCCTCCCACAAGCGCCCCCCTCACCCCTCACCCTCCCATCTCCTCCCACAATTGCCCCCCTCACCCCTCACCCCACCATCTCCTCCCACAAGCGCCCCCTCACCCCGCCATCTCCTCCCACAAGCGCCGCCCTCACCCCACCATCTCCTTCCACAAGCGCCCCCCTCACCCCGCCATCTCCTCCCACAAGCGCCCCCTCACCCCTCACCCCACCATCTCCTCCCACAAGCGCCCCCCTCGCCCCACCATCTCCTCCCACAAGCGCCCCCCTCACCCCTCGCCCCACCATCTCCTCCCACAAGTGCCCCCCCCCTCACCCCGCCATCTCCTCCCACAAGCGCCCCCCTCACCCCTCACCCCGCCATCTCCTCCCACAAGCGCCCCCCTCACCCCACCTTCTCCTCCCACAAGCACCCCCTCACCCCTGACCCCACCATTTCCTCGCACAAGCGCCCCCCTCACCCCTCGCCCCACCATCTCCTCCCACAAGCGCCCCCCTCACCCCTCACCCCACGATCTCCTCCCACAAGCGCCCCCCCCTCACCCGCCATCTCCTCCCACAAGCGCCTCCCTCACCCCACCATCTCCTCCCACAAGCGCCCCCCTCACCCCTCGCCCCACCATCTCCTCCCACAAGCGCCCCCTCCACCCCTCGCCCCACCATCTCCTCCCACAAGTGCCCCCCTCACCCCGCCATCTCCTCCCACAAGCGCCCCCCTCACCCCTCACCCCACCATCTCCTCCCACAAGCGCCCTGTCACCCCCGCCATCTCCTCCCACAAGGGCCCCCCTCACCCCTCAACCCACCATCTCCTCCCACAAGCGCCCCCCTCACCCCGCCATCTCCTCCCACAAGCGCCCCCTCACCCCTCACCCCACCATCTCCTCCCACAAGCGCCCCCCTCACCCCTCGCCCCACCATCTCCTCCCACAAGCGCCCCCCTCACCCCTCACCCCACCATCTCCTCCCACAAGGGCCCCCCCCTCACCCGCCATCTCCTCCCACAAGCGCCCCCCTCACCCCACCATCTCTTCCCACAAGCGCCCCCCTCACCCCTCGCCCCACCATCTCCTCCCACAAGCGCCCCCCTCACCCCTCGCCCTAAGAACAGAGGTCAGAACCCACTGGCACTCTGAGCACGAAGTCCGAAGAAGATAGAAGAGAAAGAGATTGAGAGGAGAGCTCTCAGATGCCTTGGGATGTAGCTTCAGGTAATGTTCCATTGCATTTCATAGACATAATTGTGTTCCGGGCAGTTGTTGCTTTCACTTTCATTGCCACCTTAGTGGATTTGTATTATTTCTCTCTCTCTTCTCCTACCCCTCAGCCCCACTTCAGCCCTCCCACAAGCGCCCCCCTTCAGCCCTCACCCCGCCATCTCCTCCCACAAGCGCCCCCCTCACCCCGCCATCTCCTCCCACAAGCGCCCCCTCACCCCTCACCCCACCATCTCCTCCCACAAGCGCCCCCCCCCTCACCCGCCATCTCCTCCCATAAGCCGCCCCCTCACCCCTCACCCCACCATCTCCTCCCACAAGCGCCCCCCTCACCCCTTGCCCCACCATCTCCTCCCACAAGCGCCCCCCTCACCCCTCGCCCCACCATCTCCTCCCACAAGCGGCCCCCCTCACCCCTCACCCCGCCATCTCCTCCCACAAGCTGCCCCCTCACCCCTCACCCTACCATCTCCTCCCACAAGCGCCCCCTCACCCCGCCATCTCCTCCCACAAGCGCCCCCCTCACCCCACCATCTCCTTCCACAAGCGCCCCCCTCACCCCGCCATCTCCTCCCATAAGCGCCCCCCCTCGCCCCACCATCTCCTCCCACAAGCGCCCCCTTCACGCCTCGCCCCACAATCTCCTCCCACAAGTGCCCCCCCCTCACCCCGCCATCTCCTCCCACAAGCGCCCCCCTCACCCCGCCATCTCCTCCCACAAGCGCCCCCCTCCCCCACCATCTCCTCCCACAAGCGCCCCCTCACCCCACCATTTCCTCGGACAAGCGCCCCCCCTCACCCCTCGCCCCACCATCTCCTCCCACAAGCTCCCCCCTCACCCCTCACCCCACAATCTCCTCCCACAAGCACCCCCCCCCTCACCCGCCATCTCCTCCCACAAGCGCCCCCCTCACCCCACCATCTCCTCCCACAAGCGCCCCCCTCACCCCTCGCCCCACCATCTCCTCCCACAAGCGCCCCCCTCACCCCTCGCCCCACCATCTCCTCCCACAAGCGCCCCCCTCACCCCGCCGTCTCCTCCCACAAGCGCCCCCCTCACCCCTCACCCCACCATCTCCTCCCACAAAAGCCCTGTCACCCCGCCATCTCCTCCCACAAGCGCCCCCCTCACCCCTCACCCCACCATCTCCTCCCACAAGCGCCCCCCTCACCCTGCCATCTCCTCCCACAAGCGCCCCCTCACCCCTCACCGCACCATCTCCTCCCAGAAGCGCCCCCCTCACCCCTCGCCCCACCATCTCCTCCCACAAGCGCCCCCCTCACCACTCGCCCCACCATCTTCTCCCACAAGCGCCCCCCTCACCCCTCACCCCGCCATCTCCTCCCACAAGCGCCCCCCTCACCCCTCACCCCACCATCTCCTCCCACAAGCGCCCCCCCCCACCCCTCGCCCCACCATCTCCTCCCACAAGCGCCCCCCTCACCCCTCATCCCGCCATCTCCTCCCACAAGCGCCCCCCCTCACCCCACCATCTCCTCCCACAAGCGCCCCCCTCACCCCGCCATCTCCTCCCACAAGCGCCCCCTCACCCCTCACCCTACCATCTCCTCCCACAAGCGCCCACCTCAACCCTCGCCCCACCATCTCCTCCCACAAGCGCCCCCCTCACCCCACCATCTCCTCGCACAAGGGCCCCCCCCTCACCCGCCATCTCCTCCCACAAGCGCCCCCCTCACCCCTCACCCCACCATCTCCTCCGACACGCGCCCCCCTCACCCCTCGCCCCACCATCTCCTCCCACAAGCGCCCCCCTCAACCCTCGCCCCAAGAACAGAGGTCAGAACCCACTGACACTCTGAGCATGAAGTCCGAAGAAGATAGAAGAGAAAGAGATTGAGAGGAGAGCTCTCAGATGCCTTGGGATGTAGCTTCAGGGAATGTTCCATTGCATTTCATAGACATAATTATGTTCCGGGCAGTTGTTGCTTTCACTTTCATTGCCACCTTAGTGGATTTGTTTTATTTCTCTCTCTCTCTTCCTACCCCTCAGCCCCCCTTCAGCCCTCCCACAAGCGCCCCCCTCACCCCTCACCCCGCCATCTCCTCCCACAAGCGCCCCCCCTCACCCCGCCATCTCCTCCCACAAGCGCCCCCCTCACCCCTCACCCCACCATCTCCTCCCACAAGCGCCCCCCCCTCACTCGCCATCTCCTCCCACAATCGCCCCCCCTCACCCCTCACGCCACCATCTCCTCCCACAAGCGCCCCCCTCACCCCTTACCCCACCATCTCCTCCCACAAGCGCCCCCCTCGCCCCACCATCTCCTCCCACAAGCGCCCCCCTCACCCCTCACCCCGCCATCTCCTCCCACAAGCGCCCCCCTCACCCCTCACCCCACCATCTCCTCCCACAAGCGCCCCCTCACCCCGCCATCTCCTCCCACAAGCGCCCCCCTCACCCCACCATCTCCTTCCACAAGCGCCCCCCTCACTGCGCCATCTCCTCCCACAAGCGCCCCCTCACCCCTCACCCCACCATCTCCTCCCACAAGCGCCCCCCTCGCCCCACCATCTCCTCCCACAAGCGCCCCCCAAACCCCTCGCCCCACCATCTCCTCCCACAAGTGCCCCCCCCCACCCCGCCATCTCCTCCTACAAGCGCCCCCCTCACCCCACCATCTCCTCCTACAAGCGCCCCCCTCACCCCTCGCCCCACCATCTCCTCCCACAAGCGCCCCCCTCACCCCGCCATCTCCTCCCACAAGCGCCCCCCTCACCCCACCATCTCCTCCCACAAGCGCCCTCCTCACCCCTCGCCCCACCATCTCCTCCCACAAGCGCCGCCCTCACCCCTCACCCCACCATCTCCTCCCACAAGCGCCCCCCCTCACCCGCCATCCCCTCCCACAAGCGCCCCCCTCACCCCACCATCTCCTCCCACAAGCGCCCCCCTCACCCCTCGCCCCACCATCTCCTCCCACAAGTGCCCCCCTCACCCCACCATCTCCTCCCACAAGCGCCCCCCTCGCCCCACAATCTCCTCCCACAAGCACCCCCCCTCACCCCGCCATCTCCTCCCACAAGCGCCCCCCTCACCCCACCATCTCCTCCCACAAGCGCCCCCCCCCCTCACCCCACCATCTCCTCCAACAAGCGCCCCCCCCCTCACCCCGCCATCTCCTCCCACAAGCGCCCCCCTCACCCCTCACCCCACCATCTCCTCCCACAAGCGTCCCCCTCACCCCTTGCCCCACCATCTCCTCCCACAAGCGCCCCCCTCACCCCTCGCCCCACCATCTCTTCCCAGAAGCGCCCTCCCCCCTCACCCCACCATCTCCTCCCACAAGCGCCCCCCCTCACCCCGCCATCTCCTCCCACAAGCGCCCCCTCACCCCACCATCTCCTCCCACAAGCGCCCCCTCACCCCTCGCCCCACCATCTCCTTCCACAAGCGCCCCCTCACCCCACCATCTCCTCCCACAAGCGCCCCCCCCCCCCTTGCCCTGCCATCTCCTCCCACAAGCGCCCCCCTCACCCCTCACCCCGCCATCTCCTCCCACAAGCGCCCCCCTCACCCCACCATCTGCTCCCACAAGCGCCCCCCCCCCCCTCACCCCGCCATCTCCTCCCACAAGCGCCCCCCCTCACCCCTCACCCCACCATCTCCTCCCACAAGCCCCCCTGCTCACCCCACCATCTCCTCCTAGAAGCGCCCCCCCCCCCCCCTCACCCCGCCATCTCCTCCCACAAGCACCCCCTAACCCCTCACCCCACCATCTCCTCCCACAAGCGCCCCCCTCACCCCTCGCCTCACCATCTCCTCCCACAAGGGCCCCCCTCACCCCTCACACTGCCATCTCCTCCCACAAGCGCCCCCCTCACCCCACCATCTCCTCCCACAAGCGCCCCCTCACCCCGCCATCTCCTCCCACAAGCACCCCCTTCACCCCACCATCTCCTCCCACAAGCGCCCCCCTCACCCCGCCATCTCCTCCCACAAGCGCCCCCTCACCCCACCATCTCCTCCCACAAGCGCCCCCCCCCCCCCCCCCCTCACTCCGCCATCTCCTCCCACAAGCACCCCCCTCACCCCACCATCTCCTCCCACAAGCCCCCCCCCCCCCCCCCCTCACCCCACCATCTCCTCCCACAAGCGCCCCCCCCCCCCTCTCACCCCGCCATCTCCTCCCACAAGTGCCCCCTCACCCCACCATCTCCTCCCACAAGCGCCCCCCTCACCCCTCGCCCCACCATCTCCTCCCACAAGCGCCCCCTCACCCCACCATCTCCTCCCACAAGCGCCCCCCCCCCCCCCCCCCCTTACCCCGCCATCTCCTCCCACAAGCGCCCCCCTCACCCCGCCATCTCCTCCCACAAGCGCCCCCCTCACCCCACCATCTCCTCCCACAAGCCCCCCCCCCCCCCCCTCACCCCGCCATCTCCTCCCACAAGCGCCCCCCTCACCCCACCATCTCCTCCCACAAGCGCCCCCCTCACCCCTCACCCCACCATCTCCTCCCACAAGAGCTAGAAGCGAGGGCGAAAAGCAAAGTACTGCTCTGGGCAAGAAACTGAAAAGACCAATTATTGATGGGCAAATGCTTATGGTTAAATCAGGCATCCTATATAGAAGTGGTTTTCATGAAGTTATAGTGATTATCGGGGACTACTGCAAGGTTAACAGGTATGAAGGTAAAGCCTCATGGAAAAGTCGCGAGATGATTCAAATTACCAATCAAAAGAGTCAAAGAATGAAGTAACTGCACACGGCAAGGCTTCTGTACATCGAGGTTACTTATTTCTAGGATGGCATGTTAGCCTTCTAAGCTTGCATTTTTGAGCATCACTCTGTCCAACCTTGTAATCATCTGATTCGAATCAAGAAATATATGGTCTTCTATGGTCATTTGTTGATTAATATCTCTAGAGTATGTACAACCCCTCTCTCTGCTCACAGAAATGTTAAAGGGTATACTTCCCTAAAGAGAACCCCCCTTTAGTAGGCGACGTACTGGATGTGTTTAGTCTTTATTCTCTACTTTTGATAAAAGTGGATACCCCAGTATCTCCTCTACAGTTTGGCACGCCCGGTGGGACCTTTGCATTTCTGTGAGAGGTATTTTGCTCTATCACATTGCGATGGTGGGGCGAGGGAGA
Source organism: Ceratopteris richardii (assembly GCA_020310875.1). Taxonomy (NCBI): domain Eukaryota; kingdom Viridiplantae; phylum Streptophyta; class Polypodiopsida; order Polypodiales; family Pteridaceae; genus Ceratopteris; species Ceratopteris richardii. Next base: position 165,112,847 of record CM035429.1, on the reverse strand, counting down.
TGGTGGGAGGGGTGAGGGGGGCGCTTGTGGGAGGAGATGGTGGGGCGAGGGGTGAGGGGGGCGCTTGTGGGAGGAGATGGTGGGGTGAGGGGCCCCTTGTGGGAGGAGATGGCGGGGTGAGGGGGGCGCTTGTGGGAGGAGATGGTGGGGTGAGGGGTGAGGGGGGCGCTTGTGGGAGGAGATGGCGGGGTGAGGGGTGAGGGGGGCACTTGTGGGAGGAGATGGTGGGGTGAGGGGTGAGGGGGGCGCTTGTGGGAGGAGATGGTGGGGTGAGGGGTGAGGGGGGCACTTGTGGGAGGACATGGCGGGGTGAGGGGGGGCCCTTGTAGGACGAGATGGTGGGGCGAGGGGTGAGGGGAGCGCTTGTGGGAGGAGATGGTGGGGCGAGGGGTGAGGGGGGCGCTTGTGGGAGGAGATGGTGGGGTGAGGGGTGAGGGGGCGCTTAGGGGAGGAGATGGCGGGGTGAGGGGGGCGCTTGTGGGAGGAGATGGTGGGGTGAGGGGCAAGGGGGGCGCTTGTGGGAGGAGATGGCGGGGTGAGGGGGCGCTTGTGGGAGGAGATGGTGGGGTGAGGGGTGAGGGGGGCGCTTGTGCGAGGAGATGGCGGGGTGAGGGGTGAGGGGGGCGCTTGTGGGAGGAGATGGTGGGGCGAGGGGGGCGCTTGTGGGAGGAGATGGTGGGGCGAGGGGTGAGGGGGGCGCTTGTGGGAGGAGATGGTGGGGTGAGGGGGGCGCTTGTGGGAGGAGATGGTGGGTGAGGGGGGGGGCGCTTGTGGGAGGAGATGGTGGGGTGAGGGGGGCGCTTGTGGGAGGAGATGGTGGGGCGAGGGGTGAGGGGGGCGCTTGTAGGAGGAGATGGTGGGGTGAGGGGTGAGGGGTGAGGGGGCGCTTGTGGGAGGAGATGGCGGGGTGAGGGGGGCGCTTGTGGGAGGAGATGGCGAGCTGAGGGGTGAGGGGGGCGCTTCTGGGAGGGCTGAAGGGGGGCTGAGGGGTAGGAAGAGAGAGAGAGAAATAAAACAAATCCACTAAGGTGGCAATGAAAGTGAAAGCAACAACTTCCTGGAACACAATTATGTCTATGAAATGGAATCGAACATTCCCTGATGCGAGTATAGACATAAGTTCCCCAGGGAGTGACAAAGGCACTAAAACCATCCAAGAAACTATACAAACTGTGACCAGCTACTTCCTCAAGTAGCCACTAAAACCATCCAAGAAACTATACAAAGTGTGACCAGCTACTTCCTCAAGTACTTGCTCTGTAAAGGGCTGAGGAAATCCATCTTGAATAGTCACTTTATTCAAAGCACGAAAATCAACACATACTCTTATTTTTCCACTATTTTTCTTGGGTACAATAACCATGGAAGAAAGCCACCTGGAATGTTCTACTGGAACAATTATACCAGCTTCTTCTAGCTTTGTAACTTCTGCTTTTATAGCCTCTGCATATTTCGGATCGAGTCGATATGGTCTACTTCTTACTGGCGCGGCTCCCTCAACTAAGGGTATCCGATGTAACCCAAGCTCTTCTAGTATCCCTGTTAGATCTTTGTAGGACCATGCGAAGACACTTTTGTAAGTAAAAAGCAAAGAAGTTACCTTCTGTAGCAAAGGAGGATAATGCCACAACCAGGATGCCAAATGGACCTTTGGAGGGTTCTCTTCATTCCCTAAATTTACTTCTTGAACCAATGTTTCAGGACTGGTCTTGTTTGAGAAATCATCTCCACTATATGCAGGAGTGGATTTTAATTTATATTCTGCAACATGTTCTTCCATCCATCCTTGAGGTATATCTGCAAAAGGAAGATCTTCTCTGCTCTTAAATTCATAACCTTCTCCCTCCGATACTTTTATATTGGTTGCCTCCTCAAAGCTAGTATTTTCCTGCAAATGCTCATTCTCCAATACCTTGTGGTCTTCATTTACCTTATCTGCAACTTCTTCCTCAATTTCATTGATCTCCACTGTGCAACACTCTGCACTTCCCATCATCCAATTTAACAATGTATCATCTTCTTGGGGTATAGAGGGCATTACCTGAGTATCCACAGTATATCCAGTGGTTTTTCCTGAGTCGAATCCCTCTTCCAAATGTAATTGTAGTTGGCTATTGGTGCTTGTTGAAATCCATAGTTTGTTTTTCCCCCAATCTTGCAAAGCTTTTGCTTGTCTCAGCCAAGGTCTCCCGAGGAGTAAAGGGTAAGAAGTCTCTTGTGGAAGTGCAATAACAACAAAATCCAACACAAAGTGGCAACCCTGTACTATCATCCGTACCTTTTCAATAATGCCAAGAGGCGCAACCCGATATTGATCTGCTAGTGTAACTGTAAATGGTGGCATTTTGGTGGGGTTCAAATTAAGTTTCTTCATTGCGAAAGCTGGCATCAAATTGATACCAGAGCCTCCATCTATGATCACAACTGTGAGAGTTTCATCCTTTATACAAACAGATAATCTTGAGCTTTGGTGGTCTGCTAAGGGTGCAGGGGGAAAATCAACCATGAAACCATCTATACTAGGTGATTGGATCAAGTGAGCAAAGTATATAATCTTCAGTAAGTCACTTCTTATTTTTGAATCCATCCTTATAAGTTAATATAGACTAACCTTGTGATGAATACCTTTCAAGATCTATTCAATGTTTACCTCCTGAGTGTTTTCTTGCAGACTGGTTGGTTGGCCCTTTAGAGAAGTAGTCATCTTATTATCAGCTCCTTCAATTTCTGCTTGGTCCTTCCATCCAGACTCCTTTTCTTCCTCTTTATCCTGATATCCTTGTTGTTCATCTCTCTGGGTTGCAGCTTCTTGCCTAGCTCTAGTCATCATGGGCATTGCAGAGGATGAAACAGCATAAGTCTGAGTGGTTTTCCTTCTTCATGTGGAGAGACCGCATTCATGTGGATTGGAGCAGGACGACCTCTTGGGCAATCTTTGGTATAATGATCTTTGGCCTCTGGACAATGTTGACAAGGAGGTGCATCTTCTCGAAGAGAACACCTATTTTGCATGTGATCGTACTCACCACAACGATAGCACATCAAAGGTCTATTATATCTAGGCTTTGCAGGCCGGTTCTCCTCTCTGTTTGATGTATTTGAAGTACTAGCATAATATGAATCCAAATTTTGAGGGTTACCTCTCTGCTGTGTACCCTTGAGGTAGTAGCAATCTCTGGCTTCATGAACATCTTTTCCACAAAATTGACAGCTTACCTTAATAGGGCAATTAGCATTGGAATGTCCATTGTTATTACAGATTGTACACCAAATTTGTCTCCTTATATCCTGAGTGGTCTTCAAGTCATAGCCTCAACTTTAGTTCACAAAATGCTTTGTCAGCTTCAGCACTCCATGAGAAAGAGATCTTTTTGCTGGTAAGCCTTGACAAGGGCTTAGCAATTTCCGAATACATCCTAATGAATCTTCTGTGATACCCTGCATGACCGTACTCACCACAACGATAGCACATCAAAGGTCTATTATATCTAGGCTTTGCAGGCTGATTCTCCTCTCTATTTGATGTATTTGAAGTACTAGCATAATATGAATCCAAATTTTGAGGGTTACCTCTCTGCTGTGTACCCTTGAGGTAGTAGCAATCTCTGGCTTCATGACCATCTTTTCCACAAAATTGACAGCTTACCTTAATAGGGCAATTAGCATTGGAATGTCCATTGTTATTACAGATTGTACACCAAATTTGTCTCCTTATATCCTGAGTGGTCTTCAAGTCTTCTAACTCTTGGCGAAGTTGGGCTACTTCATCATCAGTGCGACGCAGTGGTGGCAAGACCTTCTCTTCTTGTTGATTTTGTTGCGTCTTCAACGCTTCCAATTCCCTCCTCAGTTGCTCAATAGGATCCAGATCTGCATCATACTTTGGTTGTGTATCCCCTTCAAAATTTTGCCTTGCTTCTTCAATGCGTGATGCAGCTGCAACAAAATCTTTGAGGGTAGCATCCAATCTAAGAGACTCACGAAGCTTCTGTTGAGATGACCTGGGAAGAGCCTTCTCAATCCACTTTTTAACCAAGAAATCACCTGGAGCATGTGGAAGACGTGCAACAAGTGCTTTTGTTCTAGTGTGAAGTTCATGAAAGGATTCACCTAGCCTTAGCTTGAAATTCTCTAGCTGATCTAGAGCTCTTTCTGAAGAATCACTTGGTCTGAATGTCTGCGAGAATGGCGCCTTCAGAGCCTCCCATGCAGTGAAATGGCCATCTGCATATTGACTATACCATTTATCTGCAAGACCCTCCAATGTAGATGGAAACAGTGCTAGCATTGCATCTTCTCTATTTTGCAGACCACGTCCACGACATAAAGAGATGAATCTCCTCACATGATCATTAGCATCCTCATGAGCATGTCCCTTGAAGGTAGGGAATTTGATGTTTAACCTAGAGAGTAAATGAGAGAGGTGCTCCATTTGTACTGGTGTTTCTTCAGACGTATCTGAAGAGAAGTCTAGAGTTCTCCTATACCCTTCTTTTGACAATGCTGTCGCACCCAAATCAATAGACAAATTTAGGGAAGGCAGAGGGGAGGTAGACTCACTAGCCGTGGTTATTGCTAACTTGTTAAGGCTCCTCCGAACACGAAGAGACTCCTTATCTGCCCCTGTATGGGTCATGTACCTACTCGCAATGTGATAGAGCAAAATACCTCTCACAGGAATGCAAAGGTCCCACCCGGCGTGCCAAACTGTAGAGGAGATACTGGGGTATCCACTTTTATCAAAAGTAGAGAATAAAGATTAAACACATCCAGTACGTCGCCTACTAAAGGGGGGTTCTCTTTAGGGAAGTATACCCTTTAACATTTATGTGAGCAGACAGAGGGGTTGTACATACTCTAGAGATATTAATCAATAAATGACCACAGAAGACCATATATTTCTTGACTCGAATCAGATGATTACAAGGTTGGACAGAGTGATGCTCAAAAATGCAAGCTTAGAAGGCTAACATGCCATCCTAGAAATAAATAACCTCGATGTACAAAAGCTTCTCATCAGCTTAAGGGTCCCATTACATGCCGTCTAACCCAAAACAATACAAATGGTAAGATTTGCTTAAGAGAATAGAGCTTAATCACCAATACTGACTCACAGTAAAGAAAGAAAATCCAAGGGACTTTCTTACACTATAGTGCTCATAGCCCTCAACTGAGAAGCCTACCCTCTGTATCCACACTACAGAGTAGCTCCTACAATAGGCTTGAAACCACCAAGTGCCAGAGAGGACTTCTGCACGTATACACGCGTCAATGAAACTCCAAAAAATGTACCAAAAAGTGTGTGTCCAAATAGCACAAATCCATCGTTTTTATAGGCCTCAATAAGCCAAGAGAGCCTTGCCAAGTCTTCACTTCCACTCATCACGCGCCGCTTGATTGCCCAAGATTGGAGGGTTAGATCAAATATTTCACTTGATTTAAGTTGGATCCACAAAAACAGGTAGTGGTCGTGAATGGTTGGCGGCAACTCCACTTTGAACAATTTCCTTTCACCTTTTTACCCTGCCCACTTTTCCCATACCCTATGACAACCTTGCCGTGTGCAGTTACTTCATTCTTTGACTCTTTTGATTGGTAATTTGAATCATCTCGTGACTTTTCCATGAGGCTTTACCTTCATACCTGTTAACCTTGCAGTAATCCCTGATAATCGCTATAACTTCATGAAAACCACTTCTATATAGGATGCATGATTTAACCATAAGCATTTGCCCATCAATAATTGGTCTTTTCAATTTCTTGCCCAAAGCAGTACTTTGCTTTTCGCCCTCACCCCTCACCCCGCCATCTCCTCCCACAAGCGCCCCCCTTACCCCTAACCCCACCATCTCCTCCCACAAGCGCCCCCTCACCCCACCATCTCCTCCCACAAGCGCCCCCCTCACACCTCACCCCACCATCTCCTCCCACAAGCGCCCCCCTCACCCCGCCATCTCCTCCCACAAGCGCCCCCTCACCCCTCACCCCACCATCTCCTCCCACAAGCGCCCCCCTCACCCCTCGCCCCACCATCTCCTCCCACAAGCGCCCCCCTCGCCCCATCATCTCCTCCCACAAGCGCCCCCACCTCACCTCCCCATCTCCTCCCACAAGCGCCCCCCTCACCCCTCACCCAACCATCTCCTCCCACAAGCGCCCCCCTCGCCCCACCATCTCCTCCCACAAGCGCCCCCCTCACCCCTCACCCCGCCATCTCCTCCCACAAGCGCCCCCCTCATCCCTCACCCCACCATCTCCTCCCACAAGCGCCCCCCTCACCCCTTGCCCCACCATCTCCTCCCACAAGCCCCCCCCCCTCATCCCGCCATCTCCTCCCACAAGCGCCCCCCACACCCCTCACCCCACCATCTCCTGCCACAAGCGCCCCCCCCCCCCTCACCCCACCATCTCCTCCCACAAGCGCCCCCCCCCCCCCTCACCCCGCCATCTCCTCCCACAAGCACCCCCTCACCCCACCATCTCCTCCCACAAGCGCCCCCCTGGCCCCACCATCTCCTCCCACAAGTGCCCCCTCACCCCACCATCTTCTCGCACAAGCGCCCCCCCCCCCTTACCCCGCCATCTCCTCCCACAAGTGCCCCCCTCACCCCTCACCCCGCCATATCCTCCCACAAGCGCCCCCCTCACCCCACCATCTCCTCCCACAAGCGCCCCCCCCCCCCCACCCCGCCATCTCCTCCCACAAGCGCCCCCCTCACCCCTCACCCCACCATCTCCTCCCACAAGCGCCCCCCTCACCCCTCAACCCACCATCTCCTCCCACAAGAGCTAGAAGCGAGGGCGAAAAGAAAAGTACTGCTCTGGGCAAGAAACTGAAAAGACCAATTATTGATGGGCAAATGCTTATGGTTAAATCAGGCATCCTATATAGAAGTGGTTTTCATGAAGTTATAGCGATTATCGTGGACTACTGCAAGGTTAATAGGTATAAAGGTAAAGCCTCATGAAAAGTCGCGAGATGATTCAAATTACCAATCATAAGAGTCAAAGAATGAAGTAACTGCACACGGCAAGGTTGTCATAGGGTATGGGAAAAGTGGGCAGGGTAAAAAGGTGAAAGGAAATTGTTCAAAGTGGAGTTGCCGCCAACCATTCACGACCACTACCTATTTTCGTGGATCCAACTCAAATCAAGTGAAATATTTGATCTAACCCTCCAATGTTGGGCAATCAAGCGGCGCGTGATCGGTGGAAGTGAAGACTCGGCAAGGCTCTCTTGGCTTATTGAGGCCTATAAAAACGATGGATTTGTGCTATTTGGACACACACTTTTTGGTACATTTTTTGGAGTTTCATTGACGCGTGTATACGTGTAGAAGTCCTCTCTGGCACTTGGTGGTTTCAAGCCTATTGTAGGAGCTACTCTGTAGTGTGGATACAGAGGGTAGGCTTCTCAGTTGAGGGCTATGAGCACTATAGTGTAAGAAAGTGCCTTGGATTTTCTTTCTTTACTGTGAGTCAGTATTGGTGATTAAGCTCTATTCTCTTGAGCAAATCTTACCATTTGTATTGTTCTGGGTTAGACGGCATGTAATGGGCCCCTTAAGCTGATGACAAGCTTCTGTACATCGAGGTTATTTATTTCTAGGATGGCATGTTAGCCTTCTAAGCTTGCATTTTTGAGCATCACTCTGTCCAACCTTGTAATCATCTGATTCGAATCAAGAAATATATGGTCTTCTGTTGTCATTTGTTGATTAATATCTCTAGAGTATGTACAACCCCTCTGTCTGCTCATAGAAATGTTAAAGGGTATACTTCCCTAAAGAGAACCCCCCTTGAGTAGGCGACGTACTGGATGTGTTTAATCTTTATTCTCTACTTTTGATAAAAGTGGATACCCCAGTACCTCCTCTACAGTTTGGCACGCACGGTGGGACCTTTGCATTTCGGAGGAGCCTTAACAAGTTAGCAATAACCACGGCTAGTGAGTCTACCTCCCCTCTGCCTTCCCTAAATTTGTCTATTGATTTGGGTGCGACACCATTGTCAAAAGAAGGGTATAGGAGAACTCTAGACTTCTCTTCAAATACGTCTGAGGAAACACCAGTACAAATGGAGGACCTCTCTCATTTACTCTCCAGGTTAAACATCAAATTCCCTACCTTCAAGGGACATGCTCATGAGGATGCTGATGATCATGTGAGGAGATTCATCTATTTATGTCGTGGACGTGGTCTGCAAAATAGAGAAGATGCAATGCTAGCACATTTTCCATCTACATTGGAGGGTCTTGCAGATAAATGGTATAGTCAATATGCAGATGGCCATTTCACTACATGGGAGGCTCTGAAGGCGGCATTCTCGCAGAAATTCAGACCAAGTGATTCTTCATAAAGAGCTCTAGATCAGCTAGAGAACTTGAAGCTAAGGCTAGGTGAATCCGTTCATGAACTTCACACTAGAACAAAAGCACTTGTTGCACGTCTGCCACATGCTCCAGGTGATTTCTTGGTTAAAAAGTGGATTGAGAAGGCTCTTCCCAGGTCATCTCAACAGAAGCTTCGTGAGTCTCTTAGATTGGATGCTACCCTCAATGATTTTGTTGCAGCTGCATCACGCATTGAAGAAGCAAGGCAACATTTTGAAGGGGATACACAACCAAAGTATGCTGCAGATCTGGATCCTATTGAGCAACAGAGGAGGGAATTGGAAGCGTTGAAGACGCAACAAAATCAACAAGAAGAGAAGGTATTGCCACCACTGCGTCGCACTGATGATGAAGTAGCCCAACTTCGCCGAGAGTTAGAAGACTTGAAGACCACTCAGGATATAAGGAGACAAATTTGGTGTACAATCTATAATAACAATGGACATTCCAATGCTAATTGCCCTATTAAGGTAAGCTGTCAATTTTGTGGAAAAGATGGTCATGAAGCCAGAGATTGCTACTAGCTCAAGGGTACACAGCAGAGAGGTAACCCTCAAAATTTGGATTCATATTATGCTAGTACTTCAAATACATCAAATAGAGAGGAGAATCGGCCTGCAAAGCCTAGATATAATAGACCTTTGATGTGCTATCGTTGTGGTGAGTACGGTCACATGCAAAATAGGTGTTCTCTTCCACAAGATGCACCTCCTTGTCAACATTGTCAAGAGGCCAAAGATCATTATACCAAAGATTGCCCAAGAGGTCGTCCTGCTCCAATCCACATGATTGTGGTCTCTCCACATGAAGAAGGAAAAACCACTCAGACTTATGCTGTTTCATCCTCTTCAATGCCCATGATGACTAGAGCTAGGCAAGCAGCTGCAACCCAGAGAGATGAACAACAAGGATTTCAGGATAAAGAGGAAGAAAAGGAGTCTGGTTGGAAGGACCAAGCAGAAATTGAAGGAGCTTATAATAAGATGACTACTTCTCTAAAGGGCCAACCAACCAGTCTGCAAGAAAACAATTAGGAGGTAAACATTGAACAGATCTTGAAAGGTATTCATCACAAGGTTAGTCTATATTAACTTATAAGGATGGATTCAAAAATAAGAAGTGACTTACTGAAGATTATACACTCTGCTCACTTGATCCAATCACCTAGTATAGATGGTTTCATGGTTTATTTTCCCCCTGCACCCTTAGCAGACTACCAAAGCTCAAGATTATCTATTTGTATAAAGGATGAAACTCTCACAGGTGTGATCATAGATGGAGGCTCTGGTATCAATTTGATGCCAAATTTCACAATGAAGAAACTGAATTTGAACCCCACCAAAATGGCACCATTTACAGTTACACTAGCAGATCAACATCGGGTTGCGCCTCTTGGCATTATTGAAAAGGTACGGATGATAGTACAGGGTTGCCACTTTGTGTTGGATTTTGTTGTTATTGCAGTTCCACAAGAGACTTCTTACCCTTTACTCCTGGGAAGACCTTGGCTGAGAGAAGCAAAAGCTTTGCAAGATTGGGGGAAAAACAAACTATGGATTTCAACAAGCACCAATAGCCAACTACAATTACATTTGGAAGAGGGATTCGACTCAGGAAAAACCTGTGGATATATTGTGGATACTAAGGTAATGCCCTCTATACCCCAAGAAGATGATACATTGTTAAATTGGATGATGGGAAGTGCAGAGTGTTGCATAGTGGAGATCAATGAAATTGAGGAAGAAGTTGAAGATAAGGTAAATGAAGACCACAAGGTATTGGAGAATGAGCAATTGAAGGAAAATACTAGCTTTGAGGAGGCAACCAATATAAAAGTATCGGAGGGAGAAGGTTATGAATTTAAGAGCAGAGAAGATCTTCCTTTTGCAGATATACCTCAAGGATGGATGGAAGAACATGTTGCAGAATATAAATTAAAATCCACTCCTGCATATAGTGGAGATGATTTCTCAAACAAGACCAGTCCTGAAACATTGGTTCAAGAAGTAAATTTAGGGAATGAAGAGAACCCTCAAAAGGTCCATTTGGCATTCTGGTTGTGGCATTATCCTCCTTTGCTACAGAAGGTAACTTCTTTGCTTTTTACTTACAAAAGTGTCTTCGCATGGTCCTACAAAGATCTAACAGGGATACTAGAAGAGCTTGGGTTACATCGGATACCCTTAGTTGAGGGAGCCGCGCCAGTAAGAAGTAGACCATATCGACTCAATCTGAAATATGCAGAGGCTGTAAAAGCAGAAATTACAAAGCTAGAAGAAGCTGGTATAATTATTCGAGTAGAACATTCTAGGTGGCTTTCTTCCATGGTTATTGTACCCAAGAAAAATAGTGGAAAAATAAGAGTATGTGTTGATTTTTGTGCTTTGAATAAAGTGACTGTTCAAGATGGATTTCCTCAGCCCTTCACAGAGCAAGTACTTGAGGAAGTAGCTGGTCACACTTTGTATAGTTTCTTGGATGGTTTTAGTGGCTACAATCAGATAGTGATCTATCCTGATGATAGGGACACAAATAGCCTTTGTCACTCCCTGGGGAACTTTTGTCTATACTCGCATGGCTTTTGGTTTGAAGAATGCGCCAGCTTCATTTAATAGAACGATATATCTGATATTGGGCAAATGGTTAACAACCTTTCTACGCATTTTCATGGATGACTTTTCAGTATTTTCAGGTACAGATAGAAGGGCAGCAGTTCAAGATTTCCATGACCATTTGGAAAATCTAAAAGAAATTTTTGAGCAATGTCTGAAAACAGGTTTGAAATTGAATCCTGATAAATTTCACTTTTTGGTCACTAAGGGCACTCTTCTTGGTCACATAGTATCTGCTGAAGGCATAACTGTTGACCCTGCAAAGGTCACAGCTATTCTTTCCATGCCAATTCCACAAAGCCCAAAGGAAGTGCAAAGTCTCTTGGGCCATGCAGGGTATCACAGAAGATTCATTAGGATGTAGAGAATTTGAAGCTAAGGCCAGGTGAATCCTTTCATGAACTTCACACTAGAACAAAAGCACTTGTTGCACGTCTGCCACATGCTCCAGGTGATTTCTTGGTTAAAAAGTGGATTGAGAAGGCTCTTCCCAGGTCATCTCAATAGAAGCTTCGTGAGTCTCTTAGATTGGATGCTACCCTCAATGATTTTGTTGCAGGTGCATCACGCATTGAAGAAGCAAGGCAACATTTTGAAGGGGATACACAAACAAAGTATGCTCCAGATCTGGATCCTGTTGAGCAATTGAGGAGGGAATTGGAAGCACTGAAGACGCAACAAAATCAACAAGAAGATAAGGTCTTGCCACCACTGCGTCGCACTGATGATGAAGTAGCCCAACTTCGCCGAGAGTTAGAAGACTTGAAGACCACTCAGGATATAAGGAGACAAATTTGGTGTACAATCTATAATAACAATGGACATTCCAATGCTAATTGCCCTATTAAGGTAAGCTGTCAATTTTGTGGAAAAGATGGTCATGAAGCCAGAGATTACTACTACCTCAAGGGTCCACACCAGAGAGGTAACCCTCAAAATTTGGATTCATATTATGCTAGTACTTCAAATACATCAAATAGAGAGGAGAATCGGTCTGCAAAGCCTAGATATAATAGACCTTTGATGTGCTATCGTTGTGGTGAGTACGGTCACATGCAAAATAGGTGTTCTCTTCCAGAAGATGCACCTCCTTGTCAACATTGTCCAGAGGCCAAAGATCATTATACCAAAGATTGCCCAAGAGGTCGTCCTGCTCTAATCCACATGATTGCGGTCTCTCCACATGAAGAAGGAAAAACCACTCAGACTTATGCTGTTTCATCCTCTGCAATGCCCATGATGACTAGAGCTAGGCAAGCAGCTGCAACCTAGAGAGATGAACAACAAGGATTTCAGGATAAAGAGGAAGAAAAGGAGTCTGGATGGAAGGACCAAGCAGAAATTGAAGGAGCTTATAATAAGATGACTACTTCTCTAAAGGGCCAACCAATGAGTCTGCAAGAAAACACTCAGGAGGTAAACATTGAACAGATCTTGAAAGGTATTCATCACAAGGTTAGTCTATATTATCTTATAAGGATGGATTCAAAAATAAGAAGTGACTTACTGAAGATTATACACTCTGCTCACTTGATCCAATCACCTAGTATAGATGGTTTCATGGTTGATTTTCCCCCTACACCCTTAGCAGACTACCAAAGCTCAAGATTATCTGTTTGTATAAAGAATGAAACTCTCACAGGTGTGATCATAGATGGAGGCTCTGGTATCAATTTGATGCCAGATTTCACAATGAAGAAACTGAATTTGAACCCCACCAAAATGGCACCATTTACAGTTACACTAGCAGATCAACATCGGGTTGCGCCTCTTGGCATTATTGAAAAGGTACGGATGATAGTACAGGGTTGCCACTTTGTGTTGGATTTTGTTGTTATTGCACTTCCACAAGAGACTTCTTACCCTTTACTCCTGGGAAGACCTTGGCTGAGAGAAGCAAAAGCTTTGCAAGATTGGGGGAAAAACAAACTATGGATTTCAACAAGCACCAGTAGCCAACTACAATTACATTTGGAAGAGGGATTCGACTCAGGAAAAACCTGTGGATATATTGTGGATACTAAGCTAATGCCCTCTATACCCCAAGAAGATGATACATTGTTAAATTGGATGATGGGAAGTGCAGAGTGTTGCACAGTGGAGATCAATGAAATTGAGGAAGAAGTTGCAGATAAGGTAAATGAAGACCACAAGGTATTGGAGAATGAGCAATTGAAGGAAAATACTAGCTTTGAGGAGGCAACCAATATAAAAGTATCGGAGGGAGAAGGTTATGAATTTAAGAGCAGAGAAGATCTTCCTTTTGCAGATATACCTCAAGGATGGATGGAAGAACATGTTGCAGAATATAAATTAAAATCCACTCCTGCATATAGTGGAGATGATTTCTCAAACAAGACCAGTCCTGAAACATTGGTTCAAGAAGTAAATTTAGGGAATGAAGAGAACCCTCAAAAGGTCCATTTGGCATTCTGGTTGTGGCATTATCCTCCTTTGCTACAGAAGGTAACTTCTTTGCTTTTTACTTACAAAAGTGTCTTCGCATGGTCCTACAAAGATCTAACAGGGATACTAGAAGAGCTTGGGTTACATCGGATACCCTTAGTTGAGGGAGCGGCGCCAGTAAGAAGTAGACCATATCGACTCAATCTGAAATATGCAGAGGCTGTAAAAGCAGAAATTACAAAGCTAGAAGAAGCTGGTATAATTGTTCGAGTAGAACATTCTAGGTGGCTTTCTTCCATGGTTATTGTACCCAAGAAAAATAGTGGAAAAATAAGAGTATGTGTTGATTTTTGTGCTTTGAATAAAGTGACTGTTCAAGATGGATTTCCTCAGCCCTTCACAGAGCAAGTACTTGAGGAAGTAGCTGGTCACACTTTGTATAGTTTCTTGGATGGTTTTAGTGGCTACAATCAGATAGTGATCTATCCTGATGATAGGGACACAAATAGCCTTTGTCACTCCCTGGGGAACTTTTGTCTATACTCGCATGGCTTTTGGTTTGAGGAATGCGCCAGCTTCATTTAATAGAACAATATATCTGATATTGGGCAAATGGTTAACAACCTTTCTACGCATTTTCATGGATGACTTTTCAGTATTTTCAGGTACAGATAGAAGGGCAGTAGTTCAAGATTTCCATGACCATTTGGAAAATCTAAAAGAAATTTTTGAGCAATGTCTGAAAACAGGTTTGAAATTGAATCCTGATAAATTTCACTTTTTGGTCACTAAGGGCACTCTTCTTGGTCACATAGTATCTGCTGAAGGCATAACTGTTGACCCTGCAAAGGTCACAGCTATTCTTTCCATGCCAATTCCACAAAGCCCAAAGGAAGTGCAAAGTCTCTTGGGCCATGCAGGGTATCACAGAAGATTCATTAGGATGTAGAGAATTTGAAGCTAAGGCCAGGTGAATCCTTTCATGAACTTCACACTAGAACAAAAGCACTTGTTGCACGTCTGCCACATGCTCCAGGTGATTTCTTGGTTAAAAAGTGGATTGAGAAGGCTCTTCCCAGGTCATCTCAACAGAAGCTTCGTGAGTCTCTTAGATTGGATGCTACCCTCAATGATTTTGTTGCAGGTGCATCACGCATTGAAGAAGCAAGGCAACATTTTGAAGGGGATACACAAACAAAGTATGCTGCAGATCTGGATCCTGTTGAGCAATTGAGGAGGGAATTGGAAGCATTGAAGACGCAACAAAATCAACAAGTAGAGAAGGTCTTGCCACCACTGCGTCGCACTGATGATGAAGTAGCCCAACTTCGCCGAGAGTTAGAAGACTTGAAGACCACTCAGGATATAAGGAGACAAATTTGGTGTACAATCTGTAATAACAATGGACATCCCAATGCTAATTGCCCTATTAAGGTAAGCTGTCAATTTTGTGGAAAAGATGGTCATGAAGCCAGAGATTACTACTACCTCAAGGGTCCACAGCAGAGAGGTAACCCTCAAAATTTGGATTCATATTATGCTAGTACTTCAAATACATCAAATAGAGAGGAGAATCGGTCTGCAAAGCCTAGATATAATAGACCTTTGATGTGCTATCGTTGTGGTGAGTACGGTCACATGCAAAATAGGTGTTCTCTTCCAGAAGATGCACCTCCTTGTCAACATTGTCCAGAGGCCAAAGATCATTATACCAAAGATTGCCCAAGAGGTCGTCCTGCTCCAATCCACATGATTGCGGTCTCTCCACATGAAGAAGGAAAAACCACTCAGACTTATGCTGTTTCATCCTCTGCAATGCCCATGATGACTAGAGCTAGGCAAGCAGCTGCAACCTAGAGAGATGAACAACAAGGATTTCAGGATAAAGAGGAAGAAAAGGAGTCTGGATGGAAGGACCAAGCAGAAATTGAAGGAGCTTATAATAAGATGACTACTTCTCTAAAGGGCCAACCAATGAGTCTGCAAGAAAACACTCAGGAGGTAAACATTGAACAGATCTTGAAAGGTATTCATCACAAGGTTAGTCTATATTATCTTATAAGGATGGATTCAAAAATAAGAAGTGACTTACTGAAGATTATACACTCTGCTCACTTGATCCAATCACCTAGTATAGATGGTTTCATGGTTGATTTTCCCCCTACACCCTTAGCAGACTACCAAAGCTCAAGATTATCTGTTTGTATAAAGAATGAAACTCTCACAGGTGTGATCATAGATGGAGGCTCTGGTATCAATTTGATGCCAGATTTCACAATGAAGAAACTGAATTTGAACCCCACCAAAATGGCACCATTTACAGTTACACTAGCAGATCAACATCGGGTTGCGCCTCTTGGCATTATTGAAAAGGTACGGATGATAGTACAGGGTTGCCACTTTGTGTTGGATTTTGTTGTTATTGCACTTCCACAAGGGACTTCTTACCCTTTACTCCTGGGAAGACCTTGGCTGAGAGAAGCAAAAGCTTTGCAAGATTGGGGGAAAAACAAACTATGGATTTCAACAAGCACCAATAGCCAACTACAATTACATTTGGAAGAGGGATTTGACTCAGGAAAAACCTGTGGATATATTGTGGATACTAAGGTAATGCCCTCTATACCCCAAGAAGATGATACATTGTTAAATTGGATGATGGGAAGTGCAGAGTGTTGCACAGTGGAGATCAATGAAATTGAGGAAGAAGTTGCAGATAAGGTAAATGAAGACCACAAGGTATTGGAGAATGAGCAATTGAAGGAAAATACTAGCTTTGAGGAGGCAACCAATATAAAAGTATCGGAGGGAGAAGGTTATGAATTTAAGAGCAGAGAAGATCTTCCTTTTGCAGATATACCTCAAGGATGGATGGAAGAACATGTTGCAAAATATAAATTAAAATCCACTCCTGCATATAGTGGAGATGATTTCTCAAACAAGACCAGTCTTGAAACATTGGTTCAAGAAGTAAATTTAGGGAATGAAGAGAACCCTCAAAAGGTCCATTTGGCATCCTGGTTCTTGCATTATCCTCCTTTGCTACAGAAGGTAACTTCTTTGCTTTTTACTTACAAAAGTGTTTTCGAATGGTCCTACAAAGATCTAACAGGGATACTAGAAGAGCTTGGGTTACGTCGGATACCCTTAGTTGAGGGAGCCGCGCCAGTAAGAAGTAGACCATATCGACTCAATCCGAAATATGTAGAGGCTGTAAAAGCAGAAATTACAAAGCTAGAAGAAGCTGGTATAATTGTTCCAGTAGAACATTCCAGGTGGCTTTCTTCCATGGTTATTGTACCCAAGAAAAATAGTGGAAAAATAAGAGTATGTGTTGATTTTCCTGCTTTGAATAAAGTGACTGTTCAAGATGGATTTCCTCAGCCCTTCACAGAGCAAGTACTTGAGGAAGTAGCTGGTCACACTTTGTATAGTTTCTTGGATGGTTTTAGTGGGTACAATCAGATAGTGATCCATCCTGATGATAGGGACAAAACAACCTTTGTCACTCCCTGGGGAACTTATGTCTATACTCGCATGGCTTTTGGTTTGAAGAATGCGCCAGCTTCATTTAATAGAACGATGTATCTGATATTGGGCAAATGGTTAACAAACTTTCTACGCATTTTCATGGATGACTTTTCAGTATTTTCAGGTACAGATAGAAGGGCAGCAGTTCAAGATTTCCATGACCATTTGGAAAATCTAAAAGAAATTTTTGAGCAATGTCTTAAAACAGGTTTGAAATTGAATCCTGATAAATGTTACTTTTTGGTCACTAAGGGAACTCTTCTTGGTCACATAGTATCTGCTGAAGGCATAACTGTTGACCCTGCAAAGGTTACAGCTATTCTTTCCATGCCAATTCCACAAAGCCCAAAGGAAGTGCAAAGTTTCTTGGGCCATGCAGGGTATTACAGAAGATTCATTCGGATGTATTCGGAAATTGCTAAGCCCTTGTCAAGGCTTACCAGCAAAAAGATCCCTTTCTCATGGAGTGCTGAAGTTGACAAAGCATTTTGTGAACTAAAGTTGAGGCTATGTACTGCTCCCCTTTTAAGTGTTCCTAATTGGTCATTGGAATTTCATGTGCATACAGATGCTAGTCTTCATGCTGTTGGTGCAGTTCTAGCTCAACCATCATCTCACAAAGTGGATAGCCCTATCTCTTATGCAAGCAGACTACTCAACCAAGCTCAAAAGAAATTACAGTACAACGGAAAGAGAAGGTTTGGCTATCATATTTGCTCTTCAGAAGTTTCGACATTATCTCCTTGGTGTACATTTCATTGTTATCTCTGATCATCAGCCTTTGAAGTATTTGATAAACAAACCTAGAGTAGCTGGAAGGATTTGGAGGTGGTTACTCCTATTTCAAGAATTTAATTTTGATATTCATATTAAGCCAGGAAAAGAGCACTACATGGCAGATCAAGTGTCCAGGACAGGAATGAGCGAAAAGGCAACAGGTATTAATGATGAATTGGTGGATAGCAATCTTTTTCTAGTAGCAATTCGGACTGGTTGGTATGATGAAATTCTCCATGTTCTTACTACTGGAAAGATCCCAGAACACTTGACACCTGTAGAAAAGACAAGATTGCTGCTGAAAACCAAAGCATATTCTCTTATAAATGGAAATTTATATAAATACTGTCAGGATGATATATTGAGAAGGTGTGTCTATCCAGAAGAGGTAAATCTTGTGCTAGAGGCTGCACACAATGAAGGACATCTAAAAGGGGAAGAATTGGCTCATAGAATCATCCACAAAGGTTTATGGTGGCCTCATATTTTCAAGGATGCAATCAAGTTCTCTAAAGAATGCCACATCTGCCAGAGGTGTGCTCCCGCGCCAACCAGATTGAATTTCCAACCATTGGTCATATCTACAGGATGGCTCCCATTTGAACGATGGGGTCTTGATTTCATAGGACCAATCAGTCCAACTGGTCAACCTGGGAGAAAGAGATATATTCTGATGGCCACATGTTATGCAACTAAGTGGGTCGAGGCTAAAGCCACTACAGATTGCACGGCTTTGAGAGTGGCTAAGTTTTTGTTTAAACGTATTTTTTTCCAGATTCGGTTGCCCACTTGAAGTTACTAGTGACAGGGGCACTCACTTTGTGAATCAGTTGCTCCAATTCATCTTTGACAAGTATAAAATCTTTCACAGGAAGTCCTGTGCTTACTACCCCAAGGCAAATGGCCAAGCAGAAAGCTCTAACAAGATTTTGATTGGGCTCTTACGCAAATTATCCTTTGATCATCAAAGTTCTTGGCCACAGGCATTAATCGGTGCAATGTGGGCTTTCCGAACTACTAGAAGGGGAACCACTGGCGAAAGTCCATTCCGCTTAGTCTATGGTAAAGAGGCATTGGCACCTTTCGAATTTATTATCAAGAAGCAAATCGGAGCTAGAACCATTGGTATTGAACCTCCAATTAGAAGACTTGTGGCATTGGAAGAATATAGGGAAGCAGCAATGAGGAAACTACAGGTAAAACAAGAAGAGCGCAAGAGTGTTAAGGAAACACTCACGAATTTGACGCAACAGACAAAGAGAGAAACAGAATCTTCTGGAAAATCAATGCACAGGTGTACAGTATGCGAAGTTAGTGCATGGTGTGCGCATAACAGAGCAATTAACCGCGGTGGGCGCGTAAGGCGCACATAACGTAAATTGAAGAGTAACAGCGCAGAGGAGCGCCAAAAGAAAGTATATATATATATATATACTGCAAGATTTGAAGAACCAAGGGTGAGAGATGATGCGTGTGAGATGCACGTATGAGTGAAGAGAGAGTTAGAAGTTCTCAGAAGATGCCATAGATCGCGCATGTACAGATGAATAACACAAGCCTGAAGTGTCGGGTTTTTTCATCTAAGAGAGATGGTAATAAGAAACTACTCACTGTAGGAGAGTTTCTGTAGCTTGAGCAAGAAGAGGCCAAGCTTACTTGTACACATCTTCTCTAATCGAAAACACATGTTCATGTGGATGTCTACGCGTAATCTTTACTTGTGAAGAATCTGAAGCTATTTCGTGTTACGGTAGGAAGTTTCGTTTATCGTTAACTGTCACGACTCGTTACTAAACGTGCTTCAGTACCTTCTCTATAAACGCATGTTTCGGTGAATAACAGTTTACTCAGTAAACATATTTCAGTAATTTCCGGTCAGTTACAGTTTCTCAGAAAACAAGATTTTCCGGTAGAACAACGAAGTATAACTCGCAGCAGAGTTTGAAGCTTTGTATGAGAGATAGCTCATCTTGTAGCTAGACGTCTCTACTTTAAGCTGATCACAGTTTCTGGTGAAAAGGAGATGTGCATGGAGTACAAAATCTAACCGAAAAGTAGCGCTTCAGAACTGTGAAGTTTTTCTCAAACTTCAGAAGAGTTCATTAAGTGGAGAAAGCTCACGAATCACTTTCTTACTTCTTGTATGTTCACTTGGAGTAATTATAACCAAAGTAGAAGTTCATTTCGGTGAAGTTCCGGTGGAACTTGTGTCGCAGGATAACATAATTAAGGCGACGTTAATTAGGCTGAGCTATTGTTGATTACAGAGGTGTTCTAAATCACTCTAGTTTAGCATTCTATTACGGTGGCGCGGCAATTTCCGCAGGCCTGACAGAGTTCAAGCTTTGTCGCGAAATCCACCTTCAGGGCGAAGGTAATTCCGCACCAGTGGTATTAGAGCTGAAGTTTTCGCCAACAATTGGTATCAGAGCAGGTTAGTTTCCCAAGAATTGGTATAAGAGCCTAGAGTATTCCCTATCATGGCAGATCACGTCCAAATTGATAAACTGGATAGAGATAATTATCCCGCATGGGTAATGCGCATGGAAGCCTTACTTATGAGTAAGGAGTTAATGGTGTACGTGACCGGAGAAGAAAAGAAGCCGACTTTCGAAGATGATAGCCAACCAGAAAAGGAAGAGATAGAAGCTTTGAAGCTGTGGCAAAAGAAAGATGCAACGGCAAGAGCCTACATCTACAACACTGTTTCAGATCATGTGCTACCGCACATTAGAGGTCTGGAGAAAGCGGAGGACATATGGAGTGCATTGGAAGATCATTTCCAAAATACTACGAAAGCCAGGAAGGCTAGCTTATGGTTTGAATTTACGACATTCAAAAAGAAGTCGAGTCAAGGCATCAGTGACTACGTCACTAAAATGAAGGATCTAGCAGATAGTCTAGGATCCATAAATGAAGAAGTTGAAGATCATAGTCGAAGATCATAGATGAAAGGTGGAAACCTTTCGTACTATCAACTGAACTCTCCTTAAATCATTTTGTACCAGATTTAAATCAGCTGCTTGGTTTGATGCTCACATATGAGCAAGACCTGAAAGGAGACGCAGACAAAGGACATAGCTCTGCAATGTACATGAAGAACAAGAAGAAAGACAAAGGCAAGTCAAAAGATGAAGAAGAGTCGAGCTCTCAGGCCTATTACGCAAGAGGTAAAGGCACTGGCAGAGGAAGAGCAAGAGGAAGAAGCCGCCAGAATACCACTAAGAAAGCTTGCTGGATTTGTGGACTAAGTAACCATCTGGCGCATGACTGTTGGCACAATCAACAAGGATCAAATCAAAATCAAAACAACAATAGCAGAGGCAGTAGCGGAAGAAATCAGAGTAATGCTCAAAGAGGAAGACAAAACCAAAGAGGAGGCTATGGTAGAGGTGGAGTGAGAAGTTGGGGACAGAGCCAATCCTTCAACACCACCTACAACAACTACGCAAATGACGCACAAAATGAAAGTCATACATCGTTGATGATGAACTCAATCAGCACATCTGATAACGAAGATCTAAAGGTATTTTACATTGACTCTGGATGTTCTAATAACTTGTCAGGAAACATAGAACTGATGTCAGAATCGGAAAAAGGAAGTGCGAGTCACACTGTTCAAACAGGTGACAATACAAGACACAAAGTACAATCAATCGGAAAAGTGAAATGCAAGAGTGGAGCAGAGTTGCTAACTAATGTTTTGTATGTTCCAACAATACCGAAAAATCTGATCAGTGTGGGACAGATAGTCGAAAAGGTTTTCAGGTCAGATTTACAAATAAAGGATGTTAAATGTAAAATGGGTTATGGTTTAAACTGATAACGATTAAGTGTTATCTTACGTTCTATTCAAATGCTTCACGTTCACTTGATTCCAAATCTTCTAACCGAGATCGTTCTCTTAGCCACGTGGGTTCTTGGGAGTGGTAGGGGTCACACAGAGGCCCTGTACTATTTTCCCAACTTCTCACACACTCATAAATATTCCAACACGTCTTAGCTCAGTGGTTGATTCTGACTACTGACAACTTATTCAGCATGCGGAAATTTATGACTTCTGGACTGAGTCCGTTATAGTAACAGAGCAGAAGTCCTGTTCTGACTTATAACTCGTAGAATACTCAACTTCATTAATCGGATACTACTCAATATGCTGCTTCCGTGTGACAGATAGATAAGCCAAACAATAATACAGCAGACAGCTATAACCGAGGTTACGCAAACTTAACGTATACCGATTCAAGCAACAAGTTCCTACCACAAACTTACCAATGCTTCTGTTCGCATACATATCTTTACCGATACAAGTTCTTCCTGAGATCGGAATTCTCAGTGAACGCAGATTATTGTATCGAATCTACTCACTTAACTGAAAATGCAAAAATGCAAATGGTTCACTTCGACCTTACACAGTCTCTCGAAGGATGATAATTCACACTATTCCGTGAAGAAAAGATTCAGAACCGCATATCACCAAATAGATTCATAACACAAGACTACCGAATAGAACTCGGCACGACAAGAAGAATAGTAAGATAGTCAGATGCGAATAAAAGAGAACAGAACTCAATATTCTCATCAACACCTCATATATAGTCTCAAACAGGATGCTCGCAATTTCCCAACCGGAATCAGTAGAACAGATAGAACAGAATACATACGCACATAATAATATACTTTGCAATTTCCAAACACCTCAGCTCGAGACTTACTCAACCCACTCACTACAATGCCCAACAGAAGCAGCGACTCTTCCCAAAAACTACCGATCTTTACCGCTTTCCTTTGTGCGCTTTAAATAGAAGTCTGCTACAATGTTTCCGCGAATCCACTTTTTACGGCACCTGTCCGGGTTCATCCGTCCAGGTTCGGCGGCCCTCTAACACAGGCACACACGGTGGACTCGAACCCGCAGGTGCATTACTATCTGCCACATCCTTTTGCACTGCCTGTCGGTCCATGCCAGGGTTTGACTCCCCAATCCTTTCTAATCGCACTTGTTCTAGTGGCGGGACAAGTATAGCCAGCCACCTCCTGCGAAAAAGTGTCCAGCTATTTTGAACACGGCTATCCAACTGTTGTTTTAATAAATCTATGTCCACATTTGTAATCAATGTGGCATTTAGTTCTACACCCTCATCTTTTAATATCTGCCTTTCGAACTCCTGCAACACTTGTATCCTTGACTGCAAAATTTCATTTTCGGCTTGCAGGTGAGCATTCAGGGTAGAAAAACTTGACATTTCGGTTTGAATTTGTGTTTGGATAGTTTGCTGCCACTGATTAAAGTCTTGGACACACTTTTTTGCGGTGATCAATTCTGCCATAAGATGCTGGTTGTTTCTCTGTAACACCTGTATTAAAGCTTCTTTGTCATCCAATTCTTTTTGCATCTGTGTCATTAAATCGTTTTTGTGCTGAATCGCTTGTTCTTGTTGCCGTAAATATTGAGAAACCTCTTGGAGTTGGTTTTGCATTCTTATGACAAAATCGGGTTGGGGGTCGTCCGATGCTTGCTCTGAACTGGCAGTTGGCAAGTTGTCTGCCATTCGTCGTTTAATGGACAGCCGAAACGGCGTCCATACTGTCTGATTCTGTGCGCTGTTACCTATGTGGAATAAAGATGCAGACGAGGTGGAGGGTTGAGATGCTTCCTCAGGCTCTGTGTGGTGTTCTGAATTTATTTGATCATGTTCACCGGGATAAAAAGGGGGGGACCAGTGTAACTGCTTATCCTTTACAGATTGGACAAAATTAAATATAGCAGCTAAATAGGCTGCTAGTCTGCTGTTGGTGTGGGATCTTCTCTTATCCCCGACAATGATTTGTGTGTAGAGGTGGTCATAGAGCCAATGTGTCCAACTAACCGGAGCTCCTGCTTTGTCATGTAATAGGGGGGAAAAATTTTCTTTCGACATTAACTCGAATTTTACTAGTAAACAAAGCTTTTCTAAATACCATTTAAATTGTTCTCGTCGGTGATAGGTGGCGTTTTTCAACATGTAATACCGTCGGGGGCCTTCACAGTCACCAAATTCCTTCCTCAAGTCCTCATTTGAACATTTAAGATATCGGGCGCCATCGTAGAGTGGTAGTTTAAATACGGCTGAGACGAGCTGGGGCGAAAATCGTACCTGATTGAGAATGAAGCCGCTGGTTTGTCGCATGCTATGTAATTGGTCCTCTGCATCGTCATTAGCGATCCATTGTTTCCACGGTAATTGGGCAAACTGGAGGAGCCCTATCTTTTGTAGCCAATCTTCATTCTTTTGCGATTTGATGTCGAGCTCGATTTTAAATTCGGTGGAGAATTTATGCTGGGTCTTTTCTGATGCAGAAGTTACTGCGTCATCTGCTTCATCTTGTAGGGTGGTATCTGTTGTTGTTACCACATAGGTCTGCGTATGGGCGCGCTTTCTGAATTGCCAGCGGAGAATGTCAGATTCCGACATACTTGATTAAGGATTGCTGAGAAGAATATGGTGGAAGTTGCTAACTTGGGCTGAATCTCGAAGAATACTAATGAAGAAAGCTATGCTCTGTATACGTATTTTATAAACACTGGTGATTGAACGGCCATTTGCTATACTGATTGTATGTCAGTAGGACATGACTCTTCCCTCGCTTGATAATATTTGTATCCGAGTAAAAGTCATCATGCCGCATGTTACACTGTCGATTGGTGCTAGATTGAACAAGACTTTTCATGTGCGAAAATGTCAGAAAACCAAAATTTGATTATCATATTCATACATTATGAATTTGGATGGGCGAATATACTCATTCGTCGATGAGACCTTCGAGATACATACTCCTAGCCGATCTAAATGTTTGAGCTATCTTTTTCTTAAGAGTTTCTAATAGTTGTTTTAGCGTGTCAGGCTCTAGAAGCTGCGCATCTATTCTAGCAGAGCTAAGTGCAATTGCTTCGGTGAGAACGTTCTCGGCCTGGGTCTGCACAAAAGCTTCCTGTAGGTAGAAATCGTTGGCTAGTGCGGCGTCCTTGGAAGTCTTCATTTCGTCCAGTTTGGTCTTCAGCTCTGCAATATACTCCTTCTAGTTGCGTACTTGGTTGTCTAGTCTTTCAAACTGCTGAGTTTGGAAATCCAGAGTTTTCTTGAATGCATCTCGGTCTTTGCGCATCCTATCGATATCCTTTAAGTATTGGCCTTCCCGTATTAGTTGTCGTTTGAGGATAGTGTTAACTTCATTTGCGCATTCTTCGGCTCGCCGTAACTGTTCTTGGATTTGTTCGGTTTCTTTCTGTTGATCCTGATTCTTCTGGATGGACTCCTATAATTGAGTCTTTGTCTCTGCAATCAATTTTTCGAGAGAGACGTTGATATCTTCTTTTTCGTGGATGGTGGTCTTCAGGGCTTGGATTT
This sequence comes from Ceratopteris richardii, assembly GCA_020310875.1. Classification (NCBI taxonomy): domain Eukaryota; kingdom Viridiplantae; phylum Streptophyta; class Polypodiopsida; order Polypodiales; family Pteridaceae; genus Ceratopteris; species Ceratopteris richardii. The sequence goes on along the minus strand of CM035429.1, from coordinate 165,087,741 downwards.
CTGCATGCGCGGCGTGTAAGAGTCGGTCTTTGTCTGCAAGTTGCGCGAGGGCTGCATCTCTTTGCTCAACTAGAGTCTGTTCTGCCGAGAATTTGGCTTGGAGCTCTGCTAACTGCGTCTGTAGCTGATGGTTCTCAATCTTTGACGCTTCGATTTCTTCTTGGAGGGGGTTGATGTCAGCTTCCAGGATGTCGACCTTGTATTGATATTCGGCCTTCAGGTTGTCCGTGGCTTCCTTAAACTGTATGGGCAGCTGGTGTGATAACTGCATGAGGAATTGCCCTATGGAGGCTAGTTCCAAAAATACGTTGGGTGGTGGTGGTGGATGATGAGGCTGAGAGGAGGTATCGGTGAGGAGATTCTGGGAATTTGGCGGAGAGTAGTTAGGGGAGGAAGAGGAAGAGGGTGTAGGTTCAGAACCGGGTTGGCGAGATGGTTCCGGTGGGAGGTCGGGGTTGATAGGTGGGGTAGGCAAAATAGAGTCAGTCGTAGTTACCTTTGCAACGGTCTGTTGTTCGACTTCTGTATGATTGATAGCTGCGATAAGTTCATCCAGTGCTTTTGTGGCGGTTTCTGGTTCATCCTGTTGATGCTCGGATTCCTTTTCGGTGGACACTATCTCTGTGTCTGCTTGGTTTTGCTGGTCTTGTTGCTCTGTCGAAGTGTCGTTGTGTATTGAACTGGCAGTGTCGTGGTAAGTTTCTTCTTGCTTATCTTCTTCGGCGTCGTGTTTCTTTCCGGCGGATCCTTGGACTTCACTTTCTGAAGAGCTAATCCGGATTCGCTTCGTGCGGAAGAGTTGATTAATCTCTTCGTCATCTTCTTCAGTTTCCTCGAGTGGTTGTGCTGATTCTTTGAGCCTAAGTGCTGGGCCTGTGGGTGGGGGTTGTGCGGCGAGAATGGTTGGGAAGAGGAAGGAGATGATGTGGGGAAGGCGAGAGCGCGGAGAGGTGCCTTTCTGGAGTTGTTTTACTATAGCGACGGATTCCTTATGGATTCGTTGGAAAAAATAAGAGGCAAAGTTGACAGGTTCGTGGGTGGCTAACTCTAGGGCGGAATAGAAGGGGCGAGAGATGCCGTAGGTTCGTTTTTGCAGGTTGAGGATTGCTACGAGGAACTGTAGGGCGGATCGTTCGGGTTCTCGGCGGCAGAGAATGGCATATTCGTTTGATGAGGAGCGGGGAAAGAGTGCGGTCATGCGAGCGACAGGGATGTTAGGGCCATTTTCGCGTCCTTGCGGGGTGAGGCGGTAGGCTGCAGAGAAGGCTTGGAAGGTGATGACGGTTCTATATGGGAGGGAAGGGAAAACCCACTGTTGTTCGGTGATGGGGAATTGGGCGATGGCGTGGATGATTTGCGCAGAGAAGGGATGGGCTTCCACTGAGTGCCAGGGCAACTCTGCGAAATTGGCCAATCCTCTGCAGCGCAAGTATTCGCCGACGTCTGTCGGGATACCATCACGGAAAGCAGCGTAGTTGGCTAGTGCTTCCATGGTGTTCACAGGTAACACAGAAGACAAGGATAATACGTATAGTCTTGAGAACACAATAGTGTTGTAGCGCAACCGAGGGGGTTAAATAAGGAGAACACGGTGGGGGGAAAAGGGGGGTGGGTATCATTGTGCGGTGCGGGAAAGGTACTGTTTGCATGCGGGTGTGTGTGCTTGAGTGACCCGTAGGGAGAGGCGGCTGGTAACATAAAGATTCGTACAAAACACTACTAAAAAGAGAAAGAAAAAGAAAAAAGAAAAAACGCAAAAATTTATACAAAACGCATTTGGCCGCCGAATAATTTAATGCGTACTAGTAGTGGGATAATACGGTCGCAGCTTCGACCCATTGATTACCTTTGGAAGTGGATTTCCGGTCAACGTAGTCAACCGAAAAGTTGCCGGACCGATTTGTTCTGAGATCTTGAAAGGGCCGAACCATCGTAGTTTGAATTTTCCTGCTGCTCTATCTGATTTTGCATTATAGAAGAGTACAAGCTGGCCTACCGAAAACATTGGAGTCTTCAAATATCGATCGTGTGTCTTGGCTTGCCTTAGTTGTACTTCGCGCATAGTTAAAAAACTGAGCCATCGGTGCTCATCAAGTTCTCTGAGTGCGTCCATTCGTGCTGTCAGTGAATATTCCGGTAGCATCTTCTGAGTGATTGCTACACGCAGACTTGGGATGACTATTTCCATGGGTGCTATTGCTTCTAAGCCATAAGCTAGTTTGAAAGGTGTCAAGCCTGTTGTTACCTTATATGTAGTTCGGTATGCCGATAATACTGCAGGTAGTAGTTGATCCCATCTTTCCGGTGCTTCCATGATCAATTTCTGGAGGATATTCAAAAGTGATTTGTTTGTACTTTCGGCCAATCCATTGGCACGTGGATAATAAGGAGAGCTAAAGTTATGTGTGACCTGGAATGATTGTGTAAGGGCCTTCATTAGATTGATCACAAAGTGAGTGCCTTGATCTGAGACAATTTCCAGGGGTAAGCCAAATCGTGGGAAGACATCCGTGAGTAGACATTTTGCTACCGTAACCGCTGTAGCAGATCGTAAAGCCCATGCTTCTGCCCATCTTGTTGCATAATCTGTACAGGTTAGTATGTATCTGTTGTTACTGAAGATTGCTGGGGGTGTGATTGGACCGATAAAATCTAATCCCCATTTCTGAAATGGTTTGAGTGGTAAGATGGGTTGCAGAGGAAAAAGATGCCTTTGCAAAGGCTGACCAGTTCTTTGACAAGTATCACATTGTTTAACAAACTGTGCGACATCTCTGTACATCGTTGGCCACCAGAGACCTACTTGTAGAATTTTCCGGTGAGTTAAATCTACTGCAAAATGGCCACCAGAAGGAATTGAGTGCGCCAAAGTGATAACTGAATTAACCCCATGAGGTGGAATACAGCGAAGTAAAATCCCGTTATGATCTGTATAATATAGTTCTCCTGCTATTAGCCGAAATCGACGGCTAAAGACTGCCAATTTCATTCGAACTGCCTTGGTCGTCTCAGATGGGAAGCATCATTCGGTAAGAAAAGTTAAAATCTGATCATAGTATGTAGATGGTGCTTGTGGGTGGGTCGTCTCATCGGATAGTGGTTCAGCATTGTAAATCGCAGGAGTCGTGTCATCTATGCCCACCGGAGCTTCACCGGAATCTAGGCGAGATAATTGCTAAGGCATGTGCATTTTCGGGTCGGTGAATGACGTCATAGTCGAATTCTTGTAAAAGTAGCACCCATCGTGCTAATCGTCCACCTAAATGTTGTTGTCTTACTAGATAAACAAGGGCAGCATGATCCACATGAAAGGTAAATTTTCTGCCTAATAAATAATGTCTGAACTGTTTAATTGAGTAGATCAATCCTAGGCATTCTCTTTCAGTAGTGGAGTAATTCTTTTCTGCCGGTGCAAGCCTTCTACTGGCGTAATAAAGAGGGCGAAACCACTTATCTGTTTGCTGCATCAAAATACTGCCAATTGCAATATCTGAAGCGTCGACAAAAACATGGAACGGATTGTCCCAGTCCGGTGGTTGTAAAATTGGAGCTTTTGTCAAGAGATAGTTGAGCCGATCAAATGTAGTTTGGCATTCTTCAGTCCATTCAAACTGTCGGGGAGTTTTTGTGATTAGCCTGTTTAATGGTACTGCTAGGTGAGCAAGCCATCGTAAGTGTCTGCCATGCCACCGTATTTGACCCATGAAACGCATTACTTCTTTTGGAGTTGCGGGTACCGGGGCTTCTAAAATTGCTGAAATTTTATCTGGATCTACTCGGATACCTTGAGCAGATACAATATGCCCAAGTAGTTTGCCACATGAAACCGCAAACACGGATTTGTTTGGGTTAAGACAGAGTCTATATTCTCTACATTTCTGAAAGCAACATCGTAAATGACTTAAATGTGCTATCATCTTCCCAAAGATTGAGAAGTCGTCAAGATATACTTGCATGAATGAAGTAAGATAAGGAGAAAATATCTCCTGCATACATCGCTGAAATGTGCTTGGTGCATTTCTTAATTAGAACCACATTACGGTGCAGGCGAAGACACCCCAATTGGTAATGAAAGCAGTTTTAGGTATATCTTCTTCAGCCATTCTAACCTGATTGTAACCGCTGTATCCGTCTAAGAATGAATACATTTCGTGGCCTGCTACCCTATCAAGCATGGTATCCAAAAAAGGGATCGGGAAAGGATCTGGAACTGTTGCTGCGTTCAATTTCCGGTAATCTACACAGATTCGTAGTTGCTTGTTTTTCTTTGGCACAATCACAATTGGTGAAATCCATTCAACATGTTCTACTGGTACGATCAATCCTACTTTTAATAATCTGTCAAGTTCGTCTTTTACCTGAGAAGCATAATTGGCATTCATTCGATAGCTGGGCTGCCTATTTGGTTTGGCTTCAGGCTTCAGCATGACTCTGTGCTGATATATGCGCGGATCTAATCCTTTCATATCTTTGTAATCCCATGCAAAGACGTCTGAGAATTCACGAAGGAGTTGAATCAAATTAGCCTGAAAAATTTCCGGTAAGTTTTGCTTTATTTTTACAGGTCGAGGATTGTTCTTGTCTCCCAGATTGTACGTGATCAACTGGTCTTCAGGGACATAAAATTATTGTGGGTTCTCTGTATCCTCTGTTGGCTTGAATAATGGTTGTAATTCAGTATCTGCTAGGTCAGACTGTTTGGTGATAGCTACTACTGCACAAACTGAAGTGTTCCAGTTATTAATGACAGACTGTAGATCAACAGTTCCTAGAGACATTAAATCGGCGTTATTCTTCAGAAATTGCTCTTCTTCATCATCTGATAGTCCATCTAACATATGGACTGGTTCAGCGAGATAAGGTCTGGCGTGAAGTTCGCAGGGTTGTATAGCATCTAGTTTTACCACATATTTACGATTGGCATTCTTGAATGTGAGCTCTTGCGCAGACCAGTCCTGTATTACCTTTGCATGCTTCAGCCAAGGTCGGCCGAAAAGAAGGTTGTAATCCAAGGTGGATTCGGGTAGATCTAGTATAACAAAAGTCATTTTGAAAGTCGTACCTTGTAGAGTAATGGGTACATTCCGTACAAGTCCTACGGGATGGACTCTAGATTGATCAGCCATTCTGACGAAGAATTGAACTGGTTCGATTTCGGTCCAGCCTAGCTTTTTACATAATGCTGCGGTTGCAATGTTTACGCCGGAGCCTCCGTCAATTAATACCTGCGTGACCTTCTGATTCTTATACCATACTGTAATCAAGGGCACTGCATGATCAACCGTAGAATCAGATTCTGGTTGAACTGCGGTGGTTGCTGGAATGCAAGAGGGTGCCGGGGTAAAATGTTGTTGAAACTGTTGCCGGATTCCAGGTACTAACGTCAAAAGTTGGCCGAGAGGTAGGGTGATAGATGCTTTGGATAAAATCTCCCAGGCCTGTTGAGATTGGTTATCCTGCTCTTTTAAACTTGAAGTTTCTGTTGTTGCTGAAGTATCTGCTGTTATGTCTTCTGCTGATGGTTGTTCTACTGCTGCTTCTTTTTGTTGCATTCCTTCCTTTGCTGACGAGGTCTGAGTTACCGGAATGGGTTCTGGGAACACTGGTGGTTCTGTAGCGGTCCAGTGACTAGCCTTGTTATACATCCTATGTTGTTCTCGTATCCCTGGTTCAAATACTTCTGCTGCTGGTTGCAGTTGTTTACCTGATCGGGTCTGGACTGTAGCAGTTTGCGTTTCTACCAGAGTAATTTGTACCATGTTGGCCATTGGGTTTTGCCGCTCCTTCTTCCTTTGATCATATTCAGCTGCGTCTTTGCAATATCTTCTAATGTGTCCGAATTCACCACAAAAATGACAGCGTGGCGGTGGTAAATTGGGGTTTTCCGGTGGTGGTCCATTCTGCCATCGGTTGGCATTATAATTGTTGTTCCTTTGTCCTCGGTAGTTCCGATATCCCTGTGGTTGATTGTTTCTCAGTTGCGGAGGTACATAGTGATTGGCTGCCTGTCCATGTTCTTGAATAACAGCATTGACTATTGTTGTTCCCTGTATTCTAGCATTATAGACACAATTTCCGGTGGAGTGTCCGGCAGTGTTGCAAATAGCGCAGAATGTTTGATTTAGCGCACAGTTAGCACTTGTATGCCCTGAATTTTTGCACGTAGTGCAGTATACTTGCCTGGTTATATCTTTAGTCATATTTTTGTTTGTCCTTAACCATTCCAAGTCTTCTGAAAATCCACCAACCTTGGATTCCAGTTGCAAAGCCATGGCGATGACTGCATCCAATGTCATTGCTCCGACACATCTAATAATCATGATCTGCTTCAATTGCGGGTTTAAACCGTTGATAAACCATTGAGTGATGATGTCATCAGGTAGATTAGCATGTGCCTGTGGTATCTGCCGTAAATGTGTTCTGAAGAGAGTAGCGTATTCCTGGACAGTCTGATTTGCCTTCTGTCGGTTTCTTTGTAGATACTCAAAGATTTCAGTAGGATTCTTCTTTAGTCTAAATCGTTGTAGAAAGGCATCTCGTACTGCATCATAGGTACCGAAATGATTAATGTCGTATTCCGTAAGCCATCTAGCCGCTTCGTTGACCAACGTAGATTGAAAAACAATGGCTTTGTATGCCTGATCCGGTGGATGGTTGAGGACTGCATAACTGATCTCGAAAGTGCGTACGGGAGCATCTGGGTCATCTCCTAGGAATCCACCAAATTTTGTGTAGGTTACTCCTGTTGGAGGCAGCCTTGGTTGACCTAACTGTTGTTGTTGTTGCTGTCCGTTCATCGTGGGTATCTCTGGTCCTGTATCTTGAGGTTGATTAGTTGCACTATCAGAATCTAGATCCCCGGACGGCATGCCTTCCCGTGTGCTGTTTTTGTGCAGGATACTTCGGATCTCTGCTTCGAATAACTCTCCTTCTTTCTGGATGTCCAATATCCGAAATCTTTCTTCCAGACATGCGGGTGTGGCTAAGGATTCTGCAACAAATGCTAATCCTTGACCGCCAGTTGGTGTTTCTATCACTGGAATATCACCGGAATGAGCTAACAGTCTATCAGACTGTAGTGTTTTTTCGCTTTTACTGATTTCTTTTCCTAGAGTTTGTCTAATCTCCAGTGGCGTCTTGATAGATTCTGGAACTGCTGTACTTTGGTTAGGCGGGGTCGAGGTGACACCAGTATGTACCAAAGGCGCTGATCGTTCCACCCCGGAATTAATTCTAGCGTCCTTAACTTGCTCGACCACTAAGTCTGGTCGCGTTATACCTTCTTCTCCTAGAGTTATTTCTTGTACTTTTCTTGTTCCCGTCGTCTGGATCCTAGGATACGTTTCACCAGACCGAGTAACCGGCATGTATCATTGCCCAGTGATATTATCTGAGTAGTTTGCAACAATCTGGGTCTGTTGCTACTGTCAGTAAATCAACTGTTATTGGATGTTTGCTTCTTACAAACCGCTTAGCACTCTAATGCCACTTTTTCACAAGTAACTCGTAATCAAATACTACTTTACCGCAGAGATTGTTAAACAGTTGCCACTTTCCCATAGACGGCGCCAAATGTTAAATGTAAAATGGGTTATGGTTTAAACTGATAACGATTAAGTGTTATCTTACGTTCTATTCAAATGCTTCACGTTCACTTGATTCCAAATCTTCTAACCGAGATCGTTCTCTTAGCCACGTGGGTTCTTGGGAGTGGTAGGGGTCTGTTAAACAGAGGTCCTGTACTATTTTCCCAACTTCTCACACACTCATAAATATTCCAACACGTCTTAGCTTAGTGGTTGATTCTGACTACTGACAACTTATTCAGCATGCGGAAATTTATGACTTCTGGACTGAGTCTGTTATAGTAACAGAGCAGAAGTCCTGTTCTGACTTATAACTCGTAGAATACTCAACTTCATTAATCGGATACTACTCAATATGCTGCTTCCGTGTGACAGATAGATAAGCCGAACAATAATACAGCAGACAGCTATAGCCGAGGTTACGCAAACTTAACGTATACCGATTCAAGCAACAAGTTCCTACCACAGTTGATTCATCACAAACTTACCAATGCTTCTGTTCGCATACAGATCTTTACCGATACAAGTTCTTCTTGAGATCGGAATTCTCAGTGAACGCAGATTATTGTATCGAATCTGGTCACTTAATTGAAAATGCAAAAATGCAAATGGTTCACTTCGACCTTACACAGTCTCTCGAAGGATGATAATTCACACTATTCCATGAAGAAAAGATTCAGAACCGCATATCACCAAATAGATTCATAACACAAGACTACCGAATAGAACTCGGCACGACAGGAAGAATAGTAAGATAGTCAGATGCGAATAAAACAAAATAGAACTCAATATTCTCATCAACACCTCATATATAGTCTCAAACAGGATGCTCGCAATTTCCCAACCGGAATCAGTAGAACAAATAGAACAGAATACATACGCACATAATAATATACTTTGCAATTTCCACTCACTACAATGCCCAACAGAAGGAGCGACTCTTCCCAAAAACTGCCGATCTTTACCGCTTTCCTTTGTGCGCTTTAAATAGAAGTCTGCTACAATGTTTCCGCGAATCCACTTTTTACTGCTGGAACTCATACATACAGATGTATGGGGACGAACGAAAGAAGGATCAATCAGCGGATCAAGGTACTATGTTTTATTCATTGATGATGCAACAAGGTGGATAACTCTTTATGTTTTGAAGGAAAAGTCAGAAGTGTTTGGAGCCTTCAGGCATTTTCATGCATATGCTGAAAGGCTTACCGGACGAAAACTTAAAAGACTGAGGTCTGATGGAGGGGGAGAATACTTCTCCCGAGAATTCAATGACTACCTTTGGAATGGAGGTATTAAGAGAGAAATAACCTGCAGATATACACCACAACAAAACGGTGTAGCAGAAAGGAGAAACCGAACTCTAGTCGAGTTTGCACGAGCTATGCTAAAAGAAAAAAATTGCCCAGATTATCTTTGGGCTGAAGCCGTGAACACAGCGACATACTTGGTAAACAGATTACCATGTATAGCCTTAGAAGGAATGACCCCTTATGAAGCTTGGTGGGGAAAGAAGCCGACACTTGATCATTGCAAAGTGTTTGGATCAGTAGCGTATGCTTATGTACCGTCTCAACTCAGACATAAGCTTGAACCGAAAGCAGAGAAATATGTATTCGTTGGATATGATGAAAAGCAGATGGGTTACAGATTATGGAGCCCTCTAACCAAACATTTTACTGTTTCCAGGGATGTAACATTTGATGAACAGAAAAGCTGGTATGCAGATCAGAGTCATACAGCTGAAGAATTTGAAGAAGAGATAAAAAGAAAAGAGAAAGGTAAAACAATCGTACAGGTAAACAAAGAAGACGAGGCAAGTACGTCCAGGACCAGAACAGGTATAAGGAATGAAGATGAAGACGGGTACTCAGACACACACGAAGAATATGAACTAAGAAGGTCAAACAGAGTAAGAAGACAACCGGAAAGATACTCGTATGATACATCGTATATAACTCAACAAGATTATGCATATATGGTTAAAGAAGAGGATGAGCCTTAGAGCTATGACGAAGCCAAAGGCAAGAAGCAATGGCAAGAAGCAATGAAAGAAGAACTCACCGCACTGGAAGAGAACAAGACATGGGAGCTTGTTCCTTAACCAAACGGTAAGAAAATAATTGGAAATAAATGGGTGTTCAAAATAAAGAAACTTGCAGATGGAAGGATAGCCAGACATAAAGCGAGACTGGTTATCAAGGGCTATGCTCAGACGCATGGCATAGACTATGACGAGACGTTTAGTCTGGTGGCAAAAATGTCAACCATAAGAACAGTGATTGCTATAGCAGCATCAAAAGGATGGAAGCTAAGTCAGCTAGATATAAAGAATGCATTCCTGAATGGATATATATCAGATGAAGTCTATATGGAACAACCGGAAGGGCTTATAAGCTCCAGATACCCAAATTTTGTTTGTAGGTTAAGAAAAGCACTTTATGGACTAAAGCAAGCCCCAAGAGCTTGGAACTACAGACTTGTGAAATATCTCAATGAACTTGGATACCAAAGTTCGAAGGCAGATGCAAGTCTACTCATCAAAAGGACAGAAGAAGGAATGATCTACATTTGTATCTATGTAGATGACATAATAATTACAGGTACCTCAGATGTAGGAATCACAGAGGTAAAGAAACTGCTAGAAAAGGAATTCAAGATGAGTGACCTGGGAAAGTTATCATACTTTCTAGGTATGGAAATCACATATAAAGATCATGGTGTATATGTCACACAAGAAAGGTATCTCCTGAACTTACTGAAGAAGTTCAATATGGAAAATTGCAGAGAAGCTTCAACACCGCTTGAAGTAAACCATAAACTTAGTAAATATGATGGAACAGAGTTTAAAGATATGAAGAAGTATCAATCGTTAGTAGGAAGCTTAATATATGCTACGCTAACAAGACCGGATCTCAGTTTTCCGGTGGGAGTTCTCTCACAGTTTATGCATTGTCCGACAGAGCAACACTGGGTTGCAGGACAAAGAGTTCTCAGATATATCAAAAGAACTATAAAGGAAGGATTATATTATCCTTTTACGTCAGATATAAAGCTCAGAGCATATAGTGACTCAGATTGGGCAGGAAGTCAAGATGACAGAAGGTCAACACACGGGTATATGATATACCTAGGAGATAAGCTGGTAAGCTGGTGTTCAAAGAAGCAACACACAATAGCTTTATCGTCAACAGAAGCAGAATACAAAGGACTGGTAGAAGCAGCGAAAGAAGTAATATGGATGCAGACTTTACTTAAAAGCATGGGTATAGATCAAAGTATACCGATCATACATGGGGATAATATGAGCTCGCTGTATCTAGCAGCGAATCCTGTGTTTCACGCAAGAACAAAACACATAGAGATTCAGTATCATTTCCTAAGGGAAAAAGTAATGGAGAAAGAGATAGAAATAGTCTACACTCCCACGAAAGATCAGATTGCAGACATTCTGACTAAGAGCTTGGATGGAACAAAGACAAACAGATTCAAAGAGATGGCAGGAATAAAAGACCGGAAGATGTCAAATTAGTGATTGAGGGGGAGCTGTTAAGGAAACACTCACGAATTTGACGCAACAGACAAAGAGAGAAACAGAATCTTCTGGAAAATCAATGCACAGGTGTACAGTATGCGAAGTTAGTGCACGGTGTGTGCATAACAGAGCAATTAACCGCGGCGGGCGCGTAAGGCGCGCATAACGTAAATTGAAGAGTAACAGCGCGGAGGAGCGCCAAAAGAAAGTATATATATATACAGCAAGATTTGAAGAACCAAGGGTGAGAGATGATGCGTGTGAGATGCGCGTATGAGTGAAGAGAGAGTTAGAAGTTCTCAGAAGATGCCATAGATCGTGTATGTACAGATGAATAACACAAGCCTGAAGTGTCGGGTTTTTTCATCTAAGAGAGATGGTAATAAGAAACTACTCACTGTAGGAGAGTTTCTGTAGCTTGAGCAAGAAGAGGCCAAGCTTACTTGTACACATCTTCTCTAATCGAAAACACATGTTCATGTGGATGTCTGCGCGTAATCTTTACTTGTGAAGAATCTGAAGCTATTTCGTGTTACGATAGGAAGTTTCATTTATCGTTAACTGTCACGACTCGTTACTAAACGTGCTTCAGTACCTTCTCTGTAAACGCATGTTTCGGTGAATAACAGTTTACTCAGTAAACATATTTCAGAAATTTCCGGTAAGTTACAGTTTCTCAGAAAATAAGATTTTCCGGTAGAACAACGAAGTATAACTCGCAGCAGAGTTCGAAGCTTTGTATGAGAGATAGCTCATCTTGTAGCTAGACCTCTCTACTTTAAGTTGATCACAGTTTCCGGTGAAAAGGAGATGTGCATGCAGTACAAAATCTAACCGGAAAGTAGCACTTCAGAACTGTGAAGTTTTTCTCAAACTTCAGAAGAGTTCATTAAGTGGAGAAAGCTCACGAATCACTTTCTTACTTCTTGTATGTTCACTTGATGTAATTATAACCAAAGTAGAAGTTCATTTCGGTGAAGTTCCGGTGGAACTTGTGTCGCAGGATAACACAGTTAAGGCGACGTTAATTAGACTGAGCTACTGTTGATTACAGAGGTGTTCTAAATCACTCTAGTTTAGCATTCTATTACGGTGGCGCGGCAATTTCCGCAGGCCTGACAGAGTTCAAGATTTGTCGCGAAATCCACCTTCAGGGCGAAAGTAATTCCGCACCAGTGATATTAGAGCTGAAGTTTTCGCCAACAAAGAGGTTGCATGACAGGCATCTGAGATCCAATCCAGTTTAGGAAGGGTCTATGGTTTTACTGCATCAGGTTCCATCAATTCAAATGAAATTGGCACCCAAGAGGATAGGACAATATAAGGTCATCAAAGTATTGCCACACGGTGCAGTGCAACTGGAGGATCTGCAAGGCAAGAGGATGCCACTTGTCAACATCTCCAGGGTAAAGAAGTATCATAATTAGGACAAAATGGAACCACTCCATCCCTTGTACATACCGTGTTTCTTTTCAGTAATTGCGCTATAATTAGATCTCATTGAAATAAATAAAATAAGGTAGAAATTGCACCAGGGACGGTGCAAAAGCTTGATGTGGGGGTCTGTAGTACCCTTTCTCTTTTCCTTTCTCTCTTTGTGGCATGTGATCAGGGGCCCCAAGAACATTGGTCAGAACCCACTAGCACTCTGAGCATGAACTCCGAAGAAGATAGAAGAGAAAGAGATTGAGAGGAGAGCTCTCAGATGCCTTGGGCTGTAGCTTCAGGGAATGTTCCATTCCATTTCATAGACATAATTGTGTTTCGGGCAGTTGTTGCTTTCACTTTCATTGCCACCTTAGTGGACTTGTTTTATTTCTCTCTTTCTCTCTTCCTACCCCTGAGCCCCCCTTCAGCCCTCCCACAAGCGCCCCCCTCACCCCGCCATCTCCTCCCACAAGCGCCCCCCTCACCCCGCCATCTCCTCCCACAAGCGCCCCCTCACCCCTCACCCCACCATCTCCTCCCACAAGCGCCCCCCTCACCCCTCGCCCCACCATCTCCTCCCACAAGCGCCCCCCTCACCCCTCACCCCACCATCTCCTCCCACAAGCGCCCCCCCATCACCCGCCATCTCCTCCCACAAGCGCCCCCGTCACCCCTCACCCCACCATCTCCTCCCACAAGCGCTCCCCTCAACCCTCGCCCCACCATCTCCTCCCACAAGCACCCCCCTCACCCCTCGCCCCACCATCTCCTCCCACAAGCGCCCCCCTCACCCCTCACCCCGCCATCTCCTCCCACAAGCGCCCCCCTCACCCCAGCATCTCCTCCCACAAGCGCCCCCTCACCCCGCCATCTCCTCCCACAAGCGCCCCCGTCACCCCTCACCCCACCATCTCCTCCCACAAGCGCTCCCCTCAACCCTCGCCCCACCATCTCCTCCCACAAGCACCCCCCTCACCCCTCGCCCCACCATCTCCTCCCACAAGCGCCCCCCTCACCCCTCACCCCGCCATCTCCTCCCACAAGCGCCCCCCTCACCCCAGCATCTCCTCCCACAAGCGCCCCCTCACCCCGCCATCTCCTCCCACAAGCGCCCCCCTCACCCCTCACCCCACCATCTCCTCCCACAAGCGCCCCCCTCACCCCGCCATCTCCTCCCACAAGTGCCCCCTCACCCCACCATCTACTCCCACAAGCGCCCCCCTCACCCCTCGCCCCACCATCTCCTCCCACAAGCACCCCCCTCGCCCCACCATCTCCTCCCACAAGCGCCCCCCCTCACCCCGCCATCTCCTCCCACAAGCGCCCCCCTCACCCCACCATCTCCTCCCACAAGCGCCCGCCCCTCACCCGCCATCTCCTCCCACAAGCGCCCCCCTCACCCCTCACCCCACCATCTCCTCCCACAAGCGCCCCTCCCACCCTCACCCCGCCATCTCCTCCCACAAGCGCCCCCCTCACACCACCATCTCCTCCCATAAGCGCCCCCCTCACCCCACCATCTCCTCCCACAAGCGCCCCCCCTCCCCCCCCCTCACCCCGCCATATCCTCCCACAAGCGCCCCCCTCACCCCTCACCCCACCATCGCCTCCCACAAGAGCTAGAAGCGAGGGCGAAAAGCAAAGTAGTGCTCTGGGCAAGAAACTGAAAAGACCAATTATTGATGGGCAAATGCTTATGGTTAAATTAGGCATGCTATATAGAAGTGGTTTTCATGAAGTTATAGCGATTATCGGGGATTACTGCAAGGTTAACAGGTATGAAGGTAAAGCCTCATGGAAAAGTCGCGAGATAATTCAAATTACCAATCAAAAGAGTCACAGAATGAAGTAACTGCACACGGCAAGGTTGTCATAGGGTATGGGAAAAGTGGGCAGGGTAAAAAGGTGAAAGGAAATTGTTCAAAGTGGAGTTGCCGCCAACCATTCACGACCACTACCTATTTTTGTGGATCCAACTCAAATCAAGTGAAATATTTGATCTAAACCTCCAATCTTGGGCAATCAAGCGGCGCGTGATCAGTGGAAGTGAAGACTCGGCAAGGCTCTCTTGGCTTATTGAGGCCTATAAAAACGATGGATTTGTGCTATTTGGACACACACTTTTTGCTACATTTTTTGGAGTTTCATTGACGCGTGTATACGTGCAGAAGTCCTCTCTGGCACTTGGTGGTTTCAAGCCTATTGTAGGAGCTACTCTGTAGTGTGGATACAGAGGGTAGGCTTCTCAGTTGAGGGCTATGAGCACTATAGTGTAAGAAAGTGCCTTGGATTTTCTTTCTTTACTGTGAGTCAGTATTGGTGATTAAGCTCTATTCCCTTGAGCAAATCTTACCATTTGTATTGTTCTGGGTTAGACGGCATGTAATGGGCCCCTTAAGCTGATGAGAAGCTTCTGTACATCGAGGTTATTTATTTCTAGGATGGCATGTTAGCCTTCTAAGCTTGCATTTTTGAGCATCACTCTGTCCAACCTTGTAATCATCTGATTCGAATCAAGAAATATATGGTCTTCTATGGTCATTTGTTGATTAATATCTCTAGAGTATGTACAACCCCTCTATCTTCTCACAGAAATGTTAAAGGGTATACTTCCCTAAAGAGAACCCCCCTTGAGTAGGCGATGTACTGGATGTGTTTAATCTTTATTCTCTACTTTTGATAAAAGTGGATACCCCAGTACCTCCTCTACAGTCTGGCACGCCTCCCACAAGCGCCCCCTCACCCCGCCATCTCCTCCCACAAGCGCCCCCCTCACCCCTCACCCCACCATCTCCTCCCACAAGCGCCCCCCTCACCCCGCCATCTCCTCCCACAAGCGCCCCCTCACCCCTCACCCCACCATCTCCTCCAACAAGCGCCCCCCCCCTCACCCCACCATCTCCTCCCACAAGCGCCCCCCCCCCCCCCCCTCACCCCCCTCACCCCTCTGTAGTACCCTTTCTCTTTTCCCTTTCCCCCTTTGTGGCATGTGATCAGGGGCCCCAAGAAGAGAAGTCAGAACTTACTGGCACTCTCAGCATGAAGTCCTAAGGAGATAGAAGAGAAAGAGATTGAGAGGAGAGCTCTCAGATGCCTTGGGCTGTAGCTTCAGGGAATGTTCCATTCCATTTCATAGACATAATTGTGTTCCGGGCAGTTGTTGCTTTCACTTTCATTGCCACCTTAGTGGATTTGTTTTATTTCTCTCTCTCTCTTCCTACCCCTGAGCCCCCCTTCAGCCCTCCCACAAGCGCCCCCCTCACCCCGCCATCTCCTCCCACAAGCGCCCCCCTCCCCCCGCCATCTCCTCCCACAAGCGCCCCCTCACCCCTCACCCCACCATCTCCTCCCACAAGCGCCCCCCTCACCCCTCGCCCCACCATCTCCTCCCACAAGCGCCCCCCTCACCCCTCACCCCACCATCTCCACCCACAAGCACCCCCCCCTCACCCGCCATCTCCTCCCACAAGCGCCCCCCTCACCCCACCATCTCCTCCCACAAGCGCCCCCCTCACCCCTCGCCCCACCATCTCCTCCCACAAGCGCCCCCCTCACCCCTCGCCCCACCATCGCCTCCCACAAGCGCCCCCCTCACCCCTCACCCCGCCATCTCCTCCCACAAGCGCCCCCCTCACACCCCACCCCACCATCTCCTCCCACAAGCGCCCCCTCACCCCGCCATCTCCTCCCACAAGCGCCCCCCTCATCCCACCATCTCCTCCCACAAGCTTCCCCCTCACCCCGCCATCTCCTCCCACAAGCGCCCCCTCATCCCTCACCCCACCATCTCCTCCCACAAGCGCCCCCCTCACCCGTCGCCCCACCATCTCCTCCCACAAGCGCCCCCCTCGCCCCTCGCCCCACCATCTCCTCCCACAAGCGCCCCACCCCCCCCTCACCCCGCCATCTCCTCCCACAAGCGCCCCCCTCACCCCTCGCCCGACCATCTCCTCCCACAAGCGCCCCCTCACCCCTCACCCCACCATCTCCTCCCACAAGCCCCCCCCTCGCCCCACCATCTCCTCCCACAAGCGCCCCCCCCTCACCCCGCCATCTCCTCCCACAAGCGCCCCCCTCACCCCTCACCCCACCATCTCCTCCCACAAGCACCCCCCCCCTCACCCCACCATCTCCTCCCACAAGCCCCCCCCCCCTCACCCCGCCATCTCCTCCCACAAGCGCCCCCCTCACCCCTCACCCCACCATCTCCTCCCACAAGCGCCCGCCTCACCCCTCGCCCCACCATCTCCTCCCACAAGCGCCCCCCTCACCCCTCGCCCCACCATCTCCTCCCACAAGCACCCCCCCCCCTCACCCCACCATCTCCTCCCACAAGCGCCCCTCCCCTCACCCCGCCGTCTCCTCCCACAAGCGCCCCCTCACCCCTCACCCCACCATCTCCTCCCACAAGCGCCCCCCTCACCCCTCGCCCCACCATCTCCTCCCACAAGCGCCCCCTCACCCCACCATCTCCTCCCACAAGCGCCCCCCCCTTACCCCACCATCTCCTCCCACAAGCGCCCCCCTCACCCTGCCATGTCCTCCCACAAGAGCCCCCCTCACCCCACCATCTCTTCCCACAAGCGCCCCCCCTCACCCCGCCATCTCCTCCCACAAGCGCCCCCGTCACCTCACCATCTCCTCCCACAAGCGCCCCCCCTCACCCCGCCATCTCCTCCCACAAGCGCCCCCTCACCCCTCACCCCACCATCTCCTCCCACAAGCGCCCCCCTCACCCCTCGCCCCACCATCTCCTCCCACAAGTGCCCCCTCACCCCACCATCTCCTCCCACAAGCGCCCCCCCTTACCCGCCATCTCCTCCCACAAGCGCCCCCCTCATCCCTCACCCCGCCATCTCCTCCCACAAGCGCCCCCCTCACCCCACCATCTCCTCCCACAAGCGCCCCCCCCCCCCACCCCGCCATCTCCTCCCACAAGCGCCCCCCTCACCCCTCACCCCACCATCTCGTCCCACAAGCGCCCCCCTCACCCCTCACCCCACCATGTCCTCCCACAAGAGCTAGAAGCGAGGGCGAAAAGCAAAGTACTGCTCTGGGCAAGAAACTGAAAAGACCAATTATTGATGGGCAAATGCTTATGGTTAAATCAGGCATCCTATATAGAAGTGGTTTTCATGAAGTTATAGCGATTATCGGGGATTACTGCAAGGTTAACAGGTATGAAGGTAAAGCCTCATGGAAAAGTCGCGAGATGATTCAAATTACCAATCAAAAGAGTCAAAGAATGAAGTAACTGCACACGGCAAGGTTGTCTTAGGGTATTGGAAAAGTGGGCAGGGTAAAAAGGTGAAAGGAAATTGTTCAAAGTGGAGTTGCCGCCAACCATTCACGACCACTACCTATTTTTTTGGATCCAACTCAAATCAAGTGAAATATTTCATCTAAGCCTCCAATCTTGGGCAATCAAGCGGCGCGTGATCAGTGGAAGTGAAGACTCGGCAAGGCTCTCTTGGCTTATTGAGGCCTATAAAAACGATGGATTTGTGCTATTTGGACACACACTTTTTGGTACATTTTTTGGAGTTTCATTGATGCGTGTATACGTGCAGAAGTCCTCTCTGGCACTTGGTGGTTTCAAGCCTATGGTAGGAGCTACTCTGTAGTGTGGATACAGAGGATAGGCTTCTGAGTTGAGGGCTATCAACACTATAGTGTAAGAAAGTGCCTTGGATTTTCTTTCTTTACTGTGAGTCAGTATTGGTGATTAAGCTCTATTCTCTTGAGCAAATCTTACCATTTGTATTGTTCTGGGTTAGACGGCATGTAATGGGCCCCTTAAGCTTATGAGAAGCTTCTCTACATCGAGGTTATTTATTTCTAGGATGGCATGTTAGCCTTCTAAGCTTGCATATTTGAGCATCACTCTGTCCAACCTTGTAATCATCTGATTCGAATCAAGAAATATATGGTCTTCTGTGGTCATTTGTTGATTAATATCTCTAGAGCATGTACAACCCCTCTGTCTGCTCACAGAAATGGTAAAGGGTATTCTTCCCTAAAGAGAACCCCCCTTGAGTAGGCGACGTACTGGATGTGTTTAATCTTTATTCTCTACTTTTGATAAAAGTGGATACCCCAGTACCTCCTCTACAGTTTGGCACGCACAGTGGGACCTTTGCATTTTTGTGAGAGGTATTTTGCTCTATCACATTGCGAGTAGGTACATGACCCATACACGGGCAGATAAGGAGTCTCTTCGAGTTCGGAGGAGCCTTAACAAGTTAGCAATAACCACGGCTAGTGAGTCTACCTCCCCTCTGCCTTCCCTAAATTTTTCTATTGATTTGAGTGTGACACCATTGTCAAAAGAAGGGTATAGGAGAACTCTAGACTTCTCTTCAGATACGTCTGAAGAAACACCAGTACAAATGGAGGACCTCTCTCATTTACTCTCCCAGGTTAAACATCAAATTCCCGACCTTCAAGGGACATGCTCATGAGGATGCTGATGATCATGTGAGGAGATTCATTCTTTTATGTCGTGGACGTGGTCTACAAAATAGAGAAGATGCAATGCTAGCACTTTTTCCATCTACATTGGAGGGTCTTGCAGATAAATGATATAGTCAATATGCAGATCGCCATTTCACTACATGGGAGGCTCTGAAGGCGGCATTCTCGCAGACATTCAGACCAAGTGATTCTTCGGAAAGAGCTCTAGATCAGCTAGAGAATTTGAAGCTAAGGCCAGGTGAATCCTTTCATGAACTTCACACTAGAACAAAAGCACTTGTTGCACGTCTGCCACATGCTCCAGGTGATTTCTTGGTTAAAAAGTGGATTGAGAAGGCTCTTCCCAGGTCATCTCAACAGAAGCTTCGTGAGTCTCTTAGATTGGATGTTACCCTCAATGATTTTGTTGCAGCTGCATCACGCATTGAAGAAGCAAGGCAACATTTTGAAGGGGATATACAACCGAAGTATGCTGTAGATCTGGATCCTATTGAGCAACAGAGGAGGCAATTGGAAGCGTTGAAGACGCAACAAAATCAACAAGAAGAGAAGGTCTTGCCACCACTGCGTCGCACTGATGATGAAGTAGCCCAACTTCGCCGAGAGTTAGAAGACTTGAAGACCACTCAGGATATAAGGAGACAAATTTGATGTACAATCTGTAATAACAATGGACATTCCAATGCTAATTGCCCTATTAAGGTAAGCTGTCAATTTTGTGGAAAAGATGGTCATGAAGCCAGAGATTGCTACTACCTCAAGGGTACACAGCAGAGAGGTAACCCTCAAAATTTGGATTCATATTATGCTAGTACTTCAAATACATCAAATAGAGAGGAGAATCGGCCTGCAAAGCCTAGATATAATAGACCTTTGATGTGCTATCGTTGTGGTGAGTACGGTCACATGCAAAATAGGTGTTCTCTTCCAGAAGATGCACCTCCTTGTCAACATTGTCTAGAGGCCAAAGATCATTATACCAAAGATTGCCCAAGAGGTCGTCCTGCTCCAATCCACATGATTGCGGTCTCTCCACATGAAGAAGGAAAAACCACTCAGACTTATGCTGTTTCATCCTCTGCAATGCCCATGATGACTAGAGCTAGGCAAGCAGCTGCAACCCAGAGAGATGAACAACAAGGATTTCAGGATAAAGAGGAAGAAAAGGAGTCTGGATGGAAGGACCAAGCAGAAATTGAAGGAGCTTATAATAAGATGACTACTTCTCTAAAGGGCCAACCAACCAGTGTGCAAGAAACACTGAGGAGGTAAACATTGAACAGATCTTGAAAGGTATTCATCACAAGGTTAGTCTATATGAACTTATAAGGATGTATTCAAAAATAAGAAGTGACTTACTGAAGATTATACACTCTGCTCACTTGATCCAATCACCTAGTATAGATGGTTTCAAGGTTGATTTTCCCCCTGCACCCTTAGCAGACTACCAAAGCTCAAGGTGATCTGTTTTTATAAAGGATGAAACTCTCACAGGTGTGATCATAGATGGAGGCTCTGGTATCAATTTGATGCCAGATTTCACAATGAAGAAACTGAATTTGAACCCCACCAAAATGGCACCATTTACAGTTACACTAGCAGATCAACATCGGGTTGCGCCTCTTGGCATTATTGAAAAGGTACGGATGATACTACAGGGTTTCCACTTTGTGTTGGATTTTGTTGTTATTGCACTTCCACAAGAGACTTCTTACCCTTTACTCATGGGGAGACCTTGGCTGAGACAAGCAAAAGCTTTGCAAGATTGGGGGAAAAACAAACTATGGATTTCAACAAGCACCAATAGCCAACTACAATTACATTTGGAAGAGGGATTCGACTCAGGAAAAACCACTGGATATACTATGGATACTCAGGTAATGCCCTCTATACCCCAAGAAGATGATACATTGTTAAATTGGATGATGGGAAGTGCAGAGTGTTGCACAGTGGAGATCAATGAAATTGAGGAAGAAGTTGCAGATAAGGTAAATGAAGACCACAAGGTATTGGAGAATGAGCAATTGCACGAAAATACTAGCTTTGAGAAGGCAACCAATATAAAAGTATCGGAGGGAGAAGGTTATGAATTTAAGAGCAGAGAAGACCTTCCTTTTGCAGATATACCTCAAGGATGGATGGAAGAACATGTTGCAGAATATAAATTAAAATCCACTCCTCCATATAGTGGAGATGATTTCTCAAACAAGACCAGTCCTGAAACATTGGTTCAAGAAGTAAATTTAGGGAATGAAGAGAACCCTCAAAAGGTCCATTTGGCATCCTGGTTGTGGCATTATCCTCCTTTGCTACAAAAGGTGACTTCTTTGCTTTTTACTTACAAAAGTTTCTTCGCATGGTCCTACAAAGATCTAATAGGGATACTAGAAGAGCTTGGGTTACATCGGATACCCTTAGTTGAGGGATCCGCGCCAGTAAGAAGTAGACAATATCCACTCAATCCGAAATATGCAGAGGCTCTAAAAGCAGAAATTACAAAGCTAGAAGAAGCTGGTATAATTGTTCCAGTAGAACATTCCAGGTGGCTTTCTTCCATGGTTATTGTACCCAAGAAAAATAGT
Source organism: Ceratopteris richardii (assembly GCA_020310875.1). NCBI lineage: Eukaryota > Viridiplantae > Streptophyta > Polypodiopsida > Polypodiales > Pteridaceae > Ceratopteris > Ceratopteris richardii. Next base: position 165,066,136 of record CM035429.1, on the reverse strand, counting down.
GAAAAAATAAGAGTATGTGTTGATTTTCGTGCTTTGAATAAAGTGACTGTTCAAGATGGATTTCCATCAGCCCTTCACAGAGCTAGAACTTGAGGAAGTAGCTAGTCACACTTTGTATAGTTTCTTGGATGGTTTTAGTGGCTACAATCAGATAGTGATCCATCCTGATGATAGGGACAAAATAGCCTTTGTCACTCCCTGGGGAACTTATGTCTATACTCGCATGGCTTTTGCTTTGAAGAATGCGCCAGCTTCATTTAATAGAACGATGTATCTGATATTGGGCAAATGGTTAACAACCTTTCTACACATTTTCATGGATGACTTTTCAGTATTTTCAGGTACAGATAGAAGGGCAGCAGTTCAAGATTTCCATGACCATTTGGAAAATCTTAAAGAAATTTTTGAGCAATGTCTTAAAACAGGTTTGAAATTGAATCCTGATAAATGTCACTTTTTGGTCACTAAGGGCACTCTTCTTGGTTACATAGTATCTGCTGAAGGCATAACTGTTGACCCTGCAAAGGTTACAGCTATTCTTTCCATGCCAATTCCACAAAGCCCAAAGGAAGTGCAAAGTTTCTTGGGCCATGCAGGGTATCACAGAAGATTCATTAGGATGTATTCGGAAATTGCTAAGCCCTTGTCAAGGCTTACTAGCAAAAAGATCCCTTTCTCATGGAGTGCTGAAGCTGACAAAGCATTTTGTGAACTAAAGTTGAGGCTATGTACTGCTCCCCTTTTAAGTGTTCCTAATTGGTCATTGGAATTTCATGTGCATACAGATGCTAGGCTTCATGCTGTTGGTGCAGTTCTAGCTCAACCATCATCTCACAAAGTGGATAGACCTATCTCTTATGCAAGCTGACTACTCAACCAAGCTGAAAGAAATTACAGTACAACGGAAAGAGAAGGTTTGGATATCGTATTTGCTCTTCAGAAGTTTCGACATTATCTCCTTGGTGTACATTTCATTGTTATCTCTGATCATCAGCCTTTGAAGTATTTGATAAACAAACCTAGAGTAGCTGGAAGGATTTGGAGGTGGTTACTCCTATTTCAAGAATTTAATTTTGATATTCATATTAAGCCAGGAAAAGAGCACTACATGGCAGATCAAGTGTCCAGGACAACAATGAGCGAAAAGGCAACATGTATTAATGATGAATTGGTGGATAGCAATCTTTTTCTAGTAGCAATTCGGACTCGTTGGTATGATGAAATTCTCAATGTTCTTACTACTCGAAAGATCCCAGAACACTTGACACCGGTAGAAAAGAGAAGATTGCTCCTGAAAACCAAAGCATATTCTCTTATAAATGGAAATTTATATAAATACTGTCAGGATGATATATTGAGAAGGTGTGTCTATCCAGAAGAGGTAAATCTTGTGCTAGAGGCTGCACACAATGAAGGACATCTAAAAGGGGAAGAATTGGCTCATAGATTCATCCACAAAGGTTTGTGGTGGCCTCATATTTTCAAGGATTTAATCAAGTTTTCTAAAGAATGCGACATCCGCCAGAGGTGTGCTCCCGTGCCAACCAGATTGAATTTCCAACCATTGGTCATATCTACAGGATGGCTCCCATTTGAACGATGGGGTCTTGATTTCATAGGACCAATCAGTCCAACTGGTCAACTTGGGAGAAAGCGATATATTCTGATGGCCACATGTTATGCAACTAAGTGGGTAGAGGCTAAAGCCACTACAGATTGCACGGCTTTGACAGTGGCTAAGTTTTTGTTTAAACGTATTTTTTCCAGATTCGGTTTCCCACTTGAAGTTACTAGTGACAGGGGCACTCACTTTGTGAATCAGTTGCTCCAATTCATCTCTGATAAGTATAAAATCTTTCACAGGAAGTCCTGTGCTTACTATCCCAAGGCAAATGGCCAAGCAGAAAGCTCTAACAAGATTTTGATTGGGCTCTTACGCAAATTATCCTTTGATCATCAAAGTTCTTGGCCACAGGCATTAATCGGTGCAATGTGGGCTTTCCGAACTACTAGAAGGGGAACCACCGGCGAAAGTCCATTCCACTTAGTCTATGGTATAGAGGGATTGGCACCTTTCAAATTTATTATCAAGAACGAAATCGGAGCCAGAACCATTGGTATTGAACCTCCAATTGGAAGACTTGTGGCATTGGAAGAATATAGGGAAGCAGCAATGAGGAAACTACAGGTAAAACAAGAAGAGCGCAAGAGGTTGCATGACAGGCATCTGAGATCCAATCCAGTTCAGGAAGGGTCTATGGTTTTACTGCATCAGGTTCCATCAATTCGAACAAAGTTGGCACCCAAGTGGATAGGACCATATAAGGTCATCAAAGTATTGCCACACGGTGCAGTGCAACTCGAGGATCTGCAAGGCAACAGGATGCCACTGGTCAACATCTCGAGGGTAAAGAAGTATCATAATTAGGACAAAATGGAAGCACTCCATCCCTTGTACATACCGTGTTTCTTTTCAGTAATTGCGTTATAATTAGATCTCATTGAAATAAATAAAATAAGGGAGACATTGCACCAGGGACGGTGCAAAAGCTTGATGTGGGGGTCTGTAGTACCCTTTCTCTTTTCCCTTTCTCTCTTTGTGGCATGTGATCAGGGGCCCCAAGAACAGAGGTCAGAACCCACTGGCACTCTGAGCATGAAGTCCGAAGAAGATAGAAGAGAAAGAGATTGAGAGGAGAGCTCTCAGATGCCTTGGGTTGTAGCTTCAGGGAATGTTCCATTCCATTTCATAGACATAATTGTGTTCCGGGCAGTTGTTGCTTTCACTTTCATTGCCACCTTAGTGGATTTGTTTTATTTCTCTCTCTCTCTTCCTACCCCTGAGCCCCCCTTCAGCCCTCCCACAAGCGCCCCCCTCACCCCGCCATCTCCTCCCACAAGCGCTCCCCTCACCCCGCCATCTCCTCCCACAAGCACCCCCTCACCCCACCATCTCCTCCCACAAGTGCCCCCCTCACCCCGCGCCCCATCTCCTCCCACAAGCGCCCCCCCTCACCCCTCACCCCACCATCTCCTCCCAGAAGCGTCCCCCCCTCACCCGCCATATCCTCCCACAAGCGCCCCCCTCACCCCACCATCTCCTCCCACAAGCACCCCCCTCCCCCCACCATCTCCTCCCACAAGCGCCCCCCTCACCCCTCGCCCCACCATCTCCTCCCACAAGCGCCCCCCTCACCCCGCCATCTCCTCCCACAAGCGCCCCCCTCACCCCTCACCCCACCATCTCCTCCCACAAGCGCCCCCTCACCCCGCCATCTCCTCCCACAAGCACCCCCCTCATCCCTCACCCCACCATCTCCTCCCACAAGCGCCCCCCTCACCCCGTCATCTCCTCCCACAAGCGCCCCCTCACCCCACCATCTCCTCCCACAAGCGCCCCCCTCACCCCTCGCCCCACCAACTCCTCCCACAAGCGCCCCCCTCACCCCTCGCCCCACCATCTCCTCCCACAAGCGCCCCCCCCCCCCCCCCCTCACCCCGCCATCTCCTCCCACAAGTGCCCCCCTCACCCCAACATCTCCTCCCACAAGCGCCCCCCTCACCCCTCGCCCCACCATCTCCTCCCACAAGCGCCCCCCTCACCCCGCCATCTCCTCCCACAAGCGCCCCCCTCACCCCACCATCTCCTCCCACAAGCGCCCCCCTCACCCCGCCATCTCCTCCCACAAGTGCCCCCTCACCCCACCATCTCCTCCCACAAGCGCCCCACTCACCCCTCGCCCCACCATCTCCTCCCACAAGCGCCCCCCTCACCCCACCATCTCCTCCCACAAGCGCCCCCCCTCACCCGCCATCTCTTCCCACAAGCGCCCCCCTCACCCCTCACCCCACCATCTCCTCCCATAGGCGCCCCCTCCCCCTCACCCAGCCATCTCCTCCCACAAGCGGCCCCCTCACCCCTCACCCCCCCATCTGTTGGGGCAGACCAATCACCAATTGAAGGCTTGGAAGATCAAATGATGAAGGAAGAATCAATTCCTAAAGTGTGGAAGAAGATTACATTCAGAGGACAAGAGAAGTGTACACATATGTACATTAGTATAGTCATAGCTGACTTAGATCTTTTGTTTAGTAAGAATCATGTACAAATTTATCTATAAATACTTTGAGAAAAGTCGGGGCAAGTATGAGAGCATATGTGACAATAGTTAGAAGCCAAGATTGAGGAAGTTAGAAGTCATGAGATAGAGGAAAAGTTAGTTGAGTTAGCTCTCATCACTCAACTGTATTTCTTCTGAGTAAATGAAAATTTTTGCGCCCGATGTTTCTGCGTGTTCTCCTTCTACAATAGATCATTTGTGAAATGCTTTTGTACAAGTCTAAGTTGAGAGTTGCTTGACCTCTGTGCAAAGTTTTAGCTTCCAATTGTAATCAGGCTGAGTGAATTAAGTGTAGGAACATTCATATGTGAAGTGTGTTCAGACGTTCCTAAAACAGGCGCAGATTTTGAAGTCAATGTTTTGGTCATTTCTCCCAGCACAGTTTAAAGTTTTGCATGAGTGAGAGCTTAATCTTTAAGTTGGAAGATAAGCTACTCACGTCTAGAAGCATTTTGTAAAACGGGTTCTATTCAAGGAGAACCAAGTCTTAAAAGTTACAGGTGTAAAGTCGAATGTTCTGGATGAAAGTTTCTGACATAGGTAACTTGAGAAGTTGATTTCTCAAGTTATACTTAATCTTTTGAAGTAATTCAACTTGGAGGAGATGCGCAATCTCTAGGAGATGATTCGTACAAAGTTTCATCAAAAACTTTACATGTTTGATAGGTCAATGTGGAGAAATAGTGCAGCAGACTTTCTGTGTTTCATCTTCTTCACAGATTTGTTAATCTTTTGATAGTTAGCAATTGATCCTCTAAATTAGTGGAGTGTTTGACTTACTCTTGGTATAGAGGTGCTCTAATCACAAGAGTAAGTTGTTCTTTTGGAGATTAACACTCTCCATCAGTGGTATCAGAGCAGGAGACATCAAATTGAGGAAAGAAGGATCCGGACTGCTGCAGATTCAAGAAATTCAACACTTGAAGGACTAAGAAGTGAAAGCTTGGAGTCAAAGCTTGAGGAGAAGACTATTTGACATCAAGAAAGGCAAAAGGAGTCTACTTCGAAGTAAAGGTACATACATTGTTTGTAAAGCTTGAAGATTTCAATACACAGGTGGACACAAGATGGGAGAAAGCTTGCAGATTGATAAGCTAGATAGGGAGAACTATCCAGCATGGTCCATGAGGATGGAAGCACACCTCATGAGCAAAGATCTTATATCATTTATTACAGGAGATGAAGAAAAACCTGAGTTTGCAGATCTAAGTATTCCTACTAGGGAAGAGCTTGCAATGTTGAAGACTTGGATGAGAAAGGATGCTCAAGCAAGGAGTATCATCTACATGGCTGTAAATGATTACCTTTTACCTCACATCAGAGGTTTGGAAAGTGCCACAGATGTTTGGAATGCCTTGGAAGAGCATTTCCAAAATACTACTAAGTCAAGGAAGTCCTCACTATGGGCTGAGTTCACAACCTTCAAGAAGAAGAGCTCCCAATCAATTTCAGATTATGTGGCAAGGATGAAAGATATTGCAGATAGCTTGGGAGCAGTGGATGAAGACATTGAAGAGGAAAAGTTGGTAAGACAAATACTTACAGGTTTGAGAGGAGATGAGAAGTGGAAGCCTTTTATATTGTCCATAGAATTGTCACTTGATCACTTTACTCCTGATCTTAATCAATTGCTAGGACACATGCTAACCTTTGAGCAGGATCTTAAAGGAGACAATGATAGAAGTACAAGTCAAGCTATGTACTCTAAGGACAAGAAAAAGAATGGCAAGGGAAAGCAATCAAATGATGATGAAGGGAATTCAAATCAAGCTAACTTCACAAAAGGGAAGACAAATTTCAGAGGTAAAGGAAGAGGAGGTAAGAATAAAGATAATGCTAAAGCTTGTTGGATTTGTGGCAGAACAAATCATTTGGCAAATGATTGTTGGTATAACAATCAAAATGGTGGAAACAATAATCAGAATTATAGTCAAAGAGGTAGAGGAGGCAGAAACCAAAGAGGCAATTTCAGAGGAAGAGGAGGTAGGACATCATATGGTAGAGGAGGTGGAAGAAACTTCCAATCTCAGTCCTACAACAATAATTATTACAATTATGCATCAGATCAGAAGGATGACATGACTCTTATCTTGAATGCAACTCATGAATCAATGGGAGAAGATCAAAGAGTGTTTTATATTGACTCAGGGTGCAGCAACCATCTGAGTGGGAATCTATCCTTGATGACTGATATGGAAGCAAGGGTGAATGGACATACAGTTCAGACAGGTGACAATACCAAACATAAAGTGGAGAGCATTGGATGAGTGAAGACAAAGAGTGGAAGTACACTTCTGAGCAAGGTACTTTATGTTCCTACTATTCCTAAAAATCTGATAAGTGTAGGGCAAATTGTGGAGAAAGGATATGAGGTAAGATTCACAAATGATGGTGTTTATGTACAAGATCCAAATCAGGGATATAGAAACATAATTGCAGGTAAAAAGGAAGGAAGATTGTTCACTCTCAAAGTCCAAGGTAATATGGGACATGCATTATTTACCTATGGAGGGCAAAAGGTGTCTGAATTAGACCTATGGCATAAAAGGCTAGGTCATTTCAATGAGAGAGCTATAAAGGAGATGTCAAAGAATCAGATAGTGCTTGGATTGCCAAACATTGAAGGGCAACATATGGTGTACAAGTGTGAAGCTTGTCAATTAGGTAAAGCACATAAGAGTTCTTATAACAAATCAGGGTACAAGTATTCAAATATGCTTGAATTGGTTCATACAGATGTATGGGGTCCCTCAAGGGACTATAGCATAAATGGATCCAGATATTATGTGTTGTTTGTTGATGATGCAACCAGGTGGATTACTTTGTATGTAATCAAGGACAAATCAGAAGTCTTCAAGACATTCAAACACTTTCATGCTTATGCAGAAAGGATCACAGGGCAAAAGCTCAAGAGGTTAAGATCAGATGGAGGGGGAGAGTATTTCTCTAAAGAGTTTGATGATTATTTGTGGAATGCAGGTATCAAAAGAGAAGTAACTTGCAGGTACTCCCCTCAACAGAATGGAGTAGCAGAAAGGAGGAATAGGACTCTTGTAGAGTTTGCAAGAGCCATGATGAAGGAAAAGAATTGTCCAAATTACTTATGGGCAGAAGCCATTAACACTGCAACATATCTTGTGAATAGGTTGTCTTGCAAAGCTTTGGATGGAGGAACCCCTTATGAAGCATGGTGGGGTAAGAAGCCTAGTCTTGATCATTGTAAAGTATTTGGATGTATTGTATATGCTTATGTTCCTTCACAATTAAGACATAAGCTAGAACCAAAAGCAGAGAAGTATGTGTTTATTGGATATGATGATAGACAGATGGGTTACAGGTTGTGGAGTCCATCCACAAAGCAATTTCTTGTGACTAAAGATGTGACATTTGATGAGCAAAACATGTGGTATACAGGATCACCAAATGAGTTTGCAGGTGTTGAAGAGATACAAAGAAAAGGAAAGGCAAAGGTAAAAGTATGTGAAGAAATTGTTGATGAAGTTGACTCTAGAAGTAGAGTGCAGGATCATGTAGAAGAAGGGCCAAGTTTTGATCCAGAATCAAATGAGGCTGAAACTTCAAGAAGTGCAGAAATCAGAAGATCTACAAGGGAAAGGAAAGAACCTATAAGGTATAGTTATGATACATCTTTCCTAACAACAAAAGATTATGCTTACATTGTGAAAACAGAAGAAGATCCAATCACTTATGAAGAAGCCAAAGGTAAACAGAATTGGGAGAAGGAAATGCAGGAAGAGTATGATGCTCTATTTGAAAATGAAACTTGGGAACTAGTACCAAGACCAAAGAATCAGAAGGTCATTGGATGTAAGTGGGTATATAAAACAAAGAGGTTTGCAGATGGTAAAGTGTCTAGATATAAGGCTAGACTTGTGGTCAAAGGTTATGCCCAAACTTATGGGGTAGATTATGATGAATCCTTTAGTCCTGTTGCTAAGATGTCTACAATTAGGACATTGATTGCTATTGCTGCTTGCAAGGGATGGAAATTATCACAATTGGATGTGAAAAATGCATTTCTAAATGGATACATTGCAGATGAAGTATATATGGAGCAACCAGAAGGCTTCATGGAATCAATTGGATCAGATTATGTGTGTAAGCTCAAGAGAGCTTTATATGGGTTGAAGCAAGCCCCAAGAGCTTGGAATTACAGATTGGTCAAGTTCTTGAATGAATGTGGATTTCAAGCATCAAAGGCAGATAGTAGCTTGCTAGTGAAGGCAAGTGAAAATGGATACATTTACATGTGCATTTATGTTGATGATATTATTGTTACAGGAACAGATGCTCAAGGAATCAATGAACTCAAAAGACAAATAGAGAAGGAGTTTAAGATAAGTGATTTGGGAAACTTATCTTATTTTCTAGGAATGCAGATTGTGTATACTCAACATGGAGTATATGTTTCACAAGAGAGATACTTGAAGAATCTTCTGGTCAAGTTTAACATGGAAGATTGCAAGACCTCAACTACACCATTGGAGGTAAATCATAAATTAAGCAGGTATGGAGGTGAAGAGTTCAATGATATGAAGAAATATCAGAGTTTGGTAGGTAGTTTAATCTATGCTACCTTGACAAGGCCAGATCTATCATATGCAGTAGGTGTGTTGTCACAATTCATGCATTGTCCAAAGAAGACTCATTGGATTGCAGCCCAAAGGGTACTCAGATATATTAAAGGAACCCTAAGTGAAGGTTTGTATTATGGTTTCACTTCTGACACAAGAATCAAAGTGTTTAGTGATGCAGATTGGGCAGGTGACTCAGATGATAGAAGGTCTACTCATGGATATCTATGTTATGTTGGAGATAAGTTAGTTTCTTGGTGTTCAAAGAAGCAACATACAGTTGCTTTATCATCCACAGAAGCTGAGTATAAGGGAATGGTAGAAGCTGCAAAAGAAGTGATATGGTTGAAGACCTTGATGAAAAAGTTTTGAGATTGATCATAGTACTCCAATAATTTTTGGAGACAATATGAGTTCTTTGTATTTGGCAGCTAACCCTGTTTTTCATGCCAGGACTAAGCATATAGAGATTCAGTATCATTTCTTGAGGGAAAAGGTACTAGATAAAGAGATTGAAGTGATGTATACTCCAACAAAAGAACAAGTGGCAGATATGATGACAAAGAGTTTGGATTGACCTAAGTTACAAAGGTTCAAAGACATGGCAAGTATCAAGAAGACAGAGAAAACCTCAATTGATGATTGAGGGGGAGTTGTTGGTGCAGACCAATCACCAATTGAAGGCTTGGAAGATCAAATGATGAAGGAAGAATCAATTCCTAAAGTGTGGAAGAAGATTACATTCAGAGGACAAGAGAAGTGTACACATATGTACATTAGTATAGTCATAGCTGACTTAGATCTTTTGTTTAGTAAGAATCATGTACAAATTTATCTATAAATACTTTGAGAAAAGTCGGGGCAAGTATGAGAGCATATGTGACAATAGTTAGAAGCCAAGATTGAGGAAGTTAGAAGTCATGAGATAGAGGAAAAGTTAGTTGAGTTAGCTCTCATCACTCAACTGTATTTCTTCTGAGTAAATGAAAATTTTTGCGCCCGATGTTTCTGCGTGTTCTCCTTCTACAGTAGATCATTTGTGAAATGCTTTTGTACAAGTCTAAGTTGAGAGTTGCTTGACCTCTGTGCAAAGTTTTAGCTTCCAATTGTAATCAGGTTGAGTGAATTAAGTGTAGGAACATTCATATGTGAAGTGTGTTCACAGGTTCCTAAAACAGGCGCAGATTTCGAAGTCAATGTTTTGGTCATTTCTCCCAGCACAGTTTAAAGTTTTGCATGAGTGAGAGCTTAATCTTTAAGTTGGAAGATAAGCTACTCATGTCTAGAAGCATTTTGTAAAACGGGTTCTATTCAAGGAGAACCAAGTCTTAAAAGTTACAGGTGTAAAGTCGACTGTTCTGGATGACAGTTTCTGACATAGGTAACTTGAGAAGTTGATTTCTCAAGTTATACTTAATCTTTTGAAGTAATTCAACTTGGAGGAGATGCGCAATCTCTAGGAGATGATTTGTACAAAGTTTCATAAAAAACTTTACATGTTTGATAGGTCAATGTGGAGAAATAGTGCAACAGACTTTCTGTGTTTCATCTTCTTCACAGATTTGTTAATCTTTTGATAGTTAGCAATTGATCCTCTAAATTAGTGGAGTGTTTGACTTACTCTTGGTATAGAGGTGCTCTAATCACAAGAGTAAGTTGTTCTTTTGGAGATTAACACTCTCCATCACCATCTCCTCCCACAAGCGCCCCCCTCACCCCACCATCTCCTCCCACAAGCGCCCCCCTCACCCCACCATCTCCTCCCACAAGAGCTAGAAGCGAGGGCGAAAAGCAAAGTACTGCTCTGGTCAAGAAACTGAAAAGACCAATTATTGATGGGCAAATGCTTATGGTTAAATCAGGCATCCAATATAGAAGTGGTTTTCATGAAGTTATAGGGATTATCGGGGATTACTGCAAGGATAACAAGTATGAAGGTAAAGCCTCATGGAAAAGTCGCGAGGCGATTCAAATTACCAATCAAAAGAGTCAAAGAATGAAGTAACTGCACACGGCAAGGTTGTCATAGGGTATTGGAAAAGTGGGCAGGGTAAAAAGGTGAAAGGAAATTGTTCAAAGTGGAGTTGCCGCTAACCATTCACGACCACTACCTATTTTTGTGGATCCAACTCAAATCAAGTGAAATATTTGATCTAACCGTCCAATCTTGGGCAATCAAGCGGCGCGTGATCAGTGGAAGTGAAGACTCGGCAAGGCTCTCTTGGCTTATTGAGGCCTATAAAAACGATGGATTTGTGCTATTTGGACACACACTTTTTGGTACATTTTTTGGAGTTTCATTGACGCGTGTATACGTGTAGAAGTCCTCTCTGGCACTTGGTGGTTTCAAGCCTATTGTAGGAGCTACTCTGTAGTGTGGATAGAGAGGGTAGGCTTCTGAGTTGAGGGTTATGAGCACTATAGTGCAAGAAAGTGCCTTGGATTTTCTTTCTTTACTCTGAGTCAGTATTGGTGATTAAGCTCTATTCTCTTGAGCAAATCTTACCATTTGTATTGTTCAAGGTTAGACGGCATGTAATGGGCCCCTTAAGCTGATGAGAAGCTTCTGTACATCGAGGTTATTTATTTCTAGGATGGCATGTTAGCCTCTAAGCTTGCATTTTTGAGCATCACTCTGTCCAACCTTGTAATCATCTGATTCGAATCAAGAAATATATGGTCTTCTGTGGTCATTTGTTGATTAATATCTCTAGAGTATGTACAACCCCTCTGTCTGCTCACAAAAATGTTAAAGGGTATACTTCCCTAAAGAGAACCCCCCTTGAGTAGGCGACATACTGGATGTGTTTAATCTTTATTCTCTACTTTTGATAAAAGTGGATACCCTAGTACCACCTCTACAGTTTGGCATGCCTCCCACAAGCGCCCCCTCACCCCGCCATCTCCTCCCACAAGCGCCCCCCTCACCCCTCACCCCACCATCTCCTCCCACAAGCGCCCCCCTCACCCCGCCATCTCCTCCCACAAGCGCCCCCCCCCCCCCCTCACCCCCCTCACCCCTCTGTAGTACCCTTTCTCTCTTTGTGGCATGTGATCAGGGGCCCCAAGAACAGAGGTCAGAACCCATTGGCACTCTGAGCATGAAGCCCGAAAAAGATAGAAGAGAAAGAGATTGAGAGGAGAGCTCTCAGATGCCTTGGGCTGTAGCTTCAGGGAATGTTCCATTCCAATTCATAGACATAATTGTGTTCCGGGCAGTTGTTGCTTTCACTTTCATTGCCACCTTAGTGGATTTGTTTTATTTCTCTCTCTCTCTCTTCCTACCCCTCAGCCCCCCTTCGGCTCTCCCACAAGCGCCCCCCTCACCCCTCACCCCGCCATCTCCTCCCACAAGCGCCCCCCTCACCCCGCCATCTCCTCCCACAAGCGCCCCCTCACCCCTCACCCCACCATCTCCTCCCACAAGTTCCCCCCTCACCCCTCGCCCCACCATCACCTCCCACAAGCGCCCCCCTCACCCCTCACCCCACCATCTCCTCCCACAAGCGCCACCCCCTCACCCGCCATCTCCTCCCACAAGCGCCCCCCTCACCCCTCACCCCACCATCTCCTCCCACAAGCGCCCCCCCCCCCCCCCCTCACCCCGCCATCTCCTCCCACAAGCGGCCCCCTCACCCCTCACCCCACCATCTCCTCCCACAAGCGCCCCCCTCACCCCACCATCTCCTCCCACAAGCGCCCCCCTCACCCCACCATCTCCTCCCACAAGAGCTAGAAGCGAGGGCGAAAAGCAAAGTACTGCTCTGGGCAAGAAACTGAAAAGACCAATTATTGATGGGCAAATGCTTATGGTTAAATCAGGCATCCAATATAGAAGTGGTTTTCATGAAGTTATAGGGATTATCGGGGATTACTGCAAGGTTAACAGGTATGAAGGTAAAGCCTCATGGAAATGTTGCGAGATGATTCAAATTACCAATCAAAAGAGTCAAAGAATGAAGTAACTGCACACGGCAAGGTTGTCATAGGGTATTGGAAAAGTGGGCAGGGTAAAAAGGTGAAAGGAAATTGTTCAAAGTGGAGTTGCCGCTAACCATTCATGACCACTACCTATTTTTGTGGATCCAACTCAAATCAAGTGAAATATTTGATCTAACCCTCCAATCTTGGGCAATCAAGCGGCGCGTGATCAGTGGAAGTGAAGACTCGGCAAGGCTCTCTTGGCTTATTGAGGCCTATAAAAACGATGGATTTGTGCTATTTGGACACACACTTTTTGGTACATTTTTTGGAGTTTCATTGACGCGTGTATACGTGCAGAAGTCCTCTCTGGCACTTGGTGGTTTCAAGCCTATTGTAGGAGCTACTCTGTAGTGTGGATACAGAGGGTAGGCTTCTGAATTGAGGGCTATGAGCGCTATAGTGTAAGAAAGTGCCTTGGATTTTCTTTCTTTACTGTGAGTCAGTATTGGTGATTAAGCTCTATTCTCTTGAGCAAATCTTACCATTTGTATTGTTCTAGGTTAGACGGCATGTAATGGGCCCCTTAAGCTGATGAGAAGCTTCTGTACATCGAGGTTATTCATTTCTAGGATGGCATGTTAGCCTCTAAGCTTGCATTTTTGAGCATCACTCTGTCCAACCTTGTAATCATCTGATTCGAATCAAGAAATATATGGTCTTCTGTGGTCATTTGTTGATTAATATCTCTAGAGTATGTACAACCCCTCTGTCTGCTCACAGAAATGTTAAAGGGTATACTTCCCTAAAGAGAACCCCCCTTGAGTAGGCGACATACTGGATGTGTTTAATCTTTATTCTCTACTTTTGATAAAAGTGGATACCCTAGTACCACCTCTACAGTTTAGCATGCCTCCCACAAGCGCCCCCTCACCCCGCCATCTCCTCCCACAAGCGCCCCCCTCACCCCTCAACCCACCATCTCCTCCCACAAGCGCCCCCCTCACCCCGCCATCTCCTCCCACAAGCGCCCCCCCCCCTCACCCCCCTCACCCCTCTGTAGTACCCTTTCTCTTTTCCCTTTCTCTCTTTGTGGCATGTGATCAGGGGCCCCAAGAATAGAGGTCAGAACCCACTGGCACTCTGAGCATGAAGCCCGAAGAAGATAGAAGAGAAAGAGATTGAGAGGAGAACTCTTAGATGCCTTGGGCTGTAGCTTCAGGGAATGTTCCATTCCAATTCATAGACATAATTGTGTTCCGAGCAGTTGTTGCTTTCACTTTCATTGCCACCTTAGTGGATTTGTTTTATTTCTCTCTCTCTCTTCCTACCGCTCCGGCCCCCTTCGGCTCTCCCACAAGCGCCCCCCTCACCCCTCACCCCGCCATCTCCTCCCACAAGCGCCCCCCTCACCCCGCCATCTCCTCCCACAAGCGCCCCCTCACCCCTCACCCCACCATCTCCTCCCACAAGCGCCCCCCTCACCCCTCGCCCCACCATCACCTCCCACAAGCGCCCCCCTCACCCCTCACCCCACCATCTCCTCCCACAAGCGCCCCCCCCCTCACCCGCCATCTCCTCCCACAAGCACCCCCCTCACCCCACCATCTCCTCCCACAAGCGCCACCCTCACCCCTCGCCCAACCATCTCCTCCCACAAGCGCCCCCCTCACCCCTCCCCCCACCATCTCCTCCCACAAGCGCCCCCCTCACCCCGGCATCTCCTCCCACAAGCGTCCCCCTCACCCCTCACCCCACCATCTCCTCCCACAAGCGCCCCCTCACCCCACCATCTCCTCCCACAAGCGCCACCCTCACCCCTCGCCCCACCATCTCCTCCCACAAGCGCCCCCCTCACCCCTCCCACCACCATCTCCTCCCACAAGCGCCCCCCTCACCCCGGCATCTCCTCCCACAAGCACCCCCCTCACCCCTCACCCCACCATCTCCTCCCACAAGCGCCCCCTCACCCCGCCATCTCCTTCCACAAGCGCCCCCCTCACCCCACCATCTCCTCCCACAAGCGCACCCCTCACCCCGCCATCTCCTCCCACAAGCGCCCCCTCACCCCTCACCCCACCATCTCCTCCCACAAGCGCCCCCCTCACCCCTCGCCCCACCATCTCCTCCCACAAGCGCCCCCCTCACCCATCGTCCCACCATCTCCTCCAGAAGCGCCCCCCCCCCTCACCCCGCCATCTCGTCCCACAAGCGCCCCCCTCACCCCTCGCCCCACCATCTCCTCCCACAAGCGCCCCCTCACCGCTCACCCCACCATCTCCTCCCACAAGCGCCCCCCTCGCCCCACCATCTCCTCCCACAAGCGCCCCCCCCTCACCCCGCCATCTCCTCCCACAAGCGCCCCCCTCACCCCTCACCCCACCATCTCCTCCCACAAGCGCCCCCCCCTCACCCCACCATCTCCTCCCACAAGTGCCCCCCCCCCACCCCGCCATCTCCTCCCACAAGCGCCCCCCTCACCCCTCACCCCACCATCTCCTCCCACAAGCGCCCCCGTTACCCCTCGCCCCACCATCTCCTCCCACAAGCGCACCCCTCACCCCTCGCCCCACCATCTCCTCCCACAAGCACCCCCCCCCCTCACCCCACCATCTCCTCCCACAAAGCGCCCCCCCCCCCCCCCCCCTCACCCCGCCATCTCCTCCCACAAGCACCCCCTCACGCCTCACCCCACCATCTCCTCCCACAAGTGCCCCCCTCACCCCTCGCCCCACCATCTCCTCCCACAAGTGCCCCCTCACCCCACCATCTCCTCCCACAAGCGCCCCCCCCTTACCCCGCCATCTCCTCCCACAAGCGCCCCCCTCACCCCGCCATCTCCTCCCACAAGCGCCCCCCTCACCACACCATCTCCTCCCACAAGCGCCCCCCCCCCCCCCCCCTCACCCCGCCATCTCCTCCCACAAGCGCCCCCCTCATCCCTCACCCCACCATCTCCTCCCACAAGCGCCCCCCCCGTCACCCCACCATCTCCTCCCACAAGCGCCCCCCCCGCTCACCCCGCCATCTCCTCCCACAAGCACCCCCTCACCCCACCATCTCCTCCCACAAGCGCCCCCCCCCCCCCTCACCCCGCCATCTCCTCCCACAAGCGCCCACCTCACCCCTCACCCCACCATCTCCTCCCACAAGCGCCCCCCCCCCTCACCCCACAATCTCCTCCCACAAGTGCCCCCCCCCACCCCGCCATCTCCTCCGACAAGCGCCCCCCTCACCCCACCATCTCCTCCCACAAGCGCCCCCGTTACCCCTCGCCCCACCATCTCCTCCCACAAGCGCGCCCCTCACCCCTCGCCCCACCATCTCCTCCCACAAGCGCCCCCCCCTCACCCCACCATCTCCTCCCACAAGCGCCCCCCCCCCCCCCCCTCACCCCGCCATCTCCTCCCACAAGCGCCCCCTCACCCCTCACCCCACCATCTCCTCCCACAAGTGCCCCCCTCGCCCCACCATCTCCTCCCACAAGCGCCCCCTCACCCCACCATCTCCTCCCACAAGCGCCCCCCCCTTACCCGGCCATCTCCTCCCACAAGCGCCCCCCTCACCCCGCCATCTCCTCCCACAAGCGCCCCCCTCACCCCACCATCTCCTCCCACAAGCGCCCCCCCCCCTTACCCCGCCATCTCCTCCCACAAGCACCCCCCTCATCCCTCACCCCACCATCTCCTCCCACAAGCGCCTCCCCCGTCACCCCACCATCTCCTCCCACAAGCGCCCCCCCCCCTCACCCCGCCATCTCCTCCCACAAGCGCCCCCTCACCCCACCATCTCCTCCCACAAGCGGCCCCCTCGCCCCACCATCTCCTCCCACAAGCGCCCCCTCACCCCACCATCTCCTCCCACAAGCGCCCCCCCTTACCCCGCCATCTCCTCCCACAAACGCCCCCCTCACCCCTCACCCCGCCATCTCCTCCCACAAGCGCCCCCCTCACCCCACCATCTCCTCCCACAAGCGCCCCCCTCACCCCGCCATCTCCTCCCACAAGTGCCCCCTCACCCCACCATCTCCTCCCACAAGCGCCCCCCTCACCCCTCGCCCCACCATCTCCTCCCACAAGCGCCCCCCTCACCCCACCATCTCCTCCCACAAGCGCCCCCCCTCACCCGCCATCTCCTCCCACAAGCGCCCCCCTCACCCCTCACCTCACCATCTCCTCCCACAAGCGCCCCCCCCCCCTCACCCCGCCATCTCCTCCCACAAGCGGCCCCTTCACCCCTCACCCCGCCATCTCCTCCCACAAGCGCCCCCCTCACCCCACCATCTCCTCCCACAAGCGCCCCCCCACCCCCTCACCCCGCCATCTCCTCCCACAAGCGCCCCCCTCACCCCTCACCCCACCATCTCCTCCCACAAGAGCTAGAAGCGAGGGCGAAAAGCAAAGTACTGCTCTGGGCAAGAAACTGAAAAGACCAATTATTGATGGGCAAATGCTTATGGTTAAATCAGGCATCCAATATAGAAGTGGTTTTCATGAAGTTATAGGGATTATCTAGGATTACTGCAAGGTTAACAGGTATGAAGGTAAAGCCTCATGGAAAAGTCGCGAGATGATTCAAATTACGAATCAAAAGAGTCAAAGAATGAAGTAACTGCACACGGCAAGGTTGTCATAGGGTATTGGAAAAGTGGGCAGGGTAAAAAGGTGAAAGGAAATTGTTCAAAGTGGAGTTGCCGCTAACCATTCACGACCACTACCTATTTTTGTGGATCCAACTCAAATCAAGTGAAATATTTGATCTAACCCTCCAATCTTGGGCAATCAAGCGGCGCGTGATCAGTGGAAGTGAAGACTCGGCAAGGCTCTCTTGGCTTATTGAGGCCTATAAAAACGATGGATTTGTGCTATTTGGACACACACTTTTTGGTACATTTTTTGGAGTTTCATTGACGCGTGTATACGTGCAGAAGTCCTCTCTGGCACTTGGTGGTTTCAAGCCTATTGTAGGAGCTACTCTGTAGTGTGGATATAGAGGGTAGGCTTCTGAGTTGAGGTCTATGAGCACTATAGTGTAAGAAAGTGCCTTGGATTTTCTTTCTTTACTGTGAGTCAGTATTGGTGATTAAGCTCTATTCTCTTGAGCAAATCTTACCATTTGTATTGTTCTAGGTTAGACGGCATGTAATGGGCCCCTTAAGCTGATGAGAAGCTTCTGTACATCGAGGTTATTTATTTCTAGGATGGCATGTTAGACTCTAAGCTTGCATTTTTGAGCATCACTCTGTCCAACCTTGTAATCATCTGATTCGAATCAAGAAATATATGGTCTTCTGTGGTCATTTGTTGATTAATATCTCTAGAGTATGTACAACCCCTCTGTCTGCTCACAGAAATGTTAAAGGGTATACTTCCCTAAAGAGAACCCCCCTTGAGTAGGCGACATACTGGATGTGTTTAATCTTTATTCTCTACTTTTGATAAAAGTGGATACCCTAGTACCACCTCTACAGTTTGGCATGCCTCCCACAAGCGCCCCCTCACCCCGCCATCTCCTCCCACAAGCGCCCCCCTCACCCCTCACCCCACCATCTCCTCCCACAAGCGCCCCCCTCACCCCGCCATCTCCTCCCACAAGCGCCCCCCCCCCTCACTCCCCTCACCCCTCTGTAGTACCCTTTCTCTTTTCCCTTTCTCTCTTTGTGGCATGTGATCAGGGGCCCCAAGAACGGAGGTCAGAACCCACTGGCACTCTGAGCATGAAGCCCGAAGAAGATAGAAGAGAAAGAGATTGAGAGGAGAGCTCTCAGATGCCTTGGGCTGTAGCTTCAGGGAATGTTCCATTCCAATTCATAGACATAATTGTGTTCCGAACAGTTGTTGCTTTCACTTTCATTGCCACCTTAGTGGATTTGTTTTATTTCTCTCTCTCTCTTCCTACCGCTCCGCCCCCCCTTCAGCTCTCCCACAAGCGCCCCCCTCACCCCTCACCCCGCCATCTCCTCCCACAAGCGCCCCCCTCACCCCGCCATCTCCTCCCACAAGCGCCCCCTCACCCCTCACCCCACCATCTCCTCCCACAAGCGCCCCCCTCACCCCTCGCCCCACCATCACCTCCCACAAGCGCCCCCCTCACCCCACCATCTCCTCCCACAAGCGCCCCCCCTCACCCGCCATCTCCTCCCACAAGCACCCCCCTCACCCCACCATCTCCTCCCACAAGCGCCACCCTCACCCCTCGCCCCACCATCTCCTCGCACAAAGCGCCCCCCTCACCCCTCCCCCCACCATCTCCTCCCACAAGCGCCCCCCTCACCCCGGCATCTCCTCCCACAAGCGCCCCCCTCACCCCACCATCTCCTCCCACAAGCGCCCCCTCACCCCGCCATCTCCTCCCACAAGCACCCCCCTCACCCCACCATCTCCTCCCACAAGCGCACCCCTCACCCCGCCATCTCCTCCCACAAGCGCCCCCTCACCCCTCACCCCACCATCTCCTCCCACAAGCGCCCCCCTCACCCCTCGCCCCACCATCTCCTCCCACAAGCGCCCCCCTCACCCCTCGTCCCACCATCTCCTCCACAAGCGCCCCCCCCTCACCCCGCCATCTCCTCCCACAAGCGCCCCCCTCACCCCTCGCCCCACCATCTCCTCCCACAAGCGCCCCCTCACCGCTCACTACACCATCTCCTCCCACAAGCGCCCCCCTCGCCCCACCATCTCCTCCCACAAGCGCCCCCCCCCCCTCACCCCGCCATCTCCTCCCACAAGCGCCCCCCTCACCCCTCACCCCACCATCTCCTCCCACAAGCGCCCCCCCGCACCCCACCATCTCCTCCCACAAGTGCCGCCCCCCACCCCGCCATCTCCTCCCACAAGCGCCCCCCTCACCCCTCACCCCACCATCTCCTCCCACAAGCGCCCCCCTTACCCCTCGCCCCACCATCTCCTCCCACAAGCGCGCCCCTCACCCCTCGCCCCACCATCTCCTCCCACAAGCGCCCCCCCTCCTCACCCCACCATCTCCTCCCACAAGCACCCCCCCCCCCTCACCCCGCCATCTCCTCCGACAAGCGCCAAGTGTTGCTCGGGGCAAGAAACTGAAAAGACCAATTATTCATGGGCAAATGCTTATGTTTAAATCAGGCATCCTATATAGAAGTGGTTTTCATGAAGTTATAGCGATTATCGGGGATTACTGCAAGGTTAACAGGTATGAAGGTAAAGCCTCATGGAAAAGTCCCGAGATGATTCAAATTACCAATCAAAAGAGTCAAAGAATGAAGTAACTGCACACGGCAAGGTTGTCATAGGGTATGGGAAAAGTGGGCAGGATAAAAAGGTGAAAGGAAATTGTTCAAAGTGGAGTTGCCGCCAACCATTCACGACCACTACCTATTTTTGTGGATCCAACTGAAATCAAGTGAAATATTTGATCTAACCCTCCAATCTTGGGCAATCAAGCGGCGCGTGATCAGTGGAAGTGAAGACTCGGCAAGGCTGTCTTGGCTTATTGAGGCCTATAAAAACGATGGATTTGTGCTATTTGGACACACAATTCTTGGTACATTTTTTGGAGTTTCATTGACGCGTGTATACGTGCAGAAGTCCTCTCTGGCACTTGGTGGTTTCAAGCCTATTGTAGGAGCTACTCTGTAGTGTGGATACAGAGGGTAGGCTTCTGAGTTGAGGGCTATGAGCACTATAGTGTAAGAAAGTGCCTTGGATTTGCTTTCTTTACTGTGAGTTAGTATTGGTGATTAAGCTCTATTCTCTTGAGCAAATCTTACCATTTGTATTGTTCTGGGTTAGACGGCATGTAATGGGCCCCTTAAGCTGATGAGAAGCTTCTCTACATCGAGGTTATTTATTTCTAGGAGGGCATGTTAGCCTTCTAAGCTTGCATTTTTGAGCATCACTCTGTCCAACCTTGTAATCATCTGATTCGAATCAAGAAATATATGGTCTTCTGTGGTCATTTGTTGATTAATATCTCTAGAGTATGTACAACCCCTGTGTCTGCTCATAGAAATGTTAAAGGGTATACTTCCCTAAAGAGAACCCCCCTTGAGTAGGCGACGTACTGCATGTGTTTAATCTTTATTCTCTACTTTTGATAAAAGTGGATACCCCAGTACCTCCTCTACAGTTTGGCACGCATGGTGGGACCTTTGCATTTCTGTGAGAGGTATTTTGCTCTATCACATTGCGAGTAGGTACATGACCCATACACGGGCAGATAAGGAGTCTCTTCATGTTCGGAGGAGCCTTAACAAGTTAGCAATAACCACGGCTAGTGAGTCTACCTCCCCTCTGCCTTCCCTAAATTTGTGTATTGATTTGGGTGCGACACCATTGTCAAAAGAAGGGTATAGGAGAACTCTAGACTTCTCTTCAGATACGTCTGAAGAAACACCAGTACAAATGGAGGACCTCTCTCATTTACTCTCCAGGTTAAACATCAAATTCCCTACCTTCAAGGGACATGCTCATGAGGATGCTGATGATCATGTGAGGAGATTCATCTCTTTATGTCGTGGACCTGGTCTGCAAAATAGAGAAGATGCAATGCTAGCACTTTTTCCATCTACATTGGAGGGCCTTGCAGATAAATGGTATAGTCAATATGCAGATGGCCATTTCACTACATGGGAGGCTCTGAAGGCGGCATTCTCGCAGACATTCAGACCAAGTGATTCTTCGGAAAGAGCTCTAGATCAGCTAGAGAATTTGAAGCTAAGGCCAGGTGAATCCTTTCATGAACTTCACACTAGAACAAAAGCACTTGTTGCACGTCTACCACATGTTCCAGGTGATTTCTTGGTTAAAAAGTGGATTGAGAAGGCTCTTCCCAGGTCATCTCAACAGAAGCTTCGTGAGTCTCTTAGATTGGATGCTACCCTCAATGATTTTGTTGCAGCTGCATCACGCATTGAAGAAGCAAGGCAACATTTTGAAGGGGATACACAACCAAAGTATGCTGCAGATCTGGATCCTATTGAGCAACTGAGGAGGGAATTGGAAGCGTTGAAGACGCAACAAAATCAACAAGAAGAGAAGGTCTTGCCACCACTGTGTCGCACTGATGATGAAGTAGCCCAACTTCGCCGAGAGTTAGAAGACTTGAAGACCACTCAGGATATAAGGAGACAAATTTGGTGTACAATCTGTAATAACAATGGACATTCCAATGCTAATTGCCCTATTAAGGTAAGCTGTCAATTTTGTGGAAAAGATGGTCATGAAGCCAGAGATTGCTACTACCTCAAGGGTACACAGCAGAGACGTAACCCTCAAAATTTGGATTCATATTATGCTAGTACTTCAAATACATCAAATAGAGAGGAGAATCGGCCTGCAAAGCCTAGATATAATAGACCTTTGATGTGCTATCGTTGTGGTGAGTACGGTCACATGCAAAATAGGTGTTCTCTTCCAGAAGATGCACCTCCTTGTCAACATTGTCCAGAGGCCAAAGATCATTATACCAAAGATTGCCCAAGAGGTCGTCCTGCTCCAATCCACATGATTGCGGTCTCTCCACATGAAGAAGGAAAAACCACTCAGACTTATGTTGTTTCATCCTCTGCAATGCCCATGATGACTAGAGCTAGGCAAGCAGCTGCAACCCAGAGAGATGAACAACAAGGATTTTAGGATAAAGAGGAAGAAAAGGAGTCTGGATGGAAGGACCAAGCAGAAATTGAAGGAGCTTATAATAAGATGACTACTTCTCTAAAGGGCCAACCAACCAGTCTGCAAGAAAACACTCACGAGGTAAACATGGAACAGATCTTGAAAGGTATTCATCACAAGGTTAGTCTATATGAACTTATAAGGATGGATTAAAAAATAAGAAGTGACTTACTGAAGATTATACACTCTGCTCACTTGATCCAATCACCTAGTATAGATGGTTTCATGGTTGATTTTCCCCCTGCACCCTTAGCAGACTACCAAAGCTCAAGATTATCTGTTTGTATAAAGGATGAAACTCTCATAGGTGTGATCATAGATGGAGGCTCTGGTATCAATTTGATGCCACATCTCACAATGAAGAAACTGAATTTGAACCCCACCAAAATGGCACCATTTACAGTTACACTAGCAGATCAACATCGGGTT
Organism: Ceratopteris richardii; assembly: GCA_020310875.1. NCBI lineage: Eukaryota > Viridiplantae > Streptophyta > Polypodiopsida > Polypodiales > Pteridaceae > Ceratopteris > Ceratopteris richardii. The sequence goes on along the minus strand of CM035429.1, from coordinate 165,043,417 downwards.
GCGCCTCTTGGCATTATTGAAAAGGTACAGATGATAGTACAGGGTTGCCACTTTGTGTTGGATTTTGTTGTTATTGCACTTCCACAAGAGACTTCTTACCCTTTACTCCTTGGGAGACCTTGGCTGAGACAAGCAAAAGCTTTGCAAGATTGGGGGAAAAACAAACTATGGATTTCAATAAGCACCAATAGCCAACTACAATTACATTTGGAAGAGGGATTCGACTCAGGAAAAACCACTGGATATACTATGGATACTCAGGTAATGCCCTGTATACCAAGAAGATGATACATTGTTAAATTGGATGATGGGAAGTGCAGAGTGTTGCACAGTGGAGATCAATGAAATTGAGGAAGAAGTTGCAGATAAGGTAAATGAAGACCACAAGGTATTGGAGAATGAGCAATTGCAGGAAAATACTAGCTTTGAGGAGGCAACCAATATAAAAGTATCGGAGGGAGAAGGTTATGAATTTAAGAGCAGAGAAGATCTTCCTTTTGCAGATATACCTCAAGGATGGATGGAAGAACATGTTGCAGAATATAAATTAAAATCCACTCCTGCATATAGTGGAGATGATTTCTCAAACAAGACCAGTCCTGAAACATTGGTTCAAGAAGTAAATTTAGGGAATGAAGAGAACCCTCAAAAGGTCCATTTGGCATCCTGGTTGTGGCATTATCCTCCTTTGCTATAGAAGGTAACTTCTTTGCTTTTTACTTACAAAAGTGTCTTCGCATGGTCCTACAAAGGTCTAACAGGGATACTAGAAGAGCTTGGGTTACATCGGATACCCTTAGTTGAGGGAGCCGTGCCAGTAGAAGTAGACCATATCGACTCAATCCGAAATATGCAGAGGCTGTAAAAGCAGAAATTACAAAGCTAGAGGAAGCTGGTATAATTGTTCCAGTAGAACATTCGAGGTGGCTTTCTTCCATGGTTATTGTACCCAAGAAAAATAGTGGAAAAATAAGAGTATGTGTTGATTTTCGTGCTTTGAATAAAGTGACTGTTCAAGATGGATTTCCTTAGCCCTTCAAAGAGCAAGTACTTGAGGAAGTAGCTGGTCACACTTTGTATAGTTTCTTGGATGGTTTTAGTGGCTACAATCAGATAGTGATCCATCCTGATGATAGGGACAAAACAGCCTTTGTCACTCCCTGGGGAACTTATGTCTATACTCGCATGGCTTTTGGTTTGAAGAATGCGCCAGCTTCATTTAATAGAACGATGTATCTGATATTGGGCAAATGGTTAACAACCTTTCTACGCATTTTCATGGATGACTTTTCAGTATTTTTAGGTATAGATAGAAGGGTAGCAGTTCAAGATTTCCATGAGCATTTGGAAAATCTAAAAGAAATTTTTGAGCAATGTCTTAAAACAGGTTTGAAATTGAATCCTGATAAATGTCACTTTTTGGTCACTAAGGGCACTCTTCTTGGTCACATAGTATCTGCTGAAGGCATAATTGTTGACCCTGCAAAGGTTACAGCTATTCTTTCCATGCCAATTCCACAAAGCCCAAAGGAAGTGCAAAGTTTCTTGGGCCATGCAGGGTATCACAGAAGAGTCGTTAGGATATATTCGGAAATTGCTAAGCCCTTGTCAAGGCTTACCAGCAAAAAGATCCCTCTCTCATGGAGTGCTGAAGCTGACAAAGCATTTTGTGAACTAAAGTTGAGGCTATGTATTGCTCCCCTTTTAAGTGTTCCTAATTGGTCATTGGAATTTCATGTGCATACAGATGCTAGTCTTCATGCTGTTGCTGCAGTTCTAGCTCAACCGTCATCTCACAAAGTGGATAGACCTATCCCTTATGCAAGTAGACTACTCAACCAAGCTGAAAGAAATTACAGTACAACGGAAAGAGAAGGTTTGGCTATCGTATTTGCTCTTCAAAAGTTTCGACATTATCTCCTTGGTGTACATTTCATTGTTATCTCTGATCATCAGCCTTTGAAGTATTTGATAAACAAACCTAGAGTAGCTGGAAGGATTTGGAGGTGGTTACTCCTATTTCAAGAATTTAATTTTGATATTCATATTAAGCCAGGAAAAGAGCACTACATGGCAGATCAAGTGTCCAGGACAGCAATGAGCGAAAAGGCAACAGGTATTAATGATGAATTGGTGGATAGCAATCTTTTTCTAGTAGCAATTCGGACTGGTTGGTATGATGAAATTCTCCATGTTCTTACTACTGGAAAGATCCCAAAACACTTGACACCTGTAGAAAAGAGAAGATTGCTCCTGAAAACCAAAGCATATTCTCTTATAAATGGAAATTTATATAAATACTGTCAGGATGATATATTGAGAAGGTGTGTCTATCCAGAAGAGGTAAATCTTGTGCTAGAGGCTGCACACAATGAAGGACATCTAAAAGGGGAAGAATTGGCACATAGAATCATCCACAAAGGTTTATGGTGTCCTCGTATTTTCAAGGATGCAAGTTTTCTAAAGAATGCCACATCTGCCAGAGGTGTGCTCCCGCGCCAATCAGATTGAATTTCCAACCATTGGTCATATCTACAAGATGGCTCCCATTTGAACGATGGGGTCTTGATTTCATAGGACCAATCAGTCCAACTGGTCAACCTGGGAGAAAGAGATATATTCTGATGGCCACATGTTATGCAACTAAGTGGGTAGAGGCTAAAGCCACTACAGATTGCACGGCTTTGACAGTGGCTAAGTTTTTGTTTAAACGTATTTTTTCCAGATTCGGTTGCCCACTTGAAGTTACTAGTGACAGGGGCACTCACTTTGTGAATCAGTTGCTCCAATTCATCTTTGACAAGTATAAAATCTTTCAGAGGAAGTCTTGTGCTTACTATCCCAAGGCAAATGGCCAAGCAGAAAGCTCTAACAAGATTTTGATTGGGCTCTTACGCAAATTATCCTTTGATCATCAAAGTTCTTGGCCACAGGCATTAATCGGTGCAATGTGGGCTTTCCGAACTACTAGAAGGGGAACCACTGGCAAAAGTCCATTCCGCTTAGTCTATGGTAAAGAGGCATTGGCACCTTTCGAATTAATTATCAAGAAGGAAATCGGAGCCAGAACCATTGGTATTGAACCTCCAATTAGAAGAGTTGTGGCATTGGAAGAATATAGGGAAGCAACAATGAGGAAACTACAGGTAAAACTAGAAGAGCGCAAGAGGTTGCATGACAGGCATCTGCGATCCAATCCACTTAAGGAAGGGTCTATGGTTTTACTGCATCAGGTTCCATCAATTCGAACGAAATTGGCACCCAAGTGGATAGGACCATATAAGGTCATCAAAGTATTGCCACACGGTGCAGTGCAACTGGAGGATCTGCAAGGCAACAGGATGCCACTGGTCAACATCTCCAGCGTAAAGAAGTATCATAATTAGGACAAAATGGAAGCACTCCATCCCTTGTACATACCGTGTTTCTTTTCAGTAATTGCGCTATAATTAGATCTCATTGAAATAAATAAAATAAGGGAGAAATTGCACCAAGGATGGTGCAAAAGCTTGATGTGGGGTCTGTAGTACCCTTTCTCTTTTCCCTTTCTCTCTTTGTGGCATGTGATCAAGGGCCCCAAGAACACAGGTCAGAACCCACTGGCACTCTGAGCATGAAGTCCGAAGAAGATAGAAGAGAAAGAGATTGAGAGGAGAGCTCTCAGATGCCTTGGGCTGTAGCTTCACGGAATGTTCCATTCCATTTCATAGACATAATTGTGTTCCGGGCAGTTGTTGCTTTCACTTTCATTGCCACCTTAGTGGATTTGTTTTATTTCTCTCTCTCTCTTCCTACCCCTCAGCCCCCCTTCAGCCCTCCCACAAGCGCCCCCCTCACCGCTCACCCCGCCATCTCCTCCCACAAGCGCCCCCCTCACCCCGCCATCTCCTCCCACAAGCGCCCCCTCACCCCTCACTCCACCATTTCCTCCCACAAGCGCCCCCCTCACCCCTCTCCCCACCATCTCCTCCCACAAGCGCCCCCCTCACCCCTCACCCCACCATCTCCTGCCACAAGCGCCCCCCCCCCCTCACCCGCCATCTCCTCCCACAAGCGCCCCCCTCACCCCTCACCCCACCATCTCCTCCCACAAGCGCCCCCCTCACCCCTCGCCCCACCATCTCCTCCCAGAAGCGCCCCCCTCACCCCTCGCCCCACCATCTCCTCCCACAAGCGCCCCCCTCACCCCTCACCCCGCCATCTCCTCCCACAAGCGCCCCCCTCACCCCTCACCCCACCATCTCCTCCCACAAGTGCCCCGTCACCCCGCCATCTCCTCCCAGAAGCGCCCCCCTCACCCATGACCCCACCATCTCCTCCCACAAGCGCCCCCCTCACCCCGCCATCTCCTCCCACAAGCGCCCCCTCACCCCTCACCCCACCATCTCCTCCCACAAGCGCCCCCCTCACCCCTCCCCCCACCATCTCCTCCCACAAGCGCCCCCCTCACCCCTCGCCCCACCATCTCCTCCCACAAGCGTCCCCCTCACCCCTCACCCCGCCATCTCCTCGCACAAGCGCCCCCCTCACCCCTCACCCCACCATCTCCTCCCACAAGCGCCCCCCCCCCACCCCTCGCCCCACCATCTCCTCCCACAAGCGCCCCCCTCACCCCTCATCCCGCCATCTCCTCCCACAAGCGCCCTCCTCACCCCTCACCCCACCATCTCCTCCCAGAAGCGCCCCCCTCACCCTGGCATCTCCTCCCACAAGCGCCCCCTCACCCCTCACCCCACCATCTCCTTCCACAATCGCCCCCCTCACCCCTCGCCCCACCATCTCCTACCACAAGCGCCCCCCTCACCCCTCACCCCACCATCTCCTCCCACAAGCGCCCCCCCCTCACCCGCCATCTCCTCCCACAAGCGCCCCCCTCACCCCTCACCCCACCATCTCCTCCCACAAGCGCCTCCCTCACCCCTCGCCCCACCATCTCCTCCCACAAGCGCCCCCCTCACCCCTCGCCCCAAGAACAGAGGTCAGAACCCACTGGCACTCTGAGCATGAAGTCTGAAGAAGATAGAAGAGAAAGAGATTGAGAGGAGGGCTCTCAGATGCCTTGGGCTGTAGCTTCAGGGAATGTTCCATTCCATTTCATAGACATAATTGTGTTCCGGGCAGTTGTTGCTTTCACTTTCATTGCCACCTTAGTGGATTTGTTTTATTTCTCTCTCTCTCTTCCTACCCCTCAGCCCCCCTTCAGCCCTCCCACAAGCGCCCCCTCACCCCGCCATCTCCTCCCACAAGCGCCCCCCTCACCCCGCCATCTCCTCCCACAAGCGCCCCCTCACCCCTCACCCCACCATCTCCTCCCACAAGCGCCCCCCCCCCCCCCCCCCCCCTCACCCGCCATCTCCTCCCACAAGCGCCCCCCTCACCCCTCACCCCACCATCTCCTCCCACAAGCGCCCCCCTTCCACAAGCGCCCCCCTCGCCCCATCATCTCCTCCCACAAGCGCCCCCCTCACCCCTCACCCCGCCATCTCCTCCCACAAGCGCCCCCCTCACCCCACCATCTCCTCCCACAAGCGCCCCCTCACCCCGCCATTTCCTCCCACAAGCGCCCCCCTCACCCCACCATCTCCTCCCACAAGTGCCCCCCTCACCCCGCCATCTCCTCCCACAAGCGCCCCCTCACCCCTCAACCCACCATCTCCTCCCACAAGCGCCCCCCTCGCCCCACCATCTCCTCCTACAAGCACCCCCCTCGCCCCACCATCTCCTCCCACAAGTGCCCCCCCCTCACCCCGCCATCTCCTCCCACAAGCGCCCCCCTCACCCCACCATCTCCTCCTACAAGCGCCCCCCTCACCCCTCGCCCCACCATCTCCTCCCACAAGTGCCCCCCTCACCCCGCCATCTCCTCCCACAAGCGCCCCCCTCACCCCACCATCTCCTCCCACAAGCGCCCCCCTCAACCCGTCATCTCATCCCACAAGCGCCCCCTCACCCCTCACCCCACCATCTCCTCCCACAAGCGCCCCCCTCACCCCTCGACCCACCATCTCCTCCCACAAGCGCCGCCCTCATCCCTCACCCCACCATCTCCTCCCACAAGCGCCTCCCCCTCACCCGCCATCTCCTCCCACAAGCGCCCCCCTCACCCCATCATCTCCTCCCACAAGCGCCCCCCTCACCCCTCGCCCCACCATCTCCTCCCACAAGCGCCCCCCTCACCCCACCATCTCCTCCCACAATTGCCCCCCTCTCCCCACCATCTCCTCCCACAAGCACCCCCCCTCACCCCGCCATCTCCTCCCACAAGCGGCCCCCTCACCCCACCATCTCCTCCCACAAGCGCCCCCCCCCTCACCCCACCATCTCCTCCAACAAGCGCCCCCCCCTCACCCCGCCATCTCCTCCCACAAGCGCCCCCCTCACCCCACCATCTCCTCCCACAAGCGCCCCCCTCACCCCTTGCCCCACCATCTCCTCCCACAAGCACCCCCCTCACCCCTCGCCCCACCATCTCCTCCCACAAGCGCCCCCCCCCTCACCCCACCATCTCCTCCGACAAGCGCCCCCCCCCCCCCTCACCCCGCCATCTCCTCCCACAAGCGCCCCCTCAACCCACCATCTCCTCCCACGAGCGCCCCCCTCACCCCTCGCCCCACCATCTCCTTCCACAAGCGCCCCCCTCACGCCTCACCCCACCATCTCCTCCCACAAGCCCCCCCCCCCCCTCACCCAACCATCTCCTCCCAGAAGCACTCCCCCCCCTCACCCCGCCATCTCCTCCCACAAGCGCCCCCTCACCCCTCACCGCACCATCTCCTCCCACAATCGCCCCCCTCACCCCTCGCCCCACCATCTCCTCCCACAAGCCCCCCCCCTCACCCCTCACACTGCCATCTCCTACAACAAGCGCCCCCCTCACCCCACCATCTCCTCCCACAAGCGCCCCCTCACCCCGCCATCTCTTCCCACAAGCGCCCCCCTCACCCCACAATCTCCTCCCACAAGCGCCCCCCTCACCCTGCCATCTCCTCCCACAAGCGCCCCCTCACCCCTCACCCCACCATCTCCTCCCACAAGCGCCCCCCCGCTCACCCTGCCATCTCCTCCCACAAGCGCCCCCCTCACCCTACCATCTCCTCCCACAAGCCCCCCCCCCTCACCCCACCATCTCCTCCCACAAGCGCCCCCCCCCCCCTCACCCCGCCATCTCCTCCCACAAGCGCCCCCTCACCCCACCATCTCCTCCCACAAGCGCCCCCCCTCACCCCTCGCCCCACCATCTCCTCCCACAAGCGCCCCCTCACCCCACCATCTCCTCCCACAAGCCCCCCCCCCCTTACCCCGCCATCTCCTCCCACAAGCGCCCCCCTCACCCCTCACCCCGCCATCTCCTCCCACAAGCGCCCCCCTCACCCCACCATCTCCTCCCACAAGCCATCCCCCCCCTCACCACGCCATCTCCTCCCACAAGGGCCCCCCTCACCCCACCATCTCCTCCCACAAGCGCCCCCCTCACCCCACCATCTCCTCCCACAAGAGCTAGAAGCGAGGGCGAAAAGCAAAGTACTGCTCTGGGCAAGAAACTGTAAAGACCAATTATTGATGGGCAAATGCTTATGGTTAAATCAGGCATATTATATAGAAGTGGTTTTCATGAAGTTATAGCGATTATCGGGGATTAGTGCAAGGTTAACAGGTATGAAGGTAAAGCCTCATGGAAAAGTCGCGAGATGGTTCAAATTACCAATCAATAGAGTCAAAGAATGACGTAACTGCACACGGCAAGGTTGTCATAGGGTATGGGAAAAGTGGGCAGGGTAAAAAGGTGAAAGGAAATTGTTCAAAGTGGAGTTGCCGCCAACCATTCACGACCACTACCTATTTTTGTGGATCCAACTCAAATCAATTGAAATATTTGTTGGAGCAAGTCTATGACAAGCCTAAGTATTGGCTTGAGTCTCACAAAGTCATTAAAGAAGCTTCAAAATGAAGACTATGTAAAGTTCACTTGTGAACTACCTCTTGTAACTTTTGAAGAGTTTACTTAATGTAAAAGTAAGAGAATCTTAAGTGGTTGAGCCCACATGATCAAGAATGGAAAGAGGAGCCACGAATTCGTGATTTGTGGTAGGTAGAGAATCAAATCAATCATTGATTGATTGGAGAGTGATTGAGGGAAGTTAGCCTCCAAAACTCAACTATAAATAGATGGCAGTTTTAGTCGTGGCTAGAGAGACCTATGTGAAGACCTCCAAGAGCTGAGCTTTATGCCATATCAAGGTGTGATTACAAGGCACACATATGTATCAGTAAGTCATTGTATTGTACAAGCAATATACTTTCATTTTCATGATTATTTCAGTTCATCTTTCCATGTTCTTGTGATGTGTACTACTCACTGCCATTACTTCAGTTTTTCTCAGTCAGCTTGCAGAGATTGTTTCTCTGCACTTGGTTCATCATTTTCAGTGATTTAACTTGATAAAGTTAGCTCTATAAGGCTACTATATGCTCACAAATTTTCATGTCATTTGGATGTTGGAATCTTCAGTTATGGTCATTTGAAGTCAACAGGGTATGTTCATCTTCACTTCTCTGTCAGGTACCCGACTTTTTTAGTCATCTTGTCAGAGTCATTTCTCCGTGGTTACTCATCCAAATTCAGTGATTTAAAGCTTTTTGCATTCAGCTTATTGTCTAGTATAAGCATAAAAAATTTCATGATCATTGGATTCTTACATCTTGAGTTATGTTACTTTTTCTGCTCACTGGTCTATTTTTGTAGCAGCCCGTGAAAATCGGGATGATGTCATCACTTGTTAAAAGTCATTCTCAGTGTGTGGTTTGTTATTTTTGATGAGATTACTTTCTAAAGTTAGCTCTTTAAGCTACCTAGCCTTCCCCAAGAGGAATTAATCTAATTGCTGCTGTGCTCAGAGAATTATGTAAAACACTGGACAGGTGTATCAACCAAGAATAGCAAGTTTTCACCTCTGAGCTAACTCCAACTTATCTGTTTTGATCTATCTTTTTGAGAGTGATCTTCCAAGGTACATAGGGTGTCTAATACATCCATTGGCAAGCTCAAAGGGCCCACCATCTACTCCTGGAGTTCATTTGGCTGGTGTAGAGCAAAGATTTTGCAACACCTCTTCATCTTCAACACATACCTATCCATCTCTTCAGAGTGGTATCAGAGCAAGGTTGGACAACATGGCAGATGGATTTCCTTCATCAATTGACAAATTGGACAGAGGTAACTACTCAGCTTGGTCATTAAGAATGGAAGCTTATCTCCAATGTAGAATTTTATATGGTTATGTGGCTGGAGATGAAGTTATGCCAAGTTTCAGGAACAAAAGTCAACCAACACAAGAAGAGCAAGAAAGATTGAGCACATGGTGCTCCAAGGATGCACTTGCAAGGTCTTATCTCCTCAACTCTATCTCAGATTTTTTGTTGCCTCACATTAGAAGTTGTAAGACATCTCAGGAAGTGTGGGATGCACTTGAAGCTTTCTTTTCTTCAAGTACCAAAGCCAGGAAGCATCAACTATGGCTGGAGTTCACAACTCTCAAGAAGGCTCCCAAACAAAATGTGACTGATTTTGTCACAAAGCTCAAGGACATAGCGGATCAATTGGGAAGCATTGGAGAGGTAATAGATGAAGAGCAAATTGTAAGGCAGGTCATCAATGGCTTGAAGGCAGATGATAAGTGGGAAGCATTCACCACAGCTATGGATTTGTACATGGACATGCATGTACCTGATTTCAACACACTCATTGGACAATTACTTACTCAAGAGGCAAAGCTTATCAAAAATGGAGAAAGCTCTAAAGGTAATCAATCTTCAACTTTATACACGGATAAAAGCAAGTCTAAAGATAACAAAGGAAAGGCAAAGAAAGTGGATGATGAAGCAGGTACATATCAAGCTAACTATGCAGGTAGAGGAAGACATGGCAGAGGTAGAGGAAGAGGAGGTAGACAAGGCAGGGGGAGATCCCAAGACTCCAACTCATGTTCTATTTGTGGATTAACTAATCATACAACTGAAAATTGCTTTAGGAATTCCAGGAATCAAAGAGGCAGAGGATACAATAGAGGAAGTTATGGCTACTCAAGAGGAAGGTTCAACAATTATCATGGCAACTACAACAACTACAATCATTCAAACTATCAAGGAGGCTACAAAGGAAGGAGAGACTACAATAACTACACAGAAGACTCAAACAAAGAGGATTCATTATTGATCATGAACATGGCTATGCCACAAGGTAAATCTGATGAGCATATTTTCTACATAGATTCAGGTTGTTCAAATCATGTGGCAGGAAATGTGGCACTCCTATCAGATTTAGAAGATCCAAGGAATAAGCATGAGGTACAAACAGGAGATGATACAAAACATCCTGTGGAGAAAATAGGCAATGTCAAAGCACCTGATGGAAACATCAACCTACTCAGTAAGGTACTCTATGTCCCTACCATTACAAAGAATTTGATAAGTGTTGGGCAGATAGTAGAGAAAGGGTTGCAAGTCAGGTTCACAAAAGCAGGAGCATTTGTTGAAGATCCACGTCAGGGATTCAGAAGAATTGCAAAAGGTGAAAAGACAGGTAGATTGTTCACATTTGAATTACAGGACACTAGAAACATTGCTCTCTTTAATTATGGTAGTCAGACACTCACAGAATTGGAAGTATGGCACAAAAGGTTAGCACATATTGGTGAAAGGTCATTAAAGCAAATTTGCAGGGACCAAAGTGTACTTGGACTCCCTAACTTGTCAAAACAACATATGATTTATAAGTGTAGTGCATGTCAGTTTGGAAAGTCTCACAGGTTACCATTCATGAAGAAAGGTTATATGCATGGAGATCTCTTGGAGTTGGTTCATACAGATGTATGGGGACCAAGCAAGGAAGCTTCAATATCAGGATCAAGGTATTATGTTTCCTTTATTGATGATTGCAGCAGATGGACTATCCTATTCTTTATGAAACACAAAGATGAAGTTTTTTCATGTTTCAAAAGATATTTGGCTCTTGTGGAGAATCAAACAGGTAAATCACTAAAAAGGCTAAGGTCAGATGGAGGGGGAGAATACTTCTCCCATGAGTTTGATTCTTTTCTTCAAGAAAGAGGAATCAAAAGAGAGGTAACTACAAGGTACACTCCTGAGCAAAATGGAGTGGCAGAAAGGAGGAATAGGACAATTGTTGAAGCTGCAAGGTCTATGTTAAATGAAAAGCATTTACCTAATTACTTATGGGCTGAGGCTGTATCTACAGCCACTTACTTGATTAACAGGTTGCCTTCAAAATCCCTTGATGGGATGACTCCATATGAGGCTTGGAATGGAAGAAGACCAAGTTTAGATCATTGTAAAATTTTTGGATGTATTGCTTTTGCTCATGTTCCTTCACAGGTTAGAGGCAAGATGGATCCAAAAGCAGAAAGGTGTGTATTTATTGGATATGACAACAATCAAAAGGGCTACAGGTTATACAACCCTACCAACAAAGGATTCTTGGTAAGCAGAGATGTAGTTTTTGATGAGAACAATTCATGGTATGAAGATTCATGCAGGAAGATCAATTTACCATATGATCTTGAAGAAGATTTTCCAAAGCTTGGTAGAGAACAATCAAAGATTGAAGAACAAGACACCTCAGAGGATGATGAAGAATGTCAGATGGAAAAGATCAAAGCATGGAAGTCTAAAGGTAAAGCAAAATTGCAGGAACTTGGACATGAGGCAGAATCATCACATCATGGCCTAAGAAGATCTATGAGGGAAAAGAAAAAACCAGAAAGGTATGGGTTTGACACCTCATTAGTAACTAAACATTCTATCTACATAGCACAGGACATAAACCAAGAGGAGCCATCATCATTTGAAGAGGCCGAAGCAAAAACAGAATGGAAGCATGCAATGAAGGAAGAGATTGAAGCACTCGAGGAAAACAACACTTGGGATTTGGTGCCCAAGACTTCATCCATGAAGGTAATAGGCTCAAGATGGGTCTATAAACTCAAGAAGAATTCTGATGGTTCCATTAACAGGTATAAGGCAAGGCTTGTGGCAAAAGGCTTTGCACAAACTCAGGGAATTGATTATGAGGAGACTTTCTCTCCTGTGGCAAAGATGCCTACTATTAGGCTTTTGCTTAGTATTGCCTCTTCCAAGAATTGGAAGATACTTCAACTAGATGTGAAGAATGCATTCTTGAATGGTTGGATAACAGAAGAGGTATATATGGCACAACCACCTGGTTTTGAGAGTCAAGTTTATCCTGATTATGTGTGTAAACTTAACAAAGCATTGTATGGTCTCAAGCAAGCTCCAAGAGCTTGGAATTTCAGGCTTGTTTCATTCTTGCAGGACAAAGGCTTTCAACCAAGCAAAGCAGATCCTTCACTCTTTATTAAAAAGAGTAATTCTGAGGTCATCTACCTATGTGTATATGTAGATGATATTATATTGACAGGAAATGATGCAGATGGTATGAAGAAGATCAAAGATCAGATGAGAGAAGAGTTCAAGATAAGTGATTTGGGTTCACTTACCTACTTCCTAGGTTTGGAAGTTGTCTACAAAGATCATGGTTTGTTTCTCACTCAAAGAAAGTACATTAAGGACATGTTGGCAAAATTCAAGATGCAAGATTGTAAGATTGCAGGTACTCCAATGGAGGTTAATCACAAATTGAGCTCACATGAAGGTGAACTCATAGAGGACATCACATCATATCAAAGTCTAGTGGGTAGTCTCAACTATGCCACATTGACAAGAGTAGATATATGTTACAGTGTGAGTGTGCTAAGCCAATTTATGCACACACCAAGGAAACCACATATGGATGCTGCCAAAAGGATACTCAAATATCTCAAAGGAACCATAAATGAAGGACTTTACTATCCTTATGTATCTGATTTAGGTTTGAAGCTATTTTCTGATGCAGATTGGGTTGGCTCCAAGGAAGATAGAAGGAGCACTTCAGGTTATCTTACCTTTGCAGGTTCAAAGCTTATTTCATGGTCATCCAAGAAGCAACCCACAGTTGCTCTCTCTTCTACTGAAGCTGAATATAGAGGTCTTGCCATAGCTACTCAGGAAGCTATGTGGATGAAGACATTATTCAAAGATCTTGGATTGGAGTTTGGAACTCCAACTATTTTTGGTGACAATATGAGTTCTATTCACTTGGCTGCTAATCCTATTTTTCATGCAAGGACTAAACATATTGAAGTTCATTATCATTATGTACGAGAGAAGATCCTAAGCAAGGAGATTCAAATATCATATGTGTCCACTCATCAACAATGTGCAGATATTCTAACTAAAGCATTGGATGGTACAAAGCTTTGCAAATTCAAGGCTATGATTGGTTTGCAGGTAATCTTGGAAGATTGAAGACCTCAAGCATACTTGGCTTGAGGGGGAGCTGTTGGAGCAAGTCTATGACAAGCCTAAGTATTGGCTTGAGTCTCACAAAGTCATTAAAGAAGCTTCAAAATGAAGACTATGTAAAGTTCACTTGTGAACTACCTCTTGTAACTTTTGAAGAGTTTACTTAATGTAAAAGTAAGAGAATCTTAAGTGGTTGAGCCCACATGATCAAGAATGGAAAGAGGAGCCACGAATTCGTGATTTGTGGTAGGTAGAGAATCAAATCAATCATTGATTGATTGGAGAGTGATTGAGGGAAGTTAGCCTCCCAAACTCAACTATAAATAGATGGAAGTTTTAGTCGTGGCTAGAGAGACCTATGTGAAGACCTCCAAGAGCTGAGCTTTATGCCATATCAAGGTGTGATTACAAGGCACACATATGTATCAGTACGTCATTGTATTGTACAAGCAATATACTTTCATTTTCATGATTATTTGAGTTCATCTTTCCATGTTCTTGTGATGTGTACTACTCACTGCCATTACTTCAGTTTTTCTCAGTCAGCTTGCAGAGATTGTTTCTCTGCACTTGGTTCATCATTTTCAGTGATTTAACTTGGTAAAGTTAGCTCTATATAGCTACTATATGCTCACAAATTTTCATGTCATTTGGATGTTGGAATCTTCAGTTATGGTCATTTGAAGTCAACAGGGTATGTTCATCTTCACTTCTCTGTCAGGTACCCGACTTTTTCAGTCATTTTGTCAGAGTCATTTCTCAGTGGTTACGCATCCAAATTCAGTGATTTAAAGCTTGTTGGATTCAGCTTATGGTCTAGTATAAGCATACAAAGTTTCATGATCATTGAATTCTTACATCTTGAGTTATGTTACTTTTTCTGCTCACTGGTCTATTTTTGTAGCAGCCCGTGAAAATCGGGATGATGTCATCACTTGTTAAAAGTCATTCTCAGTGTGTGGTTTGTTATTTTTGATGAGATTACTTTCTAAAGTTAGATCTTTAAGCTACCTAGCCTTCCCCAAGAGGAATTAATCTAATTGCTGCTGTGCTCAGAGAATTATGTAAAACACTGGACAGGTGTATCAACCAAGAATAGCAAGTTTTCACCTCTGAGCTAACTCCAACTTATCTGTTTTGATCTATCTTTTTGAGAGTGATCTTCCAAGGTACATAGGGTGTCTAATACATCCATTGGCAAGCTAAAAGGGCCCACCATCTACTCCTAGAGTTCATTTGGCTGGTGTAGAGCAAAGATTTTGCAACACCTCTTCATCTTCAACACATACCTATCCATCTCTTCACAATATTTGATCTAACCCTCCAATCTTGGGCAATCAAGCGGCGCGTGATCAGTGGAACAGAAGACTCGGCAAGGCTCTCTTGGCTTATTGAGGCCTATAAAAACGATGGATTTGTGCTATTTGGACACACACTTTTTGGTACATTTTTTGGAGTTTCATTGACGCGTGTATACGTGTAGAAGTCCTCTCTGGCACTTGGTGGTTTCAAGCCTATTGTAGGAGCTACTCTGTAGTGTGGATAGAGAGGGTAGGCTTCTCAGTTGAGGGCTATGAGCACTATAGTGTAAGAAAGTGCCTTGGATTTTCTTTCTTTACTGTGAGTCAGTATTGGTGATTAAGCTCTATTATCTTGAGAAAATCTTACCATTTGTATTGTTCTGGGTTAGACGACATGTAATGGGCCCCTTAAGCTGATGAGAAGCTTCTGTACATCGAGGTTATTTATTTCTAGGATGGCATGTTAGCCTTCTAAGCTTGCATTTTTGAGCATCACTCTGTCCAACCTTGTAATCATCTGATTTGAATCAAGAAATATATGGTCTTCTGTGGTCATTTGTTGATTAATATCTCTAGAGTATGTACAACCCCTCTGTCTTCTCACCCAAGAGTAAAGGGTAAGAAGTCTCTTGTGGAAGTGCAATAACAACAAAATCCAACACAAAGTGGCAACCCTGTACTATCATCTGTACCTTTTCAATAATGCCAAGAGGCGCAACCCGATGTTGATCTGCTAGTGTAACTGTAAATGGTGCCATTTTGGTAGGGTTCAAATTCAGTTTCTTCATTGTGAAATCTGGCATCAAATTGATACCAGAGCCTTTATCTATGATCACACCTGTGAGAGTTTCATCCTTTATACAAACAGATAATCTTGAGCTTTGGTAGTCTGCTAAGGGTGCAGGGGGAAAATCAACCATGAAACCATCTATACTAGGTGATTGGATCAAGTGAGCAGAGTGTATAATCTTCAGTAAGTCACTTCTTATTTTTGAATCCATCCTTATAAGCTCATATAGACTAACCTTGTGATGAATACCTTTCAAGATCTGTTCAATGGTTACCTCCTGAGTGTTTTCTTGCAGACTGGTTGGTTGGCCCTTTAGAGAAGTAGTCATCTTATTATAAGCTCCTTCAATCTCTGCTTGGTCCTTCCATCCAGACTCCTTTTCTTCCTCTTTATCCTGAAATCCTTGTTGTTCATCTCTCTGGGTTGCAGCTGCTTGCCTAGCTCTAGTCATCATGGGCATTGCAGAGGATGAAACAGCATAAGTCTGAGTGGTTTTTCCTTCTTCATGTGGAGAGACCGCAATCATGTGGATTAGAGTAGGACGACATCTTGGGCAATCTTTGGTATAATGATCTTTGGCCTCTGGACAATGTTGACAAGGAGGTGCATCTTCTCGAAGAGAACACCTTCTCTTCTTGTTGATTTTGTTGCGTCTTCAACGCTTCCAATTCCCTCCTCAGTTGCTCAATAGGATCCAGATCTGCAGCATACTTTGGTTGTGTATCCCCTTCAAACTGTTGCCTTGCTTGTTCAATGTGTGATGCAGCTGCAACAAAATCATTGAGGGTAGCATCCAATCTAAGAGACTCATGAAGCTTCTGTTGAGATGACCTGGGAAGAGCCTTCTCAATCCACTTTTTAACCAAGAAATCACCTGGAGCATGTGGCAGACGTGCAACAAGTGCTTTTGTTCTAGTCTGAAGTTCATGAAAGGATTCACCTGGCCTTAGCTTCAAATTCTCTAGCTGATCTAGAGCTCTTTCCGAAGAATCACTTGGTCTGAATGTCTGCGAGAATGCCGCCTTCAGAGCCTCCCATGTAGTGAAATGGCCATCTGCATATTGACTATACCATTTATCTGCAAGACCCTCCAATGTAGATGGAAAAAGTGCTAGCATTGCATCTTCTCTATTTTGTAGACCACATCCACGACATAAAGAGATGAATCTCCTCACATGATCATTAGCATCCTCATGAGCATGTCCCTTGAAGGTAGGGAATTTGATGTTTAACCTAGAGAGTAAATGAGAGAGGTCCTCCATTTGTACTGGTGTTTCTTCAGACGTATCTGAAGAGAAGTCTAGAGTTCTCCTATACCCTTTTTTTGACAATGGTGTCGCACCCAAATCAATAGAAAAATTTAGGGAAGGCAGAGGGGAGGTAGACTCACTAGCCGTGGTTATTGCTAACTTGTTAAGGCTCCTCCCAACACGAAGAGACTCCTTATCTGCCCGTGTATGGGTCATGTACCTACTCGCAATGTGTTAGAGCAAAATACCTCTCACAGAAATGCAAAGGTCCCACCGTGCATGCCAAACTGTAGAGGAGGTACTGGGGTATCCACTTTTATCAAAAGTAGAGAATAAAGATTAAACACATCCAGTACGTCGCCTACTCAAGGGGGGTTCTCTTTAGGGAAGTATACCCTTTAACATTCCTGTGAGCAGAGAGAGGGGTTGTACATACTCTAGAGATATTAATCAACAAATGACCACAGAAGACCATATATTTCTTGATTCGAATCAGACGATTACAAGGTTGGACAAAGTGATGCTCAAAAATGCAAGCTTAGAAGGCTAACATGCCATCCTAGAAATAAATAACCTCGATGTACAAAAGCTTCTCATCAGCTTAAGGGGCCCATTACATGCCGTCTAACCTAGAACAATACAAATGGTAAGATTTGCTCAAGAGAATAGAGCTTAATCAACAATACTGACTCACAGTAAAGAAAGAAAATCCAAGGCACTTTCTTACACTATAGTGCTCATAGCCCTCAACTGAGAAGCCTACCCTCTGTATCCACACTACAGAGTAGCTCCTACAATAGGCTTGAAACCACCATGTGCCAGAGAGGAGTTCTGCACGTATACACGTGTCAATGAAACTCCAAAAAATGTACCAAAAAGTGTGTGTCCAAATAGCACAAATCCATCGTTTTTATAGGCCTCAATAAGCCAAGAGAGCCTTGCCGAGTCTTCACTTCCACTGATCACGCGCCGCTTGATTGCCCAAGATTGGAGGGTTAGATCAAATATTTCACTTGATTTGAGTTGGATCCACAAAAATAGGTAGCGGTCGTCAATGGTTGGCGGCAACTCCACTTTGAACAATTTCCTTTCACCTTTTTACCCTCCCCACTTTTCCCATACCCTATGACAACCTTGCCGTGTGCAATTACTTCATTCTTTGACTCTTTTGATTGGTAATTTGAATCATCTCGCGACTTTTCCATGAGGCTTTACCTTCATACCTGTTAACCTTGCAGTAATCCCCGATAATCGCTATAACTTCATGAAAACCACTTCTATATAGGATGCCTGATTTAACCATAAGCATTTGCCCATCAATAATTGGACTTTTCATTTTCTTGCACAGAGCAGTACCTTGCTTTTCGCCCTCGCTTCTAGCTCTTGTGGGAGGAGATGGTGGGGTGGAGGTGAGGGGGGCGCTTGTGGGAGGAGATGTTGGGGTGAGGGGGGCGCTTGTGCGAGGAGATGGCGGGGTGAGGGCCGGGGGGGGGGGGGGGGGGGGGGGGGCGCTTGTGGGAGGAGATGGGGGGCGCTTGTGGGAGGAGATGGCGGGGTGAGGGGGGCGCTTGTGGGAGGAGATGGCGGGGTAAGGGGGGGCGCTTGTGGGAGGAGATGGTGGGGTGAGGGGGCGCTTGTGGGAGGAGATGGTGGGGCGAGGGGTGAGGGGGGCGCTTGTGGGAGGAGATGGTGGGGTGAGGGGGCGCTTGTCGGAGGAGATGGCGGGGTGAGGGGGGGGGCGCTTGTGGGAGGAGATGGTGGGGTGAGGGGGGGGGGGGGCTTGTGGGAGGAGATGGTGGGGTGAGGGGGGCGCTTGTGGGAGGAGATGGCGGGGTGAGGGGGGGGGCGCTTGTGGGTGGAGATGGTGGGGTGAGGGGGCACTTGTGGGAGGAGATGGCGGGGCGAGGGGGGCGCTTGTGGGAGGAGATGGTGGGGTGAGGGGTGAGGAGGGCGCTTGTGGGAGGAGATGGCGGGGTGAGGGGGCGCTTGTGGGAGGAGATGGTGGGGTGAGGGGGGAGCTTGTGGGAGGAGATGGCGGGGTGAGGGGTGAGGGGGGCGCTTGTGGGAGGAGATGGTGGGGCGAGGGTTGAAGGGGGCGCTTGTGGGAGGAGATGGTGGGGTGAGGGGGCGCTTGTGGGAGGAGATGGCGGGTTGAGGGGGGGGAGGGGGGCGCTTGTGGGAGGAGATGGTGGGGTGAGGGGGGGGGGGCTTGTGGGAGGAGATGGTGGGGTGAGGGGGGCGCTTGTGGGAGGAGATGGCGGGGTGAGGGGGAGGGGTGCTTGTGGGAGGAGATGGTGGGGTGAGGGGGGCGCTTGTGGGAGGAGATGGCGGGGTCAGGGGTGAGGGGGGCGCTTGTGGGAGGAGATGGCGGGGTAAGGCGGGGGCGATTGTGGGAGGAGATGGTGGGGTGAGGGGGCGCTTGTGGGAGGAGATGGTGGGGCGAGGGGTGAGGGGGGCGCTTGTGGGAGGAGATGGTGGGGTGAGGGGTGAGGGGGCACTTGTGGGAGGAGATGGCGGGGTGAAGGGGGGGCGCTTGTGGGAGGAGATGGTGGGGTGAGGG
Organism: Ceratopteris richardii; assembly: GCA_020310875.1. Lineage (NCBI taxonomy): Eukaryota > Viridiplantae > Streptophyta > Polypodiopsida > Polypodiales > Pteridaceae > Ceratopteris > Ceratopteris richardii. The sequence continues at coordinate 165,024,139 of CM035429.1, read as the reverse complement.
GGGGGGGGGGGGGGGGGCGCTTGTGGGAGGAGATGGTGGGGCGAGGGGGGCGCTTGTGGGAGGAGATGGTGGGGCGAGGGGTGAGGGGGGCGCTTGTAGGAGGAGATGGTGGGGTGAGGGGGGCGCTTGTGGGAGGAGATGGCGGGGTGAGGGGGGGGGCGCTTGTGGGAGGAGATGGTGGGGTGAGGGGGGGGGCTCTTTGTGGGAGGAGATGGTGGGGTGAGGGGTGAGGGGGGCACTTGTCGGAGGAGATGGCGGGGTAAGGGGGGGCGCTTGTGGGAGGAGATGGTGGGGCGAGGGGGGCGCTTGTGGGAGGAGATGGTGGGGTGACGGGTGAGGGGGGCGCTGATGGGAGGAGATGGTGGGGCGAGGGGTGAGGGGGGCGCTTGTAGGAGGAGATGGTGGGGTGAGGGATGAGGGGGGCGCTTGTGGGAGGAGATGGCGGGTGAGGGGGGGGGCGCTTGTGGGAGGAGATGGTGGGGTGAGGGGGGCGCTTGTGGGAGGAGATGGCGGGGTGAGGGGGGCGCTTGTGGGAGGAGATGGTGGGGCGAGGGGGGCGCTTGTGGGAGGAGATGGTGGGGTGAGGGGGGCGCTTGTGGGAGGAGATGGCGGGGTGAGGGTGGGCGCTTGTGGGAGGAGATGGTGGGGCGAGGGGGGCGCTTGTGGGAGGAGATGGTGGGGCGAGGGGTGAGGGGGGCGCTTGTGGGAGGAGATCGTGGGGTGAGGGGGCGCTTGTGGGAGGACATGGCGGGGTGAGGGGGGCGCTTGTGGGAGGAGATGGTGGGGTGAGGGGGGCGCTTGTGGGAGGAGATGGCGGGGCGAGGGGGCGCTTGTGGGAGGAGATGGTGGGGTGAGGGGGGCGCTTGTGGGAGGCGATGGCGGGGTGAGGGGTGAGGGGGGCGCTTGTGGGAGGAGATGGTGGGGCGAGGGGTGAGGGGGGCGCTTGTGGGAGGAGATGGTGGGGCGAGGGGTGAGGGGGGCGCTTTTGAGAGGAGATGGTGGGGTGAGGGGTGAGGAGGGCGCTTGTGGGAGGAGATGGCGGGTGAGGGGGGGGCGCTTGTGGGAGGAGATGGTGGGGTGAGGGGTGAGGGGGGCGCTTGTGGGAGGAGATGGTAGGGCGAGGGGTGAGGGAGGCGCTTGTGGGAGGGGATGGTAGGGTGAGGGGGCACTTGTGGGAGGAGATGGCGGGGTGAGGGGGCGCTTGTGGGAGGAGATTGCGGGGTGAGGGGTGAGGGGGGCGCTTGTGGGAGGGCTAAAGGGGGGCTGAGGGGCAGGAAGAAAGAGAGAGAGAAATAAAACAAATCCACTAAGGTGGAAATGAAAGTGAAAGCAACAACTGCCCAGAACACAATTATGTCTATGAAATGGAATGGAACATTCCCTGAAGCTACAGCCCAAGGCATCTGAGAGCTCTCCTCTCAATCTCTTTCTCTTCTATCCTCTTCGGACTTCATGCTCAGAGTGCCAGTGGGTTCTGACCTCTGTTCTTGGGGCGAGGGTGGTGCTTGTGGGAGGAGATGGTGGGGCGAGGGGTGAGGGGGGCGCTTGTGGGAGGAGATGTTGGGGTGAGGGGTGAGGGGGGTGCTTGTGCGAGGAGATGGCGGGGTGAGGGGGGGGGGCGCTTGTGGGAGGAGATGGTGGGGCGAGGGGTGAGGGGGGCGCTTGTGGGAGGAGATGGTGGGGTGAGGGGTGAGCGGGGCGCTTGTGGGAGGAGATGGCGGGTGAGGGGGGCGCTTGTGGGAGGAGATGGTGGGGTGAGGGGTGAGGGGGGCGCTTGTAGGAGGTTATGGTGGGGCGAGGGGTGAGGGGGGCGCTTGTGGGAGGAGATGGTGGGGTGAGGGGGCGCTTGTGGGAGGAGATGGCGGGGTGAGGGGGGCGCTTGTGGGAGGAGATGGTGGGGTGAGGGGTGAGGGGGGCGCTTGTGGGAGGAGATGGCGGGTTGAGGGGTCAGGGGAGCGCTTGTGGGAGGAGATGGTGGGGCGAGGGGTGAGGGGGGCGCTTGTGGGAGGAGATGGTGGGGTGAGGGGTGAGGGGGGCACTTGTGGGAGGAGATGGCAGGGTGAGGGGGGGCGCTTGTGGGAGGAGATGGTGGTGTGAGGGGTGAGGGGGCCGCTTGTGGGAGGAGATGGTGGGGCGAGGGGTGAGGGGGGTGCTTGTGGGAGGAGATGGTGGGGTGAGGGGGCGCTTGTGGGAGGAGATGGCGGGGTGAGGGGGGCACTTGTGGGAGGAGATGGTGGGGTGAGGGGTAAGGGGGGCGCTTGTGGGAGGAGATGGCAGGGTGAGGGGGCGCTTGTGGGAGGAGATGGTGGGGTGAGGGGTGAGGGGGGCGCTTGTGCGAGGAGATGGCGGGGTGAGGGGTGAGGGGGGCGCTTGTGGGAGGAGATGGTGGGGCGAGGGGTGAGGGGGGCGCTTGAGGGGTGAGGGGGGCGCTTGTGGGAGGAGATGGTGGGGTGAGGAGTGAGAGGGGCGCTTGTGGGATGAGATGGCGGGTGAGGGGGGGGCGCTTGTGGGAGGAGATGGTGGGGTGAGGGGTGAGGGGGGCGCTTGTGGGAGGAGATGGTGGGGTGAGGGGTGAGGGGGCGCTTGTGGGAGGAGATGGCGGGGTAGGAAGAGAGAGAGAGAAATAAAACAAATCCACTAAGGTGGCAATGAAAGTGAAAGCAACAACTGTCCAGAACACAATTATGTCTATGAAATGGAATTGAACGTTCCCTGAAGCTACAACCCAAGGCATCTGAGAGCTCTCCTCTCAATCTCTTTCTCTTCTATCTTCTTCGGACTTCATGCTCAGAGTGTGAGTGGGTTCTGACCTCTGTTCTTGGGGCCCCTGATCACATGCCACAAAGAGAGAAAGGGAAAAGAGAAAGGGTACTACAGACCCCCACATCAAGCTTTTGCACCGTCCCTGGTGCAATTTCTCCCTTATTTTATTTATTTCAATGAGATCTAATTATAGCGCAATCACTGAAAAGAAACACGGTATGTACAAGGGATGAAGTGCTTCCATTTTGTCCTAATTATGATACTTCTTTACACTGGAGATGTTGACCAGTGGCATCCTGTTGCCTTGCAGATCCTCCAGTTGCACTGCACCGTGTGGCAATACTTTGATGACCTTATATGGTCCTATCCACTTGGGTGCCAATTTCGTTCGAATTGATGGAACCTGATGTAGTAAAACCATAGACCCTTCCTGAACTGGATTGGATCTCAGATGCCTGTCATGCAACCTCTTGCGCTCTTCTTGTTTTACCTGTAGTTTCCTCATTGCTGCTTCCCTATATTCTTCCAATGCCACAAGTCTTCTAATTGGAGGTTCAATACCAATGGTTCTGGCTCCGATTTCCTTCTTGATAATAAATTCGAAAGGTGCCAATGCCTCTTTACCATAGACTAAGCGGAATGGACTTTCGCCAGTGGTTCCCCTTCTATTAGTTCGGAAAGCCCACATTGCACCAATTAATGCCTGTGGCCAAGAACTTTGATGATCAAAGGATAATTTGCGTAAGAGCCCAATCAAAATCTTGTTAGAGCTTTTTGCTTGGCCATTTGCCTTGGGATAGTAAGCACAAGACTTCTTGTGAAAGATTTTATACTTGTCAAAGATGAATTGGAGCAACTGATTCACAAAGTGAGTGCCCCTGTCACTAGTAACTTCAAGTGGGCAACCGAATCTAGAAAAAATACGTTTAAACAAAAACTTAGCCACTGTCAAAGCCGTGCAATCTGTAGTGGCTTTAGCCTCTACCCACTTAGTTGCATAACATGTGGCCATCAGAATATATCTCTTTCTCCCAGGTTGACCAGTTGGACTGATTGGTCCTATGAAATCAAGACCCCATCGTTCAAATGGGAGCCATCCTGTAGATATGACCAATGGTTGGAAATCCAATCTGGTTGGCACGGGAGCACACCTCTGGCAGATGTGGCATTCTTTAGAAAACTTGATTGCATCCTTGAAAATATGAGGCCACCATAAACCTTTGTGGATGATTCTATGAGCCAATTCTTCCCCTTTTAGATCTCCTTCATTGTGTGCAGCCTCTAGCAGAAGATTTACCTCTTCTGGATAACCATTTGCCCAATATCAGATACATCGTTCTATTAAATGAAGCTGGCGCATTCTTCAAACCAAAAGCCATGCGAGTATAGACATAAGTTCCCCAGGGAGTGACAAAGGCTGTTTTGTCCTTATCATCAGGATGGATCACTATCTGATTGTAGCCACTAAAACCATCCAAGAAACTATACAAAGTGTGACCAGCTACTTCCTCAAGTACTTGCTCTGTGAAGGGCTGAGGAAATCCATATTGAATAGTCACTTTATTTAAAGCACGAAAATCAACACATACTCTTATTTTTCCACTATTTTTCTTGGGTACAATAACCATGGAAGAAAGCCACCTCGAATGTTCTACTGGAACAATTATACCAGCTTCTTCTAGCTTTGTAATTTCTGCTTTTACAGCCTCTGCATATTTCGGATTGAGTCGATATGGTCTACTTCTTACTGGCGCGGCTCCCTCAACTAAGGGTATCCGATGTAACCCAAGCTCTTCTAGTATCCCTGTTAGATCTTTGTAGGACCATGCGAAGACACTTTTGTAAGTAAAAAGCAAAGAAGTTACCTTCTGTAGCAAAGGAGGATAATGCCACAACCAGGATGCCAAATGGACCTTTTGAGGGTTCTCTTCATTCCCTAAATTTACTTCTTGAACCAATGTTTCAGGAGTGGTCTTGTTTGAGAAATCATCTCCACTATATGCAGGAGTGGATTTTAATTTATATTCTCCAACATGTTCTTCCATCCATCCTTGAGGTATATCTGCAAAAAGAAGATCTTCTCTGCTCTTAAATTCATAACCTTCTCCCTCCGATACTTTTATATTGGTTGCCTCCTCAAAGCTAGTATTTTCTTGCAGTTGCTCATTCTCCAATACCTTGTGGTCTTCATTTACCTTATCTGCAACTTCTTCCTCAATTTCATTGATCTCCACTCTGCAACACTCTGCACTTCCCATCATCCAATTTAACAATGTATCATCTTCTTGGGATATAGAGGGCATTACCTGAGTATCCACAGTATATCCAGTGGTTTTTCTGGAGTCGAATCCCTCTTCCAAATGTAATTGTAGTTGGCTATTGGTGCTTGTTGAAATCCATAGTTTGTTTTTCCCCCAATCTTGCAAAGCTTTTGCTTGTCTCAGCCAAGGTCTCCCCAGGAGTAAAGGGTAAGAAGTCTCTTGTGGAAGTGCAATAACAACAAAATCCAACACAAAGTGGCAACCCTGTACTATCATCCGTACCTTTTCAATAATGCCAAGAGGCGCAACCTGATGTTGATCTTCTAGTGTAACTGTAAATCGTGCCATTTTGGTGGGGTTCAAATTCAGTTTCTTCATTGTGAAATCTGGCATCAAATCGATACCAGAGCCTCCATCTATGATCACACCTGTGAGAGTTTCATCCTTTATACAAACAGATAATCTTGAGCTTTGGTAGTCTGCTAAGGTTGCAGGGGGAAAATCAACCATGAAACCATCTATACTAGGTGATTGGATCAAGTGAGCAGAGTGTATAATCTTCAGTAAGTCACTTCTTATTTTTGAATCCATCCTTATAAGTTCATATAGACTCACCTTGTGATGAATACCTTTCAAGATCTGCTCAATGTTTACCTCCTGAGTGTTTTCTTGCAGACTGGTTGGTTGGCCCTTTAGAGAAGTAGTCATCTTATTATAAGCTCCTTCAATTTCTGCTTGGTCCTTCCATCCAGACTCCTTTTCTTCCTCTTTATCCTGAAATCCTTGTTGTTCAGCTCTCTGGGTTGCAGCTGCTTGCCTAGCTCTAGTCATCATGGGCATTGCAGAGGATGAAACAGCATAAGTCTGAGTGGTTTTTCCTTCTTCATGTGGAGAGACCGCAATCATGTGGATTGGAGCACGACGACCTCTTGGGCAATCTTTGGTATAATGATCTTTGGCCTCTGGACAATGTTGACAAGGAGGTGCATCTTCTCAAAGAGAACACCTATTTTGCATGTGATCGTACTCACCACAACGATAGCACATCAAAGGTCTATTATATCTAGGCTTTGCAGGCCGATTCTCCTCTCTATTTGATGTATTTGAAGTACTAGCATAATATGAATCCAAATTTTGAGGGTTACCTCTCCGCTGTGTACCCTTGAGGTAGTAGCAATCTCTGGCTTCATGACCATCTTTTCCACAAAATTGACAGCTTACCTTAAAGGGCAATTAGCATTGGAATGTCCATTGTTATTACAGATTGTACACCAAATTTGTCTCCTTATATCCTGAGTGGTCTTCAAGTCTTCTAACTCTCGGCGAAGTTGGGCTACTTCATCATCAGTGCGACGCAGTGGTGGCAAGACCTTCTCTTCTTGTTGATTTTGTTGCGTCTTCAACGCTTCCAATTCCCTCCTCAATTGCTCAATAGGATCCAGATCTGCAGCATACTTTGGTTGTGTATCCCCTTCAAAATGTTGCCTTGCTTCTTCAATGCGTGATGCAGCTGCAACAAAATCATTGAGGGTAGCATCCAATCTAAGAGACTCACGAAGCTTCTGTTGAGATGACCTGGGAAGAGCCTTCTCAATCAACTTTTTAACCAAGAAATCACCTGGAGCATGTGGCAGACGTGCAACAAGTGCTTTTGTTCTAGTTTGAAGTTCATGAAAGGATTCACCTGGCCTTAGCTTCAAATTCTCTAGCTGATCTAGAGCTCTTTCCGAAGAATCACTTGGTCTGAATGTCTGCGAGAATGCGGCCTTCAGAGCCTCCCATGTAGTGAAATGGCCATCTGCATATTGACTATACCATTTATCTGCAAGACCGTCCAATGTAGATGGAAAAAGTGCTAGCATTGCATCTTCTCTATTTTGCAGACCACGTCCACGACATAAAGAGATGAATCTCCTCACATGATCATTAGCATCCTCATGAGCATGTCCCTTGAAGGTAGGGAATTTGATGTTTAACCTGGAGAGTAAATGAGAGAGGTCCTCCATTTGTACTGGTGTTTCTTCAGACGTATCTCAAGAGAAGTCTAGAGTTCTCCTATACCCTTCTTTTGACAATGGTGTCGCACCCAAATCAATAGATAAATTTAGGGAAGGCGGAGGGGAGGTAGACTCACTAGCTGTGGTTATTCCTAACTTGTTAAGGCTCCTCCGAACACGAAGAGACTCCTTATGTGCCCGTGTATGGGTCATGTACCTACTTGCAATGTGATAGAGCAAAATACCTCGCATAGAAATGCAAAGGTCCCACCGGGCGTGCCAAACTGTAGAGGAGGTACTGGGGTATCCACTTCTATCAAAAGTAGAGAATAAAGATTAAACACATCCAGTATGTCGCCTACTCAAGGGGGGTTCTCTTTAGGGAAGTATACCCTTTAACATTTCTGTGAGCAGACAGAGGGGTTGTACATACTCTAGAGATATTAATCAACAAATGACCACAGAAGACCATATATTTCTTGATTCGAATCAGATGATTACAAGGTTGGACAGAGTGATGCTCAAAAATGCAAGCTTAGAAGGCTAACACGCCATCCTAGAAAAAAATAACCTCGATGTACAGAAGCTTCTCATCAGCTTAAGGGGCCCATTACATGCCGTCTAACCCAGAACAATACAAATGGTAAGATTTGCTCAAGAGAATAGAGCTTAATCACCAATACTGACTCACAGTAAAGAAAGAAAATCCAAGGCACTTTCTTACACTATAGTGCTCATAGCCCTCAACTGAGAAGCCTACCCTCTGTATCCACACTACAGAGTAGCTCCTACAATAGGCTTGAAACCACCAAGTGCCAGAGAGGACTTCTGCACGTATACACGCGTCAATGAAACTCCAAAAAATGTACCAAAAAGTGTGTGTCCAAATAGCACAAATCCATCGTTTTTATAGGCCTCAATAAGCCAAGAGAGCCTTGCCGAGTCTTCACTTCCACTGATCACGCGCCGCTTGATTGCCCAAGATTGGAGGGTTAGATCAAATATTTCACTTGATTTGGGTTGGATCCACAAAAATAGGTAGTGGTCGTGAATGGTTGGCGGAAACTCCAATTTGAACAATTTCCTTTCACCTTTTTACCCTGGCCACTTTTCCCATACCCTATGACAACCTTGCCGTGTGTAGTTACTTCATTCTTTGACTCTTTTGATTTGTAATTTGAATCATCTCGCGACTTTTCCATGAGGCTTTACCTTCATACCTGTTAACCTTGCAGTAATCCCCGATAATTGCTATAACTTCATGAAAACCACTTCTATATAGGATGCCTGATTCAACCATAAGCATTTTCCCATCAATAATTGGTCTTTTCAGTTTCTTGCCCAGAGCAGTACTTTGCTTTTTTGCCCTCGCTTCTAGCTCTTGTGGGAGGAGATGGTGGGGTGAGGGGTGAGGGGGGCGCTTGTGGGAGGAGATGGTGGGGTGAGGGGGGCGCTTGTGGGAGGAGATGGCGGGGTGGGGGGGGGGCGCTGTTGGGAGGAGATGGTGGGGTGAGGGGGGTGCTTATGGGTGGAGATGGCGGGGTGAGGGGTGAGGGGGGCGCTTGTGGGAGGACATGGCGGGGTAAGGGGGGGGGCGCTTGTGGGATGAGATGGTGGGGTGAGGGGGCGCATGTGGGAGGAGATGGTGGGGCGAGGGGTGAGGGGTGCGCTTGTGGGAGGAGATGGTGGGGTGAGGGGGCGCTTGTGGGAGGAGATGGCGGGGTGAGGGGGGGGGGGCGCTTGTGGGAGGAGATGGTGGGGTGAGGGGGGCGGGCTTGTGGGAGGAGATGGTGGGGTGATGGGTGAGGGCGGCGCTTGTGGGAGGAGATGGCGGGGTGAGGGGGAGGAGCGCTTGTGGGAGGAGATGGTGGGGTGAGGGGTGAGGTGGCGCTTGTGGGAGGAGATGGCGGGGTGAGGGGGGCGCTTGTGGGAGGAGATGGTGGGGTGAGGGGTGAGGGGGGCGCTTGTGGGAGGAGATGCCGGGGTGAGGGGGCGCTTGTGGGAGGAGATGGTGGGGTGAGGGGTGAAGGGGGCGCTTGTGGGAGGAGATGGCGGGGTGAGGGGCGAGGGGGGGCGCTTGTGGGAGGAGATGGTGGGGTGAGGGGGGCGCTTGTGGGAGGAGATGGCAGGGTGAGGGGGGGAGGGGGGGCGCTTGTGGGAGGAGATGGTGGGGTGAGGGGGGCGCTTGTGGGAGGAGATGGCGGGGTGAGGGGTGAGGGGGGCGCTTGTGGGAGGAGATGGCGGGGTAAGGGGTGGGTGGTTGTGGGAGGAGATGGTGGGGTAAGGGAGCGCTTGTGGGAGGAGATGGTGGGGCGAGGGGTGAGGGGGGCGCTTGTGGGAGGAGATGGTGGGGTGAGGGGGGGGGGGAGCTTGTGGGAGGAGATGGTGGGGCGAGGGGTGAGGGGGGCGCTTGTAGGAGGAGATGGTGGGGCGAGGGGTGAGGGGGGCGCTTGTGGGAGGAGATGGTGGGGTGAGGGGTGAGGGGGGCGCTTATGGGAGGAGATGGCGGGGTGGGGGGGGGGGGCGCTTTGTGGGAGGAGATGGTGGGGTGAGGGGGGGGGGGGGCGCTTGAGGGAGGAGATGGTGGGGTTAGGGGTGAGGGGGGCGCTTGTGGGAGGACATGGCGGGGTGAGGGGGGGCGCTTGTGGGAGGAGATGGTGGGGCGAGGGGGGCGCTTGTGGGAGGAGATGGTGGGGTGAAGGGTGAGGGGGGCGCTTGTGGGAGGAGATGGTGGGGCGAGGGGGGCGCTTGTGGGAGGAGATGGTGGGGTGAGGGGGGCACTTGTGGGAGGAGATGGCGGGTGAGGGGGGGGCGCTTGTGGGAGGAGATGGTTGGGTGAGGGGGGCGCTTGTGGGAGGAGATGGTGGGGCGAGGGGTGAGGGGGGCGCTTGTGGGAGGAGATGGCGGGTTGAGGGGGGCGCTTGTGGGAGGAGATGGTGGGGTGAGGGGTGAGGGGGGCGCTTGTGGGAGGAGATGGCGGGGTGAGGGGTGAGGGGGGCGCTTGTGGGAGGAGATGGTGGGGTGAGGGGTGAGGGGGGCGCCTGTGGGAGGAGATGGTGGGGTGAGGGGTGAGGGGGGCGCTTGTGGGAGGAGATGGCAGGGTGAGGGGGGGGGGGGGCGCTTGTGGGAGGAGATGGTGGGGCGAGGGGTGAGGGGGGGCGCTTGTGGGAGGAGATGGTGGGGCGAGGGGTGCGCTTATGGGAGGAGATGGTGGGGTGAGGGGGGCGCTTGTGGGAGGAGATGGCGGGGTGAGGAGGGCGCTTGTGGGAGGAGATGGTGGGGTGAGGGGTGAGGGGGGCGCTTGTGGGAGGAGATGGCGGGGTGAGGGGGCGCTTGTTGGAGGAGATGGTGGGGTGAGGGGTTAGGGGGGCGCTTGTGGGAGGAGATGGCGGGGTGAGGGGTGAGGTGGGCGCTTGTGGGAGGAGATGGTGGGGCGAGGGGGAAGGGGGGCACTTGTGGGAGGAGATGGTGGGGCGAGGGGTGAGGGGGGCGCTTGTGGGAGGAGATGGTGGGGTGAGGGGTGAGTAGGGCGCTTGTGGGAGGAGATGGCGGGTGAGGGGGGGCGCTTGTCGGAGGAGATGGTGGGGTGAGGGGTGAGGGGGGCGCTTGTGGGAGGAGATGGTGGGGCGAGGGGTGAGGGGGGCGCTTGTGGGAGGAGATGGTGGGGTGAGGGGGTGCTTGTGGGAGGAGATGGTGGGGTGAGGGGGGCGCTTGTGGGAGGAGATGGCGGGGTGAGGGGTGAGGGGGGCGCTTGTGGGAGGGTTGAAGGAGGGCTGAGGGGTAGGAAGAGAGAGAGAGAAATAAAACAAATCCACTAAGGTGGCAATGAAAGTGAAAGCAACAACTGCCCGGAACACAATTATGTCTATGAAATGGAATGGAACATTCCTTGAAGCTACAGCCCAAGGCATCTGAGAGCTCTCCTCTCAATCTCTTTCTCTTCTATCTTCTTCGGACTTCATGCTCAGAGTGCCAGTGGGTTCTGACCTCTGTTCTTGGGGCCCCTGATCACATGCCACAAAGAGAGAAAGGGAAAAGAGAAAGGGTACTACAGACCCCCACATCAAGCTTTTGCACCATCCCTGGTGCAATTTCTCCCTTATTTTATTTATTTCAATGAGATCTAATTATAGCGCAATTACTGAAAAGAAACACCGTATGTACAAGGGATGGAGTGCTTCCATTTTGTCCTAATTATGATACTTCTTTTCCCTGGAGATGTTGACCAGTGGCATCATGTTGCCTTGGAGATCCTCCAGTTGCACTACACCGTGTGGCAATACTTTGATGACCTTATATGGTCCTATCCACTTGAGTGCCAATTTCGTTCGAATTGATGGAACCTGATGCAGTAAAACCATAGACCCTTCCTGAACTGGATGGGATCTTAGCTGCCTGTCATGCAACCTCTTGCGCTCTTCTTGTTTTACCTCTAGTTTCGTCATTGCTGCTTCCCTATACTCTTCCAATGCCACAAGTCTTCTAATTGGAGGTTCAATACCAATGGTTCTGGCTCCGATTTCCTTCTTGATAATAAATTCGAAAGGTGCCAATGCCTCTTTACCATAGACTAAGCGGAATGAACTTTCACCAGTGGTTCCCCTTCTAGTAGTTCGGAAAGCCCACATTGCACCGATTAATGTTAGAGCTTTCTGCTTGGCCATTTGCCTTGGGATAGTAAGGACAGGACTTCCTGTGAAAGATTTTATACTTGTCAAAGATGAATTCGAGCAACTGATTCACAAAGTGAGTGCCCCTGTCACTAGTAACTTCAAGTGGGCAACTGAATCTGGAAAAAATACGTTTAAACAAAAACTTAGCCACTGTCAAAGCCATGCAATCTGTAGTGGCTTTAGCCTCTACCCACTTAGTTGCATAACATGTGGCCATCAGAATATATCTCTTTCTCCCAGGTTGACCAGTTAGACTGATTGGTCCTATGAAATCAAGACCCCATCGTTCAAATGGGAGCCATCCTTTAGATATGAACAATGGTTGGAAATTCAATCTGGTTGGCACGGGAGCACACCTGTGGCAGATGTGGCATTCTTTAGAAAACTTGATTGCATCCTTGAAAATATGAGGCCACCATAAACCTTTGTGGATGATTCTATGAGCCAATTCTTCCCCTTTTAGATGTCCTTCATTGTGTGCAGCCTCTAGCAGAAGATTTACCTCTTCTGGATAGACACACCTTCTCAATATATCATCCTTACAGTATTTATATAAACTTCCATTTATAAGAGAATATGCTTTGGTTTTCAGGAGCAATCTTCTCTTTTCTACAGGTGTCAAGTGTTCTGGGATCTTTCCAGTAGTAAGAACATGGAGAATTTCATCATACCAACCAGTCCGAATTGCTACTAGAAAAAGATTGCTATCCACCAATTTATCATTAATACCTGTTGCCTTTTCGCTCATTGCTGTCCTGGACACTTGATCTGCCATGTAGTGCTCTTTTCTTGGCTTAATATGAATATCAAAATTAAATTCTTGAAATAGGAGTAACCATCTCCAAATCCTTCCAGCTACTCTAGGTTTGTTTGTCAAATACTTCAAAGGGTGATGATCAGAGATAACAATGAAATGTACACCAAGGAGTTAATGTCGAAACTTTTGAAGAGCAAATACGATAGCCAAACCTTCTCTTTCCGTTGTACTGTAATTTCTTTCAGCTTGGTTGAGTAGTCTGCTTGCATAAGAGATAGTTCTATCCACTTTGTGAGATGATGGTTGAGCTAGAACTGCACCAACAGCATGAAGACTAGCATCTATATGCACATGAAATTCCAATGACCAATTAGGAACACTTAAAAGGGTAGCATTTTCCCATCAATAATTGGTCTTTTCAGTTTCTTGCCCAGAGCAGTACTTTGCTTTTCGCCCTCGCTTCTAGCTCTTGTAGGAGGAGATGGTGGGGCGAGGGGGGCGCTTGTGGGAGGAGATGGTGGGGTGAGGGGTGAGGAGGGCGCTTGTGCGAGGACATGGCGGGTGAGGGGGGGGCGCTTGTGGGAGGAGATGGTGGGGTGAGGGGTGAGGGGGGCGCTTGTGGGAGGAGATGGTGGGGCGAGGGGTGAGGGGGGCGCTTGTGGGAGGAGATGGTGGGGTGAGGGGTGAGGGGGCGCTTGTGGGAAGAGATGGCGGGGTCAGGGGGGCGCTTCTGGGAGGAGATGGTGGGGTGAGGGGTGAGGGGGGCGCTTGTGGGAGGAGATGGTGGGGCGAGGCGTGAGGGGGGTGCTTGTGGGAGGAGATGGTGGGGTGAGGGGGGCGCTTGTGGGAGGAGATGGCGGGGTGAGGGGGGGCGCTTGTGGGAGGAGATGGTGGGGCGAGGGGGGCGCTTGTGGGAGGAGATGGTGGGGCGAGGGGTGAGGGGGGCACTTGTGGGAGGAGATGGTGGGGTGAGGGGTGAGGGGGCGCTTGTGGGAGGAGATGGCGGGGTGAGGGGGGCACTTGTGGGAGGAGATGGTAGGGTGAGGGGTGAGGGGGGCGCTTGTGGGAGGAGATGGCGGGGTGAGGGGGAACTTGTGGGAGGATATGGTGGGGTGAGGGGGGTGCTTGTGAGAGGAGATGGTGGGGTGAGCGGTGAGGGGGGTGCTTGTGGGAGGAGATGGTGAGGCGAGGGGTGAGGGGGGCGCTTGTGGGAGGAGATGGTGGGGCGAGGGGTGAGGGGGGCCCTTGTGGGAGGAGATGGTTGTTGGTGCAGACCAATCACCAATTGAAGGCTTGGAAGACCAAATGATGAAGGAAGAATCAATTCCTAAAGTGTGAAGGAAGATTACATTCAGAGAACAAGAGAAGTGTACACATATGTACATTAGTATAGTCATAGATAACTTAGATCTTTTGTTCAGTAAGAATCATGTACAAATTATCTATAAATACCTTGAGAAAAGTCGGGGCATGTATGAGAGCATATGTGACAATAGCTAGAAGTCAAGAATGAGGGAGATAGAAGTCATGAGATAGAGGAAAGTGAATTTGAAGTTAGCTCTCATCACTCAGTTGTAATTTTTCTGAGTAAATGAAAAGTTTTGCGCCCGATGTTTCTGCGTGTTCTCCTTCTACAGTAGATCAATTGTGGAATGCTTTTGTACAAGTCTAAGTTGAGAGTTACTTGACCTCTGTGCAAAGTTTCAGCTTCCAATTGTAATCAGGCTGAGTGAATTGAGTGTAGGAACATTCATATGTGAAGTGTATTCACTAGTTCCTAAAACAGGCGCAGATTTCGAAGTTAATGTTTTAGTCATTTCTCCTAGCACAGTTTAAAGTTTTGCATGAGTGAGGGCTTAATCTTTAAGTTGGAAGATAAGCTACTTATGTCTAGAAGCATTTTGTAAAACGGGTTCTATTCAAGGAGAACCAAGTCTTAAAAATTACAGGTGTAAAGTCGACTGTTTTGGATAACAGTTTCTGACATAGGTAACTTGTAAAATCAATTTCTCAAGTTATACTTAACCTTTTGAAGTGATTCATTTTGGAGTAGATGCGCAATCTCTAGGAGATGATTCGTACAAAGTTTCATCAAAAACTTTACAGATTTGATAGGTCAATGTGAATGAACAATGCAGCAGACTTTTCTGTGTATCATCTTCTTCACAGATTTGTTAATTTCTGATAAGTTAGCAATTGATCCTCTAAATTAGTGAAGTGTTTGACTTACTCTTGGTATAGAGGTGCTCTAATCACAAGAGTAAGTTGTTCTTTTGGAGATTAATATTCTCCATCAGTGGTATCAGAGCAGGAGACATCAATTTGAAGAAAGAAGGATTCCGACTGCTGCAGATTCAAGAAATTCAACACTTGAAGGACTAAGAAGTGAAAGCTTGGAGTCAAAGCTTGAGGAGAAGACTATTTGACATCAAGAAAGGCAAAAGGAGTTCAATTCGAAGTGAAGGTACATACATTGTTTGTAAAGCTTGAAGTTTCAATACACAGGTGGATACAAGATGGGAGAAAGCTTGCAGATTGATAAGATAGATAGGGAGAACTATCCAGCATGGTCTATGAGGATGGAAGCACACCTCATGAGCAAAGATCTTATATCATTTATTACAGGAGATGAAGAAAAACCAGAGTTTGCAGATCCAAGTATTCCTACAAGGGAAGAGCTTGCAATGTTGAAGACTTGGATGAGAAAGGATGCTCAAGCAAGGAGCATCATCTACATGGCTGTAAATGATTACCTTCTACCTCACATCAGAGGTTTGGAAAGTGCTACAGATGTTTGGAATGCCTTGGAAGAGCATTTCCAAAATACAACTAAGTCAAGGAAGTCCTCACTATGGGCTGAGTTCACAACCTTCAAGAAGAAGAGCTCACAATCAATTTCAGATTATGTGGCAAGGATGAAAGATATTGCAGATAGCTTGGGAGCAGTGGATGAAGATATTGAAGAAGAAAAGTTGGTAAGACAAATACTTACAGGTTTGAGAGGAGATGAGAAGTGGAAGCCTTTTATATTGTCCATAGAATTGTCACTTGATCACTTTACTCCTGACCTTAATCAATTGCTAGGACACATGCTAACCTTTGAGCAGGAGGAGACAATGATAGAAGTACAAGTCAAGCAATGTACTCTAAGGATAAGAAAAAGAATGGCAAGGGAAAGCAATCAAATGATGATGAAGGGAATTCAAATCAAGCCAACTTCACAAAAGGGAAGACAAATTTCATAGGTAAAGGAAGAGGAGGTAAGAACAAAGATAATGCTAAAGCTTGTTGGATTTGTGGCAGAACAAATCATTTGGCAAATGATTGTTGGTATAACAATCAAAATGGAGGATACAACAATCAGAATTATAGTCAAAGAGGTAGAGGAGGCAGAAACCAAAGAGGCAATTTCAGAGGAAGAGGTGGTAGGACATCATATGGTAGAGGAGGTGGAAGAAACTTCCAATCTCAGTCCTACAACAACAATTATTACAATTATGCATCAGATCAGAAGGATGATATGACTCTTATCTTGAATGCAACTCATGAATCAATGGGAGAAGATCAAAGAGTGTTTTATATTGACTCAGGGTGTAGCAACCATCTGAGTGGGAATCTATCTTTGATGACTGATATGGAAGCAAGGGTGAATGGACATACAGTTCAAACAGGTGATAATACCAAACATAAAGTGGAGAGCATTGGATCAGTGAAGACAAAGAGTGGAAGTACACTTCTGAGCAAGGTACTTTATGTTCCAACTATTCCTAAAAATCTGATAAGTGTAGGGCAAATTGTGGAGAAAGGATATGAGGTAAGATTCACAAATGATGGTGTTTATGTACAAGATCCAAATCAGGGATATAGAAACATAATTGCAGGTAAAAAGGAAGGAAGATTGTTCACTCTCAAAGTCCAAGGTAATGTGGGACATGCATTGTTTACCTATGGAGGTCAAAAGGTGTCTGAATTAGACCTATGGCATAAGAGGCTAGGTCATTTCAATGAGAGAGCTATAAAGGAGATGTCAAAGAATCAGGTGGTGCTTGGATTGCCAAATATTGAAGGGCAACATATGGTGTACAAGTGTGAAGCTTGTCAATTAGGTAAAGCACATAAGAGTTCTTACAACAAATCAGGGTACAAGTATTCAAATATGCTTGAATTGGTTCATACAGATGTATGGGGACCCTCAAGGGACTATAGCATAAATGGATCCAGATATTATGTGTTGTTTGTTGATGATGCAACCAGGTGGATTACTTTGTATGTAATCAAGGACAAATCCAAAGTCTTCAAGGCATTCAAAGATTTTCATGCTTATGCAGAAAGGATCACAGGACAAAAGCTAAAGAGGTTAAGATCAGATGGAGGGGGAGAGTATTTCTCAAAAGAGTTTGATGATTATTTGTGGAATGCAGGTATCAAAAGAGAAGTGACTTGCAGGTACTCCCCTCAACAGAATGGAGTAATAGAAAGGAGGAATAGGACTCTTGTAGAGTTTGCAAGAGCCATGATGAAGGAAAAGAATTGTCCAAATTACTTATGGGCAGAAGCTATTAATACTGCAACATATCTTGTGAATAGGTTGCCTTGCAAAGCTTTGGATGGAGGAACCCCTTATGAAGCATGGTGGGGTAAGAAGCCTAGTCTTGATCATTGTAAAGTATTTGGATGTATTTCATATGCTTATGTTCCTTCACAATTAAGACATAAGCTAGAACCAAAAGCAGAGAAGTATGTGTTTATTGGATATGATGATAGACAGATGGGTTACAGGTTGTGGAGTCCATCTACAAAGCAATTTCTTGTTACTAAAGATGTGACATTTGATGAGCAAAATATGTGGTATACAGGATCACCAAATGAGTATACAGGTGTTGAAGAAATTCAAAGGAAAGGAAAGGCAAAGGTAAAAGTTTGTGAAGAAATTGTTGATGAAGTTGACTCTAGATGTAGAGTGCAGGATCATGTAGAAGAAGGGCCAAGATTTGATCCAGAATCAAATGAGGCTGAAACTTCAAGAAGTGCAGAAATCAGGAGATCTACAAGAGAAAGGAAAGAGCCTATAAGGTATAGTTATGATACATCTTTCCTAACAACAAAAGATTATGCCTACATTGTGAAAACAGAAGAAGATCCAACCACTTATGAAGAAGCCAAAGGTAAACAGAATTGGGAGAAGGCAATGCAGGAGGAGTATGATGCTCTACTTGAAAATGAAACTTGGGAACTAGTACCAAGACCAAAGAATCAGAAGGTCATTGGATGTAAGTGGGTATATAAAACAAAGAGGTTTGCAGATGGTAAGGTGTCTAGATATAAGGCTAGACTTGTGGTCAAAGGTTATGCCCAAACTTATGGGGTAGATTATGATGAAACCTTTAGTCCTGTTGCTAAGATGTCTACAATTAGGACATTAATTGCTATTGCTGCTTGCAAGGGATGGAAATTGTCACAATTGGATGTGAAAAATGCATTTCTAAATGGATATATTGCAGATGAAGTATATATGGAGCAACCAGAAGGCTTCATGGAATCAATTGGATCAGATTATGTGTGTAAGCTCAAGAGAGCTTTATATGGGTTGAAGCAAGCCCCAAGAGCTTGGAATTACAGATTGGTCAAGTTCTTGAATGAATGTGGATTTCAAGCATCAAAGGCAGATAGTAGCTTACTAGTGAAGGCAAGTGAAAATGGATACATTTACATATGTATTTATGTTGATGATATTATTGTTACAGGAACAGATGCTCAAGGAATCAATGAACTCAAGAGGCAAATAGAGAAGGAGTTTAAGATAAGTGACTTGGGAAACTTATCTTATTTTCTAGGAATGCAGATTGTGTATACTCAACATGGAGTATATGTTTCACAAGAGAGATATTTGAAGAATCTCCTAATCAAGTTTAACATGGAAGATTGCAAGACCTCAATCACTCCATTGGAGGTAAATCACAAATTAAGCAGGTATGGAGGTGAAGAGTTCAATGACATGAAGAAATATCAGAGTTTGGTAGGTAGTTTAATCTATGCTACCTTGACAAGGCCAGATCTATCATATGCAGTAGGTGTGTTGTCACAATTCATGCATTGTCCAAAGAAGACTCATTGGATTGCAGCCCAAAGGGTACTCAGATATATCAAAGGAACCCTAAGTGAAGGTTTGTATTATGGTTTCACTTCTGACACAAGAATCAAAGTGTTTAGTGATGCAGATTGGGCAGGTGACTCAGATGATAGAAGGTCTACTCATGGATATCTATGTTATGTTGGAGACAAGTTAGTGTCTTGGTGTTCAAAGAAGCAACATACAGTTGCTTTATCATCCACAGAAGCTGAGTATAAGGGAATGGTAGAAGCTGCAAAGGAAGTGATATGGTTGAAGACATTGATGAAAAGTTTTGAGTTTGATCATAGTACTCCAATAATTTTTGGAGACAATATGAGTTCTTTGTATTTGGCAGCTAACCCTGTTTTTCATGCCAGGACTAAGCATATAGAGATTCAGTATCATTTCTTGAGGGAAAAGGTACTAGATAAAGAGATTGAAGTGATGTATACTCCAACAAAAGAACAAGTGGCAGATATGATGACAAGGAGTCTGGATGGACCTAAGTTACAAAGGTTCAAAGACATGGCAAGTATAAAGAAGACAGAGAAAACGTCAATTGATGATTGAGGGGGAGCTGTTGGTGCAGACCAATCACCAATTGAAGGCTTGGAAGACCAAATGATGAAGGAAGAATCAATTCCTAAAGTGTGAAGGAAGATTACATTCAGAGAACAAGAGAAGTGTACACATATGTACATTAGTATAGTCATAGATAACTTAGATCTTTTGTTCAGTAAGAATCATGTACAAATTATCTATAAATACCTTGAGAAAAGTCGGGGCATGTATGAGAGCATATGTGACAATAGTTAGAAGTCAAGAATGAGGGAGATAGAAGTCATGAGATAGAGGAAAGTGAATTTGAAGTTAGCTCTCATCACTCAGTTGTAATTTTTCTGAGTAAATGAAAAGTTTTGCGCCCGATGTTTCTGCGTGTTCTCCTTCTACAGTAGATCAATTGTGGAATGCTTTTGTACAAGTCTAAGTTGAGAGTTACTTGACCTCTGTGCAAAGTTTCAGCTTCCAATTGTAATCAGGCTGAGTGAATTGAGTGTAGGAACATTCATATGTGAAGTGTATTCACTAGTTCCTAAAACACGCGCAGATTTCGAAGTTAATGTTTTAGTCATTTCTCCTAGCACAATTTAAAGTTTTGCATGAGTGAGGGCTTAATCTTTAAGTTGGAAGATAAGCTACCTTGTCTAGAAGCATTTTGTAAAACGGGTTCTATTCAAGGAGAACCAAGTCTTAAAAATTACAGGTGTAAAGTCGACTGTTTTGGATAACAGTTTCTGACATAGGTAACTTGTAAAATCAATTTCTCAAGTTATACTTAACCTTTTGAAGTGATTCAACTTGGAGTAGATGCGCAATCTCTAGGAGATGATTCGTACAAAGTTTCATCAAAAACTTTACAGATTTGATAGGTCAATGTGAATGAACAATGCAGCAGACTTTTCTGTGTATCATCTTCTTCACAGATTTGTTAATTTCTGATAAGTTAGCAATTGATCCTCTAAATTAGTGAAGTGTTTGACTTACTCTTGGTATAGAGGTGCTCTAATCACAAGAGTAAGTTGTTCTTTTGGAGATTAATATTCTCCATCAATGGTGGGGTGAGGGGTGAGGGGGGCGCATGTGGGAGGAGATGGCGGGTGAGGGGGGGGGCGCTTGTGGGAGGAGATGGTGGGGTGAGGGGGGCGCTTGTGGGAGGAGATGGTGGTGCGAGGGGTGAGGGAGGCGCTTGTGGGAGGAGATGGTGGGGTGAGGGGTAAGGGGCGCTTGTGGGAGTAGATGGCGGGGTGAGGGGGGCGCTTGTGGGAGGAGATGGCGGGGTGAGGGGTGAGGGGGGCGTTTGTGGGAGGGCTGAAGGGGGGCTGAGGGGTAGGAAGAGAGAGAGAGAGAGAAATAAAACAAATCCACTAAGGTGGCAATGAAAGTGAAAGCAAAAATTGCCCGGAACACAATTATGTCTATGAAATGGAATGGAACATTCCCTGAAGCTACAGCCCAAGGCATCTGAGAGCTCTCCTCTCAATCTCTTTCTCTTCTATCTTCTTCGGACTTCATGCTCAGAGTGCCAGTGGGTTCTGACCTCTGTTCTTGGGGCCCTTGATCACATGCCACAAAGAGAGAAAGGGAAAAGAGAAAGGGTACTACAAACCCCCACATCAAGCTTTTGCACCGTCCTTGGTGCAATTTCTCCCTTATTTTATTTATTTCAATGAGATCTAATTATAGCGCAATTATTGAAAAGAAACACGGTATGTACAAGGGATGGAGTGCTTCCATTTTGTCCTAATTATGATACTTCTTTACCCTGGAGATGTTGACCAGTGGCATCTTGTTGCCTTGCAAATCCTCCAGTTGCACTGCACCGTGTGGCAATACTTTGATGACCTTATATGGTCCTATCCACTTGGGTGCCAATTTCGTTCGAATTGATGGAACTTGATGCAGTAAAACCATAGACCCTTCCTGAACTGGATTGGATCTCAGATGCCTATCATGCAACCTCTTGCGCTCTTCTTGTTTTACCTGTAGTTTCCTCATTGCTGCTTCCCTATATTCTTCCAATGCCACAAGTCTTCTAATTGGAGGTTCAATACCAATGGTTCTGGCTCCGATTTCCTTCTTGATAATAAATTCGAAAGGTGCCAATGCCTCTTTAACATAGACTAAGCGGAATGGACTTTCGCCAGTGGTTCCCCTTCTAGTAGTTCGGAAAGCCCACATTGCACCGATTAATGTCTGTGGCCAAGAACTTTGATGATCAAAGGATAATTTGCGTAAGAGCCCAATCAAAATCTTGTTAGAGCTTTCTGCTTGGCCATTTGCCTTGGGATAGTAAGCACAGGACTTCCTGTGAAAGATTTTATACTTGTCAAAGATGAATTGGAGCAACTGATTCACAAAGTGAGTGCCCCTGTCACTAGTAACTTCAAGTGGGCAACCGAATCTGGAAAAAATACATTTAAACAAAAACTTAGCCATTGTCAAAGTCGTGCAATCTGTAGTGGCTTTAGCCTCTACCCACTTAGTTGCATAACATGTGGCCATCAGAATATATCTCTTTCTCCCAGGTTGACCAGTTGGACTGATTGGTCCTATGAAATCAAGACCCCATCGTTCAAATGGGAGCCATCCTGTAGATATGACCAATGGTTGGAAATTCAATCTGGTTGGCGCGGGAGCACTCCTCTGGCAGATGTGGCATTCTTTAGAAAACTTGATTGCATCCTTGAAAATATGAGGCCACCATAAACCTTTGTGGATGATTCTATGAGCCAATTCTTCCCCTTTTCGATGTCCTTCATTGTGTGGAGCCTCTAGCAGAAGATTTACCTCGTCTGGATAGACCGACCTTCTCAATATATCATCCTGACAGAATTTATATAAATTTCCATTTATAAGAGAATATGCTTTGGTTTTCAGGAGCAATCTTCTCTTTTCTACAGGTGTCAAGTGTTCTGGGATCTTTCCAGTAGTAAGAACATGGAGAATTTCATCATACCAACCAGTCCGAATTGCTACTAGAAAAAGATTGCTATCCACCAATTCATCATTAATACCTGTTGCCTTTTCGCTCATTGCTGTCCTGGACACTTGATCTGCCATGTAGTGCTCTTTTCGTGGCTTAATATGAATATCAAAATTAAATTCTTGAAATAGGAGTAACCACCTCCAAATCCTTCCAGCTACTCTAGGTTTGTTTATCAAATACTTCGAAGCGTGATGATCAGAGATAACAATGAAATGTACACCAAGGAGATAATGTCGAAACTTCTGAAGAGCAAATACGATAGCCAAACCTTCTCTTTCCGTTGTATTGTAATTTCTTTCAGCTTGGTTGAGTAGTCTGCTTGCATAAGAGATAGGTTTATCCACTTTGTGAGATGATGGTTGAGCTAGAACTGCACCAACAACATGAAGACTAGCATCTGTATGCACATGAAATTCCAATGACCAATTAGGAACACTTAAAAGGGGAGCAGTACATAGCCTCAACTTTAGTTCACAAAATGCTTTGTCAGCTTCAGCACTCCATGAGAAAGGGATCTTTTTGCTGGTAAGCCTTGACAAGGGCTTTGTGGAATTGGCATGGAGAGAATAGCTGTAACCTTTGCAGGGTCAACAGTTATGCCTTCAGCAGATACTATGTGACCAAGAAGAGTGCCCTTAGTGACCAAAAAGTGACATTTATCAGGATTCAATTTCAAACCTGTTTTAAGACATTGCTCAAAAATTTCTTTTAGATTTTCCAAATGGTCATGGAAATCTTGAACTGCTGCTCTTCTATCTGTACCTGAAAATACTGAAAAGTCATCCATGAAAATGCGTAGAAAGGGTGTTAACCATTTGCCCAATATCAGATACATCGTTCTATTAAATGAAGCTGGCGCATTCTTCAAACCAAAAGCCATGCGAGTATAGACATAAGTTCCCCAGGGAGTGACAAAGGTTGTTTTGTCCCTATCATCAGGATGGATCACTATCTGATTGTAGCCACTAAAACCATCCAAGAAACTATACAAAGTGTGACCAGCTACTTCCTCAAGTACTTGCTCTGTGAAGGGCTGAGGAAATCCATCTTGAACAGTCACTTTATTCAAAGCACGAAAATCAACACATACTCTTATTTTTCCACTATTTTTCTTGGGTACAATAACCATGGAAGAAAGCCACCTGGAATGTTCTACTGGAACAATTATACCAGCTTCTTCTAGCTTTGTAATTTCTGCTTTTACAGCCTCTGCATATTTCGGATTGAGTCGATATGGTCTACTTCTTACTGGCGCGGCTCCCTCAACTAAGGGTATCCGATGTAACCCCAGCTCTTCTAGTATCCCTGTTAGATCTTTGTAGGACCATGCGAAGACACTTTTGTAAGTAAAAGGCAAAGAAGTTACCTTCTGTAGCAAAGGAGGATAATGCCACAACGAGGATGCCAAATGGACCTTTTGAGGGTTCTCTTCATTCCCTAAATTTACTTCTTGAACCAATGTTTCAGGACTGGTCTTGTTTGAGAAATCATCTCCACTATATGCAGGAGTGGATTTTAATTTATATTCTGCAACATGTTCTTCCATCCATCCTTGAGGTATATCTGCAAAAGGAAGATCTTCTCTGCTCTTAATTTCATAACCTTCTCCCTCCGATACTTTTATATTGGTTTCCTCCTCAAAGCTAGTATTTTCCTGCAATTGCTCATTCTCCAATACCTTATGGTCTTCATTTACCTTATCTGCAACTTCTTCCTCAATTTCATTGATCTCCACTATGCAACACTCTGCACTTCCCATCATCCAATTTAACAATGTATCATCTTCTTGGGGTATAGAGGGCATTACCTGAGTATCCCCAGTATATCCAGTGGTTTTTCCTGAGTCGAATCCCTCTTCCAAATGTAATTGTAGTTGGATATTGGTGCTTGTTGAAATCCATAGTTTGTTTTTCCCCCAATCTTGCAAAGCTTTTGCTTGTCTCAGCCAAGGTCTCCCCAGGAGGAAAGGGTAGGAAGTCTCTTGTGGAAGTGCAATAACAACAAAATCCAACACAAAGTGGCAACCCTGTACTATCATCCGTACCTATTCAATATTACCAAGAGGCGCAACCCGATGTTGATCTGCTAGTGTAACTGTAAATGGTGCCATTTTGGTGGGGTTCAAATTCAGTTTCTTCATTGTGAAATCTGGCATCAAATTGATACCAGAGCCTCCATCTATGATCACACCTGTGAGAGTTTCATCCTTTATACAAACAGATAATCTTGAGCTTTGGTAGTCTGCTAAGGGTGCAGGGGGAAAATCAACCATGAAACCATCTATACTAGGTGATTGGATCAAGTGAGCAGAGTGTATAATCTTCAGGAAGTCACTTCTTATTTTTGAATCCATCCTTATAAGTTCATATAGACTAACCTTGTGATGAATACCTTTCAAGATCTGTTCAATGTTTACCTCCTAAGTGTTTTCTTGCAGACGGGTTGGTTGGCCCTTTAGAGAAGTAGTCATCTTATTATAAGCTCCTTCAATTTCTTCTTGGTCCTTCCATCCAGACTCCTTTTCTTCCTCTTTATCCTGAAATCCTTGTTGTTCATCTCTCTGGGTTGCAGCTGCTTGCCTAGCTCTAGTCATCATGGGCATTGGAGAGGATGAAACAGCATAAGTCTGAGTGGTTTTTCCTTCTTCATGTGGAGAGACCGCAATCATGTGGATTGGAGCAGGACGACCTCTTGGGCAATCTTTGGTATAATGATCTTTGGCCTCTGGACAATGTTGACAAGGAGGTGCATCTTCTGGAAGAGAACACCTATTTTGCATGTGACCGTACTCACCACAACGATAGCACATCAAAGGTCTATTATATCTAGGCTTTGCAGGCCGATTCTCCTCTCTATTTGATGTATTTGATGTACCAGCATAATATGAATCCAAATTTTGAGGGTTACCTCTCTACTGTGTACCCTTGAGGTAGTAGCAATCTCTGGCTTCATGACCATCTTTTCCACAAAATTGACAGCTTACCTTAATAGGGCAATTAGCATTGGAATGTCCATTGTTTTTACAGATTGTACACCAAATTTGTCTCCTTATATCCTGAGTGGTCTTCAAGTCTTCTAACTCTCGGCGAAGTTGGGCTACTTCATCATCAGTGCGACGCAGTGGTGGAAAGACCTTCTCTTCTTCTTGATTTTGTTGCGTCTTCAACGCTTCCAATTCCCTCCTCAGTTGCTCAATAGGATCCAGATCTGTAGCATACTTTGGTTGTGTATCCCCTTCAAAATGTTTCCCTGCTTCTTCAATGCGTGATGCAGCTGCAACAAAATCATTGAGGGTAGCATCCAATCTAAGAGACTCACGAAGCTTCTGTTGAGATGACCTGGGAAGAGCCTTCTCAATCCACTTTTTAACCAAGAAATCACCTGGAGCATGTGGCAGACGTGCAACAAGTGCTTTTGTTCTAGTGTGAAGTTCATGAAAGGATTCACCTGGCCTTAGCTTCAAATTCTCTAGCTGATCTAGAGCTCTTTCCGAAGAATCACTTGGTCTGAATGTCTGCGAGAATGCCGCCTTCAGAGCCTCCCATGTAGTGAAATGGCCATCTGCATATTGACTATACCATTTTGCAGACCACGTCCACGACATAAAGAGATGAATCTCCTCACATGATCATCAGCATCCTCATGAGCATGTCCCTTGAAGGTAGGGAATTTGATGTTTAACCTAGAGAGTAAATGAGAGAGGTCCTCCATTTGTACTGGTGTTTCTTCAGACGTATCTGAAGAGAAGTCTAGAGTTCTCCTATACCCTTCTTTTGACAATGGTGTCGCACCCAAATCAATAGACAAATTTAGGGAAGGCAGAGGGGAGGTAGACTCACTAGCAGTGGTTATTGCTAACTTGTTAAGGCTCCTCCGAACACGAAGAGACTCCTTATCTGCCCGTGTATGGGTCATGTACCTACTCGCAATGTGATAGAGCAAAATACCTCTCACAGAAATGCAAAGGTCCCACCGTGCATGCCAATCTGTAGAGGAGGTACTGGGGTATCCACTTTTATCAAAAGTAGAAAATAAAGATTAAACACATCCAGTACGTCGCCTACTCAAGGGGGGTTCTCTTTAGGGAAGTATACCCTTTAACATTTCTGTGAGCAGACAGAGGGGTTGTACATACTCTAGAGATATTAATCAACAAATGACCACAGAAGACCATATATTTCTTGATTCGAATCAGATGATTACAAGGTTGGACAGAGTGATGCTCAAAAATGCAAGCTAAGAAGGCTAACACGCCATCCTAGAAATAAATAACCTCGATGTACAGAAGCTTCTCATCAGCTTAAGGGGCCCATTACATGCCGTCTAACCCAGAACAATACAAATGGTAACATTTGCTCAAGAGAATAGAGCTTAATCACCAATACTGACTCAACTGAGAAGCCTACCCTCTGTATCCACACTACAGAGTAGCTCCTACAATAGGCTTGAAACCACCAAGTGCCAGAGAGGACTTCTGCACATACACACGCGTCAATGAAACTCCAAAAAATGTACCAAAAAGTGTGTGTCCAAATAGCACAAATCCATCGTTTTTATAGGCCTCAATAAGCCAAGAGAGCCTTGCCGAGTCTTCACTTCCACTGATCACGCGCCGCTTGATTGCCCAAGATTGGAGGGTTAGATCAAATATTTCACTTGATTTGGGTTGGATCCACAAAAATAGGTAGTGTTCGTGAATGGTTGGCGGCAACTCCACTTTGAACAATTTCCTTTCACCTTTTTACCCTGCCCACTTTTCCCATACCCTATGACAACCTTGCCGTGTGCAGTTACTTCATTCTTTGACTCTTTTGATTGGTAATTTGAATCATCTCGCGACTTTTCCATGAGGCTTTACCTTCATACCTGTTAACCTTGCAGTAATCCCCGATAATCGCTATAACTTCATGAAAACCACTTCTATATAGGATGCCTGATTTAACCATAAGCATTGCCCATCAATAATTGGTCTTTTCAGTTTCTTGCCCAGAGCAGTACTTTGCTTTTCGCCCTCGCTTCTAGCTCTTGTGGGAGCAGATGGTGGGGTGAGGGGTGCGCTTGTGGGAGGAGATGGTGGGGTGAGGGGTGAGGGGGGCGCTTGTGGGAGGAGATGGCGGGGTGAGGGGGGGGGGGGTGGGGGGCGCTTGTGGGAGGACATGGTGGGGTGAGGGGGGCGCTTGTGGGAGGAGATGGCGGGGTGAGGGGTGAGGGGGGCGCTTGTGGGAGGAGATGGCGGGGTAAGGGGGGGGCGCTTGTGGGAGGAGATGGTGGGGTGAGGGGTGAGGGGGCGCTTGTGTGAGGAGATGGCGGGGTGAGGGGGGGGGGACGCTTGTGGGAGGAGATGGTGGGGTGAGGGGGGGGCTTGTGGGAGGAGATGGTGGGGTGAGGGGGGCGCTTGTGGGAGGAGATGGCGGGGTGAGGGGGGCGGGGCGCTTGTGGGAGGAGATGGTGGGGTGAGGGGGCGCTTGTGGGAGGAGATGGCGGGGTGAGGGGGGCGCTTGTGGGAGGAGATGGTGGGGTGAGGGGTGAGGAGGGCGCTTGTGGGAGGAGATGGCACGGTGAGGGGGCGCTTGTGAGAGGAGATGGTGCGGTGAGGGGTGAGGGGGGCACTTGTGGGAGGAGATGGCGGGGTGAGGGTTGCGGGGGGCGCTTGTGGGAGGAGATGGTGGGGCGAGGGGTGAGGGGGGCGCTTGTGGGAGGAGATGGTGGGGTGAGGGGTGAGGGGGCGCTTGTGGGAGGAGATGGCGGGGTGAGGGGGGGGGGCGCTTGTGGGAGGAGATGGTGGGGTGGGGGGCGGCTTGTGGGAGGAGATGGTGGGGTGAGGGGGGCGCTTGTGGGAGGAGATGGCGGGGTGGGGGGGGGGGGGCGCTTGTGGGAGGAGGTGGTGGGGTGAGGGGGGGCGCTTGTGGGAGGAGATGGCGGGGTGAGGGGGGCGCTTGTGGGAGGAGATGGCGGGGTAAGGGGGGGGCGCTTGTGGGAGGAGATGGTGGGGTGAGGGGGCGCTTGTGGGAGGAGATGGTGGGGCGAGGGGTGAGGGGGGCACTTGTGGGAGGAGATGGTGGGGTGAGGGGGCGCTTGTGGGAGGAGATGGCGGGGTGGGGGGGGGGGGGCGCTTGTGCGAGGAGATGGTGGGGTGAGGGGGGGGGCACTTGTGGGAGGAGATGGTGGGGCGAGGGGTGAGGGGGGCGCTTGTGGGAGGAGATGGTGGGGCGAGGGGGGCGCTTGTGGGAGGAGATGGTGGGGTGAGGGGGGCGCTTGTGGGAGGAGATGGCGGGGTGAGGGGTGGGGGCGCTTGTGGGAGGAGATGGTGGGGTGAGGGGGGGGGCGCTTGTGGGAGGAGATGGTGGGGTGAGGGGTGAGCGGGGCGCTTGTGGGAGTAGATGGCGGGGTGAGGGGGGGGGGGGGCGCATGTGGGAGGAGATGGTGGGGCGAGGGGGGCGCTTGTGGGAGGAGATGGTGGGGTGAGGAGGGCGCTTGTGGGAGGAGATGGTGGGGCGAGGGGGGAGCTTGTGGGAGGAGATGGTGGGGTGAGGGTTGAGGGGGGCGCTTGTGGGAGGAGATGGCGGGTGAGAGGGGGGCGCTTGTGGGATGAGATGGTGGGGTGAGGGGTGAGGGGGGCGCTTGTGGGAGGAGATGGTGGGGCGAGGGGTGAGGGGGGCGCTTGTGGGAGGAGATGGTGGGGTGAGGGGGCGCTTGTGGGAGGAGATGGTAGGGTGAGGGGGGCGCTTGTGGGAGGAGATGGTGGGGTGAGGGGTGAGGTGGGCGCTTGTGGGAGGAGATGGCGGGGTGAGGGGGGCGCTTGTGGGAGGAGATGGTGGGGGGAGGGGTGAGGGGGGCGCTTGTGGGAGGAGATGGTGGGGTGAGGGGTGAGGGGGGTGCTTGTGGGAGGAGATGGCGGGGTGAGGGGGGGGGGGCGCTTGTGGGAGGAGATGGTGGGGCGAGGGGTGAGGGGGGGGGGGCTTGTGGGAGGAGATGGTGGGGCGAGGGGTGAGGGGGGCGCTTGTGGGAGGAGATGGTGGGGTGAGGGGTCAGGGGGCGCTTGTGGGAGGAGATGGCGGGGTGAGGGGGCGCTTGTGGGAGGAGATGGTGGGGTGAGGGGGGCGCTTGTGGGAGGAGATGGCGGGGTGAGGGGGCGCTTCTGGGAGGAGATGGTGGGGTGAGGGGGGCGCTTGTGGGAGGAGATGGCGGGGTGAGGGGTGAGGGGGGCGCTTGTGGGAGGAGATGGTGGGGCGAGGGGTGAGGGGGGCGCTTGTGGGAGGAGATGGTGAGGCGAGGGGTGAGGGGGGCGCTTGTGGGAGGAGATGGTGGGGTGAGGGGGGCGCTTGTGGGAGGAGATGGCACGTGAGGGGGGGGGGCGCTTGTGGGAGGAGATGGTGGGGTGAGGGGTGAGGGGGGCGCTTGTGGGAGGAGATGGTGGGGCGAGGGGTGAGGGGGGCGCTTGTGGGAGGAGATGGTGGGGTGAGGGGTGAGGGGGGGCTTGTGGGAGGAGATGGCGGGGTGAGGGGGGCACTTGTAGGAGGAGATGGCGGGGTGAGGGGTGAGGGGGGCACTTGTGGGAGGGCTGAATGGGGGTTGAGGGGTAGGATGAGAGAGAGAAAAATAAAACAAATCCACTAAGGTGGCAATGAAAGTGAAAGCAACAACTGCCCGGAACACAATTATGTCTATGAAATGGAATGGAACATTCCCTGAAGCTACAACCCAAGGCATCTGAGAGCTCTCCTCTCAATCTCTTTCTCTTCTATCTTGTTCGGACTTCATGCTCAGAGTGCCAGTGGGTTCTGACCTCTGTTCTTGGGGCCCCTGATCACATGCCACAAAGAGAGAAAGGGAAAAGAGAAAGCGTACTACAGATCCTCCAGTTGCACTGCACCGTGAGGCAATACTTTGATGACCTTATATGATCCTATCCACTTGGGTGCCAATTTCATTCGAATTGATGGAACCTGATGCAGTAAAACCATAGACCCTTCCTGAACTGGATTGGATCTCAGATGCCTGTCATGCAACCTCTTGCGCTCTTCTTGTTTTACCTGTAGTTTCCTCGTTGCTGCTTCCCTATATTCTTCCAATGCCACAAGTCTTCTAATTGGAGGTTCAATACCAATGGTTCTGGCTCCGATTTCCTTCTTGATAATAAATTCGAAAGGTGCCAATGCCCCTTTACCATAGACTAAGCGGAATGGACTTTCGCCAGTGGTTCCCGTTCTAGTAGTTCAGAAAGCCCACATTGCACCGATTAATGCCTGTGGCCAAGAACTTTGATGACCAAAGGATAATTTGCGTAAGAGCCCAATCAAAATCTTGTTAGAGCTTTCTGCTTGGCCATTTGCCTTGGGATAGTAAGCACAAGACTTCTTGTGAAAGATTTTATACTTGTCAAAGATGAATTGGAGCAACTGACTCACAAAGTGAGTGCCCCTGTCACTAGTAACTTCAAGTGGGCAACCGAATCTGGAAAAAATACGTTTAAACAAAAACTTAGCCACTATCAAAGCCGTGCAATCTATAGTGGCTTTAGCCTCTACCCACTTAGTTGCATAACATGTGGCCATCATAATATATCTCTTTCTCCCAGGTTGACCACTTGGACTGATTGGCCCTATGAAATCAAGACCCCATCGTTCAAATGGGAGCCATCCTGTAGAAATGAACAATGGTTGGAAATTCAATCTGGTTGGCGCGGGAGCACACCTCTGGCAGATGTGGCATTCTTTAGAGAACTTGATTGCATCCTTGAAAATATGAGGCCACCATAAACCTTTGTGGATGATTCTATGAGCCAATTCTTCCCCTTTTAGATGTCCTTCATTGTGTGCAGCCTCTAGCAGAAGATTTACCTCTTCTAGATAGACACACCTTCTCAATATATCATCCTGACAGTATTTATATAAATTTCCATTTATAAGAGAATATGCTTTGGTTTTCAGGAGCAATCTTCTCTTTTCCACAGGTGTGAAGTGTTCTGGGATCTTTCTAGTAGTAAGAACATGGAGAATTTCATCATACCAACCAGTCCGAATTGCTACTAGAAAAAGATTGCTATCAACCAATTCATCATTAATACCTGTTGCCTTTTCGCTCATTGCTGTCCTAGAAACTTGATCTGCCATGTAGTGCTCTTTTCACTTTCTCTCTTTGTGGCATGTGATCAGGGGCCCCAAGAACAGAGGTCAGAACCCACTGGCACTCTGAGCATGAAGTCCGAAGAATATAGAAGAGAAAGAGATTGAGAGGAGAGCTCTCAGATGCCTTGGGCTGTAGCTTCAGGGAATGTTCCATTCCATTTCATAGACATAATTGTGTTCCGAGCAGTTGTTGCTTTCACTTTCATTGCCACCTTAGTGGATTTGTTTTATTTCTCTCTCTCTCTTCCTACCCCTCAGCCCCCTTTCAGCCCTCCCACAAGCGCCCCCCTCACCCCTCACCCCGCCATCTCCTCCCACAAGCGCCCCACTCACCCCGCCATCTCCTCCCACAAGCGCCCCCTCACCCCTCACCCCACCATCTCCTCCCACAAGCGCCCCCCTCACCCCTCGCCCCACCATCTCCTCCCACAAGCGCCACCCTCACCCCACCATCTCCTCCCACAAGCCCCCCCCCTCACCCGCCATCTCCTCTCAAAAGCGCCCCCCTCACCCACCATCTCCTACCACAAGCGCCCCCCTCACCCCTCGCCCCACCATCTCCTCCCACAAGCGCCCCCCTCGCCTCACCATCTCCTCCCACAAGCGCCCCCCTCACCCCGCCATCTCCTCCCACAAGCGCACCCCTCACCCCTCACCCCACCATCTCCTCCCACAAGCGCCCCCTCACCCCGCCATCACCTCCCACAAGCGCCCCCCTCACCCCACCATCTCCTCCCACAAGCGCCCCCCTCACCCCACCATCTCCTCCCACAAGCGCCCCCTCACCCCACCATCTCCTCCCACAAGCGCCCCCCTCACCCCTCGCCCCACCATCTCCTCCCACAAGCGCCCCCCCCTCACCCCGTTATCTCCTCCCACAAGCGCCCCCCTCACCCCACCATCTCCTCCCACAAGCGCCCCCCTCACCCCTCACCCCACCATCTCCTCCCACAAGCGCCCCCCTCACCCCTCACCCCACCATCGCCTCCCACAAGTGCCCCTCGCACCCCGCCATCTCCTCCCACAAGCGCCCCCTCACCCCTCACCCCACCATCTCCTCCCACAAGCGCCCCCCTCACCCCTCGCCCCACCATCTCCTCCCACAAGCGCCTCCCTCACCCCACCATCTCCTCCCACAAGCGCCCCCCCCTCACCCGCCATCTCCTCCCACAAGCGCCCCCCTCACACCTCACCCCACCATCTCCTCCCACAAGCGACCCCCTCACCCCTCGCCCCACCATCTCCTCCCACAAGCGCCCCCCTCACCCCACCATCTCCTCCCACAAGCGCCCCCCTCGCCCCACCATCTCCTCCCACAAGCGCCCCCCCCTCACCCCGCCATCTCCTCCCACAAGCACCCCCCTCACCCCTCACCCCACCATCTCCTCCCAGAAGCGCCCCCCCCCCCTCACCCCACCATCTCCTCCCACAAGCCCCCCCCCCCTCACCCCGCTATCCCCTCCCACAAGATCCCCCCCTCACCCCTCACCCCACCATCTCCTCCCACAAGCGCCCCCCTCACCCCTCGCCCCACCATCTCCTCCCACAAGCGCCCCCCTCACCCCTCGCCCCACCATCTCCTCCCACAAGCGCCCCCCCCTCACCCCACCATCTCCTCCCACAAGCGCCCCCCCCCCCCCCCCCCTCACCCCGCCATCTCCTCCCACAAGCGCCCCCTCACCCCTCACCCCACCATCTCCTCCCACAAGCGCCCCCCTCACCCCTTGCCCCACCATCTCCTCCCACAAGCGCCCCCCTCACCCCTCCCCCCGCCATCTCCTCCCACAAGTGCCCCCCTCACCCCACCATCTCCTCCCACAAGCGTCCCCTCACCCCGCCATCTCCTCCCACAAGCGACCCCACCATCTCCTCCCACAAGCGCCCCCCTCACCCCGCCATCTCCTCCCACAAGCGCCCCCTCACCCCTCACCCCACCATCTCCTCCCACAAGCGCCCCCCTCACCCCTCGCCCCACCATCTCCTCGCACAAGCGGCCCCCTCGCCCCACCATCTCCTCCCACAAGCGCCCCCCCTCACCCCGCCATCTCCTCCCACAAGCGCCCCCCTCACCCCTCACCCCACCATCTCCTCCCACAAGCGCCCCCCTCACCCCTCGCCCCACCATCTCCTCCCACAAGCGCCCCCCTCACCCCTCACCCCGCCATCTCCTCCCACAAGCGCCCCCCTCACCCCACCATCTCCTCCCACAAGCGCCCCCCTCACCCCGCCATCTCCTCCCACAAGCGCCCCCTCACCCCTCACCCCACCATCTCCTCCCACAAGCGCCCCCCTCACCCCTCGCCCCACCATCTCCTCCCACAAGCACCCCCCTCACCCCACCATCTCCTCCCACAAGCGCCCCCCCCCCTCACCCGCCATCTCCTCCCACAAGCGCCCCCTCACCCCACCATCTCCTCCCAAAAGCGCCCCCCTCACCCCTCGCCCCACCATCTCCTCCCACAAGCGCCCCCCCGTCAACCCATTATCTCCTCCCACAAGCGCCCCCCTCACCCCACCATCTCCTCCCACAAGCGCCCCACTCACCCCTCGCCCCACCATCTCCTCCCACAAGCACCCCCCTCACCCCTCACCCCACCATCTCCTCCCACTAGCGCCCCCCTCCCCCCACCATCTCCTCCCACAAGCGCCCCCCCCTCACCCCGCCATCTCCTCCCACAAGCGCCACCCTCACCGCACCATCTCCTCCCACAAGCGCCCCCCCCTCACCCCACCATCTCCTCCCACAAGCGCCCCCCCCCCCACCCCGCCATCTCCTCCCACAAGCGCCCCCCTCACCCCTCACCCCACCATCTCCTCCCACAAGCGCCCCCCTCACCCCTCGCCCCACCATCTCCTCCCACAAGCGCCCCCCTCACCCCTCGCCCCACCATCTCCTCCCACAAGCGCCCCCCTTACCCCTCGCCCCACCATCTCCTCCCACAAGCGCCCCCCCCCCCCCCCCCCCCCCCTCACCCCACCATCTCCTCCCACAAGCGCCCCCCCCCCTCACCCCGCCATCTCCTCCCACAAGCGCCCCCTCACCCCACCATCTCCTCCCACAAGCGCCCCCCTCACCCCTCGCCCCACTATCTCCTCCCACAAGCGCCCCCTCACCCCACCATCTCCTCCCACAAGCGCCCCTCCCTTACCCGGCCATCTCCTCCCACAAGCGCCCCCCTCACCCCGCCATCTCCTCCCACAAGCGCCCCCGTCACCCCACCATCTCCTCCCACAAGCGCCCCCCCCCCTCACCCCGCCATCTCCTCCCACAAGCGCCCCCCTCACCCCTCACCCCACCATCTCCTCCCACAAGCGCGCCCCCCCCCCTCACCCCAGCATCTCCTCCCACAAGCGCCCCCCCCCCCCCCTCACCCCGCCATCTCCTCCTACAAGCACCCCCTCACCCCTCACCCCACCATCTCCTCCCACAAGCGCCCTCCTCACCCCTCGCCCCACCATCTCCTCCCACAAGCGCCCCCTCACCCTACCATCTCCTTCCACAAGCGCCTCCCCCTTACCCCTCCATCTCCTCCCACAAGCGCCCCCCTCACCCCGCCATCTCCTCCCACAAGCGCCCCCCTCACCCCACCATCTCCTCCCACAAGCGCCCCCCCCCCCCCTCACCCCGCCATCTCCTCCCACAAGCGCCCCCCTCACCCCTCACCCCACCATCTCCTCCCACAAGCGCCCCCCTCACCCCTCACCCCACCATTTCCTCCCACAAGAGCTAGAAGTGAGGGCGAAAAGCAAAGTACTGCTCTGGGCAAGAAACTGAAAAGACCAATTATTGATGGGCAAATGCTTATGGTTAAATCAGGCATTCTATATAGAAGTGGTTTTCATGAAGTTATAGCGATTATCAGGGATTACTGCAAGGTTAACAGGTATGAAGGTAAAGCCTCATGGAAAAGTCGCGAGATGATTCAAATTACCAATCAAAAGAGTCAAAGAATGAAGTAACTGCACACGGCAAGGCTGTCATAGGGTATGGGAAAAGTGGGCAGGGTAAAAAGGTGAAAGGAAATTGTTCAAAGTGGAGTTGCCGCCAACCATTCACGACCACTACCTATTTTTGTGGATCCAACTCAAATCAAGTGAAATATTTGATCTAACCCTCCAATCTTGGGCAATCAAGCGGCGCGTGATCAGTGGAAGTGAAGACTCGGCAAGGCTCTCTTGGCTTATTGAGGCCTATAAAAACGATGGATTTGTGCTATTTGGACACACACTTTTTGGTACATTTTTTGGAGTTTTATTGACGCGTGTATACGTGCAGAAGTCCTCTCTGGCACTTGGTGGTTTCAACCCTATTGTAGGAGCTACTTTGTAGTGTGGATACAAAGGGTAGGCTTCTCAGTTGAGGGCTATGAGCACTATAGTGTAAGAAAGTGCCTTGGATTTTCTTTCTTTACTGTGAGTCAGTGTTGGTGATTAAGCTCTATTCTCTTGAGCAAATCTTACCATTTGTATTGTTCTGGGTTAGACGGCATGTAATGGGCCCCTTAAGCTGATCAGAAGCTTCTCTACATCGAGGTTATTTACTTCTAGGATGGCATGTTAGCCTTCTAAGCTTGCATTTTTGAGCATCACTCTGTCCAACCTTGTAATCATCTGATTTGAATCAAGAAATATATGGTCTTCCCTAAAGAGAACCCCCCTTGAGTAGGCGACGTACTGGATGTGTTTAATCTTTATTCTCTACTTTTGATAAAAGTGGATACCCCAGTACCTCCTCTACAAGAGGCATTAGCACCATTCGAATTTATTATCAAAAACGAAATTGGAGCCAAAACCATTGGAATTGAACCTCCTATTAGGATACTGGTAGCATTAGAAGGATACACAGAAGGAGCAATGCAAAAACTTCAGGTGATACAAGGAGAGCGCAAACGATTACACGACAGATATCTTAAGTCCAATGAAATATATGAAGGATCCTTGGTTTTGGTGTATCAGATCCCATAGTTTCAACCAAATTGGCACCCAAGTGGATAGGAACATACAGACTGATAAAGCTATTACCACATGGAGCAGTGCATATCGAGGATTTGCAGGGTAGGAGGATACCCCTGGTCAATATCTCCAGGGTGAATAATTACCTGAATTAAGTCAATTTGGAAGCACTTCATTCACTATACATACTGTATTTCATTCAGCGTTTGCAGTTTAATTGGTCTATTCAATAAAGCAAATTAAGAAAAGTTGCACCAGGACAGTGCA
>CM035429.1:164840181-164985181 GCA_020310875.1 Ceratopteris richardii | reverse complement strand
GTTCCACCCACTTACTAGCCCATCGCAGCGCACTAACAACATACACACACATATAAGGTGGCTTGAGTATGAAGGTTTTTCATAAATCATGATCCATATGGAGGTAAGAAATGAATATTAGGACCCAAAGAGTACCACTCTCTAAGTGTTCAATTCAATCAGTATATGCATGCACTCGGTCTAAGCATGCCATCAGATTCCCAAGCTTTCACTCCCAAAAGTTTCTAGTTTGCTAACTGATTTTATTCATATAATTCCTTGTCATTCATGCCTCGTGCAAACCCATAACATATATTTGCTATCTTCATTCTACATGATTTTCATAGATTCATACATATCTTTATCACACACATAAAGGCAATGCATATGCTCTAACAAAAAGAAAACAGATCTCAAATCAGAAACATTTCCCCTGATCATTTTAGTCCATCTTCATTATTGATTCATCCAACTTTTCTTCATCTTCATGATCTTATCATTCTTCATCAGCATCAACATTAGTATCATTAGTATCCTCCACTATCATAATCATCATAATCATAATAATCATCATAATCGTCATCAATCACCATAAACCATCAATCATCATCATTTTCAGCATCGATCATCACCATCAATCATGTGTTTTCATCAGTCATCATCGTGCATTTTCATCAATCACCATCACGCATTATCATCAATCTTTATCACTCAATAGCTGCTGATCATTCTCATGCATTTTTATTATGATTCTACTTCAATCATCATTCAAGGTTTGCAAATATGTCTTGAAACGTTCGGTTTCTACGTCTTCTATTCTTCTTCAAACTCTTAGAAGTCTTTGAAGTTGTCTTTACACTCCCCTCGATTTGCGCAAAAATATCATTAAGTAACTCTTTTTCTGCATAGTTAACTCGCTTGTCAGTTTCTATATCTTCTTGGGTTTTTTCTTTACTCTTTTCTTGTTCAATTTGTTTATCAAAGTTTAATTGAGACGGCAATTCCATAACTTTCTCTTGGTCAAATAAATCCTCATTAGTCAAAATTTTGGGATCAAATGAAACATATACCTTTTGCTCTTTCTTTGATTTCTCTTGAATTTCTGTATCAGACTCTCTTTTATGATCAATTTCTATTTGTTCTCTTAATATCTGCTCAATGTTTTTCTTTTCAACCTTCATTTTTCTACCTTGGGTTTTTGCAACAGATTTCTCTTGACTCTCAATGGATATCTTTCTTGTTGGTTCATCAGATTTACTATTTTCAAGTCTTTTTTGTTTCCACACCCTTTGAACTAATTTCGATCTAGTTTTTGTCTCTTCAAAATATTATTGCATCTCACCTTTTCCTACATTCAAATGCAAAGGGGATTCATCTCGAAAATTACAAATTTTACCTTCATGTTCCCTCACTAGTTTATGTTTGCATGCACTTTCATATGCCAGACAATCCCAAAACGTATGTCCATACTGATCGCACCAAAAGCAATGTATAGGTCGCTTCTCAACCCGACTTCATTTCCTAGGTATCGCTCTAGGAATGGGTCTTCTAAGACCTAAAGACTGTTTATGTGCAGATATGCCTTGGACTTTTACCTCATGCTCATTATCACATTTCAATACTTGTAGGTCATTGACTTGTTTTGTCCATAGGTCAACCTTATTTCTCAATTCAAAAATCTCAGAATCCATTTCCTTCTTTATATCTTTAATACTTTTGCCCATCAACTGAATAGTATCTGATATTGCATTTATAGTTTGCATTAGGGTCATAACAATACCAAACTTTGATTTTATAGATTCATTCGTGTTAAATTCTATTTCCTTAATTCGCTCTTCATATCTCGTAAAGTGTTCCTCAATCATTTTGTTCATTTTTGTTTTCCTCTTCTTACGATTCAAACTGAGAAGTGGATTCTTAATCTATGACTCAATGGAAAAGTGCACACTCGTATGACCAAAACTGAGGAAAAAAGTGTATGATCAAAGTTAGGCAGTAAAACAATCTTTCTCTTTAAAGGAGCCGCCCTGCTCCAATTCACACGATTCTAGTCTCCCTTGAAGTAGAAGGTATGACCACTCAATCTTATGCTATTTCATGTTCGTCAGTGCCCATGATGACTAGAGCTAGACAAGCGGCAACAAGATTTAGAGAGGAACAACAAGGACTCCAGGATAAAGAGGAGGAAAAGAAGGCTGGGTGGAAGGGCTAAACAGATATTGAAGGAGGTTATGAAGGGATGGCTACTTCACTAAGGGATCAACCAACAAGTCTACAAGAAGACACACATGAGGTAAACATTGACCAGATCTTGAAAGGTATTCATCACAAGGTTAGTCTGTACGAACTCATAAAGATGGATTCAAAAATAAGAAGTGACTTATTAAAGATTATAGGCTCTGCTTACCTAAGCCAACCACCTAGCATAGATGGTTTCATGGTTGATTTTCCCCTTCACCCCTGGCAGACTACCAAAGCTCAAGGTTATCTGTTTTTATAAAGGATGAAGATCTCACAAGTGTGATCATTGATGGAGGCTCTAGCATTAATTTGATGCCAGATTTCACAATGAGGAAACTGAATTTGAACCCCACCAAGATGGCACCATTCACAATTACCCTAGAAAATCAACATCAGGTTGCGCCAGTTGGCATTATCGAAAAGGTACTTATGATAGTACAAGATTGTCACTTTGTTCTAGATTTTGTTGTTATTGCACTTCCACAGGAGAATTCTTACCCTTTACTCATGGGAAGACCTTGGCTAAGACAAGCAAATGCTTTGCAAGATTGGGGGAAAAACAAACTATGGATTTCAACAAACACCAATAGCCCACTGCAACTACATTTGGAAGAAGGATTCGAGTGAGGGAAAACTTCTGGGTATACCGTGCACACTCAACTAATTCCCTCTTTACCCCAAGAAGAAGATACATTATTGAATTGGATGATGGAAAGTACAGAGTGTTGCACAGTGGAAATCAATGAAATAGAGGAAGAAGTTGTAGAGGAAAGAGTTGCAAAAAAGGGCCATGAAGTTCACAATGAATTAGAGAATGAGAGTTTGCACTTGAATACAAAGAATGAAGGGGCAACAACTATAGAAGTATCAGGGACGGAAAGTTATGAGCTTGAATGCAGAGAAGATCTCCCCTTTTCGGATATACCTCAAGCATGGACCAGAGAACATATTGCAGAGTACAAACTAAACTTCACTCTTGCATACAGTGGAGATGATTTCTCAAGCAAGACTAGTCTTGAAACACTAGTTCAAGAAGTAAATCTAGGAGATGAAGAGAACCCCAAACTAGTCCACTTGGCCTCTTGGCTATGGCATTATCCCCCTTTACAGTAGAAGGTAACTTCTTTACTTTTTGCTTATAAAAATGTCTTCACATGGTCCTACAAAGATCTAGCAGGGATATCAGAGGAGCTCGGATTACACAGAATACCCTTAGTTGAGGGCATCGCACCTGCAAGAAGTAGGCCATATTGACTCAATCCAAAGTATGTTGAGGTGATAAAGTTGGAAATTACAAAAATAGAAGGAGCAGGTATGTAGAGGAGGTACTGGGGTATCAGCTTTTATAGAAAACAGACACTTCCAGTACGTCGCCTACTCAAGGGGGGTTCTCTTTAGGGAAGTATACCCTTTAACATTTCTGTGAGCAGGCAGATACAAAGTTTACACAGAGTGATAAATTCTTCAGGAAATATAGACAACCAATGACCAAGGGAGATCGTACACTGCTTGATTCAAATCAGATGATTACAAGGTTGGGCAGAGTAGTGCTCAAAAGTGCAAGCTTAGGGCTCACAAGCCCCCTTAGAGGTATTAACTTCAATACAACAGATTAGCATAAGGGTAATATGCGGGCTAACTCAGAACAATACAAATGGTAAGATCTTCTCAAGAGAATAGAACACAATCAATCACACTGACCCACGGAAAAAAGAAGAAGAAACCAAGCTACTCTTTTACACTATGGTGCTCATAGCCCTTCACTGAGAAGCCTCCCCTTTGTATACACAACAGAGTAGCTCCCACAATAGACTTGAAACCACCAAATGCAAGAGAGGTCTTCTGTACGTACGCACGAACCACTGTATCCTAAAACTTGTACATGTACTCCAGTGTGTTGTAGTAACCCAATTGAGCACAAATCCTTTGATTTTATAGGCCCCAATATGCCAAGGGAGCCTTGCCGAATCTTCACGTCCATTGATCACGCGCCGGTGGAATGCCCAAAATTAGAGGAGTAGGTCAAATATTCCCTTGATTTGAATTGGATCCCCAAAGATAGGTAGTCGCGGTGAATGGTTGGCGACCACTTTTACTCTTGACAATACACTTTTTATCTTTTCACTTGCCATCTGAGATTCTCACTTTTACTGATTTAATCCCTGCATTTGACTGAAGCTGATTGGTCTAACTCCTTATCCCTTGACCAAGTGCATTGAAACTATATAACATCATTGTTACATGACGTGCAACTATTCCTCATTCCATATCTTCATCACGGCATTGCCCACCCTTGACCTTAGATTTGCATTGTTCCGCTGACTCCGATTGTGAGTGACAGTGCGTGTGTGTGTGTG
Source organism: Ceratopteris richardii (assembly GCA_020310875.1). Classification (NCBI taxonomy): domain Eukaryota; kingdom Viridiplantae; phylum Streptophyta; class Polypodiopsida; order Polypodiales; family Pteridaceae; genus Ceratopteris; species Ceratopteris richardii. The sequence continues at coordinate 164,980,604 of CM035429.1, read as the reverse complement.
GGTGCACGTGTGTGAAAGAGGGTAGGTGTGTGTGCATACGTGTAATTGTGTGTATATGTGCATGTGTAATTATGCATGTGAGTGCGTGCGTGAATGTATGTGTGTGAGTGTGAAATTGTGTGTGTATGCATGTGTGGGTGTGAAATTGTGTGTGTATGCATGTGTGGGTGTGTGCGTGTGTTTGTGTGGGTGGTTCAATGAGCGGATAGAGAAAAAAAGGGGGGGGAGGCTCGCGGGTGGCGGAGTGGAGGAGGATTGGGCGGGCGAAGGAGGCTTGGGCGGGTGGAGGAGGCTTGGGCGGGTGGAGGAGGATTGGGTGGAGAGGAGAGAGAGAAGGGGCGGGTGGAGGAGGATTGGGCGGGCGGAGGAGGCTTGGGCGGGTGGAGGAGGCTTGGGCGGGTGGAGGAGGATTGGGTGGAGAGGAGAGTGAGAAGGGGCGGGTGGAGGAGGATTGGGCGGGCGGAGGAGGCTTGGGCGGGTGGAGGAGGATTGGGTGGAGAGGAGAGAGAGAAGGGGCGGGTGGAGGAGGATTGGGCGGGCGGAGGAGGCTTGGGCGGGTGGAGGAGGCTTGGGCGGGTGGAGGAGGATTGGGTGGAGAGGAGAGAGAGAAGGGGCGGGTGGAGGAGGCTTGGGCGGGTGGAGGAGGATTGGGCGGAGAGGAGAGAGAGAAGGGGCGGGTGGAGGAGGCTTGGCGGGTGGAGGAGGCTTGGGCGGGTGGAGGAGGATTGGGTGGAGAGGAGAGAGAGAAGGGGCGGGTGGAGGAGGCTTGGGCGGGTGGAGGAGGCTTGGGCGGGTGGAGGAGGATTGGGTGGAGAGGAGAGAGAGAAGGGGCGGGTGGAGGAGGATTGGGCGGAGAGGAGAATTGGGCGGAGAGGAGAGAGAGAAGGGGCGGGTGGAGGAGGGAGAGGAAGGGAGAGGGGGGAGAGAGAAAGAAGGGACGGGGAAGAGAGAGAGAGGGAAATAGAGAGAGAAAGAGAAAGGGAGAGAGGGGACGAGAAAGAAGGGACGGGGAAGAGAGAGAGAGAGGAATAGAGAGAAGGAGAAAGGGTGGGAGGAGGAGAGAGAAAGAAGGGACGGGGAAGAGAGAGAGAGGGGAATAGAGAGAAGGAGAAAGGGAGAGAGGGGGAGAGAGAAAGAAGGGACGGGGGAGAGAGAGAGAGGGAAATAGAGAGAGAAAGAGAAGAAAGAGAGAGGGAAGAAATAGAGAGGGAGGGAGAGAGACCAAGAGAGGGAGAGAGAGAGGGGGTTCAACCGCGGGAAAAGAGAGAGAAACATAGGGGAAGAAAGAGAGAAAAAGGATAAAGAGCGATAGGTATCAAACAACGGAGGAAGCCAAGAAAAGACGACAGCAACGATTGCTCAGAACTTCACATACTGCTCAGAACTTCAAATATTGCTCAGAACTTCAACTATATCCGTGTGAGAACACTTGAACACTTCCTGAAACTTTATTCCAAGGCATCTGAGCGTTTCCGACCTCTACAAGGTATAATTGTTCGAGTAGAACATTCGAGGTGGCTTTCTTCTATTGTTATCGTACCCAAGAAAAATAGCGGAAAAATAAGAGTCTGTGTTGATTTTCGTGCCTTGAATAAGGTAACTCTTCAAGATGGATTTCCTCAACCCTTCAAAGAGCAAGTACTTGAGGAAGTAGTCAGGCACAATTTGTATACCTTCTTGGATGGTTTGAGTTGCTACAATCAGATAGTGATCCATCGTGATGATAGGAAAAAGACAGCCTTTGTTACTCCATGGGGCACTTATATCTATACCCGCATGGCTTTTATCTTGAAAAATCCACCAGCTTCATTTAATAGAACAATGTATCTGATATTGGGCAAGTGGTTAACAACTTTTTTGCGCATTTTCATGGATGACTTTTTAGTGTTTTGGGGCACAGATAGAAGAGCAGCAGTTCAAGATTTCCATGATCATTTGGAAAATCTAAAGGAAATCTTTGAGCAATTTCTCAAAACGGGTTTGAAGTTAAACCCTACTAAATGTCACGTTTTGGTCACTAAAGGTACTCTTCTTGGACACATAGTATCAGCGGAAGGGATAACGGTTGACCCTACGAAGGTTACTGCTATCCTTTCGATGCCTATTCCACAAAGCCCAAAGGAAGTGCAAAGTTTTTTGGGCCATGCAGGTTACCATAGAAGATTTATATGAATGTATTCAGAAATAGCTAAGCCCTTGTCAAGGCTTACGAGTAAAAAGGTCCCCTTCTCATGGAGTCCTAAAGTTGAGAAAGCATTTTGTGAACTAAACTTGAGGTTATGTACTGCTCCTCTTTTAAGTGTTCCTAACTGGTCACTAGAGTTTCATGTGCATACAAATGCCAGCCTTCGTGCTCTTGGTGCCATTTTGGCTCAACCATCAACACACAAGATTGATAGACCTATCTCTTATGCCAGTAGGCTACTTACCAAGGGAGAAAGAAAGTACAGTACGACAGAAAGGGAAGGTTTGGCTATTTTATTTGCTCTTCAAAAGTTTTAGCATTACCTTCTCGGTGTACATTTTATAGTCATATCCGACTTTCAGCCCTTGAAGTACTTGATAAACAAGCCTAGAGCGGCTGGAAGGGTTTGGAGATGGTTTCTCTTGTTTCAAGAATTCAACTTTGATATTTATATTAAGCCTGGAAGAGAGCACTACATGGAAGATCAAGTATCCAGAACTACAATGAGCGAGAAGGCAACAGGTATTAATGATGAATTGGTGGATATTAATCTCTTCCTAATAGCAACTAAGACTGATTAGTATGATGGAATTCTCAAGTTTCTTACTACTGGAAAACTCCCAGAGCATTTGACACCAATAGAAAAGAGAATATTACTCCTTAAAACCAAAGCGTACTCCCTCATAAATGGGAATTTATATAAGGATATGCTGAGAAAGTGTGTTTATCTAGAGGAGGTAAATCTTTTGCTAGAGGTTGCACCTAGTGAAGGGCATCTAAAGGGGTAAGGATTGGCTCACAAAATCATCCACAAAGGACTATGGTAGCCTCATATCTACAAGGATGCGATCAAGTTTGCTAAAGACTGCCACATTTGCCAGAGATGTGCTCTTACACGAACTAGATTGAATTTCCAATCCTTAGCCATATCTACAAGATGGCTTCCATTCGAACAATGGGGTCTTGATTTCATAGGACCGATTAGTGTAACTGGTCAACCTCGGGGTAAAAAATATATTTAGATGGCCACATGCTATGCAACTAAATGGATAGAGGCTAAAGTGCACAACCTTAATAGTAGCTAAGTTTTGGTATAAATGTATTCTCTCAAGATTTGCTTGCCCACTAGAAATCACTAGTGATAGAGGCACACATTTTGTAAATCAATTGCTCCAATTTATATTTCACAGGTACAAGGTTTTTCATAAAAGGTCTTGTGCCTACTATCCAAGGATAAATGGACAAAAGGCTCCAATAAGATTTTGATTGGGTTGGTGTGCAAATTATCTTTTGATCATCAGAGCTTTTGTCCACAAGCATTGATCAGTGCAATTTGGGCTTTCAGAACTAGAAAAAGGGAAACCACTAGAGAGAGTCCATTTTGCTTAATATATGGAAAAGAGGCATTAGCACCGTTCGAATTTATCATCAAAAGACAAATTGGAGCAAAACCATTGGAATTGAACCTCCCATTAGGAGACTCTTGGCATTAGAAGAATAAAGACTATACGACACGTATCTTAGGTCCAATGAGGTACAAGAAGGATCCATGGTTTTGGTGCATCAGATCCCAACAATTTCAAACAAATTGGCACCCAAATCGATAGGACCATACAAGGTGGTAACGATATTACCACATCGAGCAGTACATCTAGAGGATTTGCAAGGTGAGAGGATACCCCTGGTTAATATCTCGAGGGTGAAGAATTACCTGAATTAAGTAAAAATGGAAGAACTTCATTCCCTATACATGCCACATTTCATTCAGTGTTTTCACTTTATTTTGGTCTGTTCAATAAGCGAATGAAGGAAAAGATGCACCCGGAGAGTGCAAAGACTTAATGTGGGGGTCTCTAGCGTGCACTCGGTGTTTCCTCTCTCTCTCTCTCTCTATCTATCTATCTCTCTCTCTCTCTCTCCCTCTCTCTCTCTCTCTCCGCTAGCCCCACAACCCACACCTCGCCACCCCTCAATCTTTTCCCCCATGGCCCCCTCAGCCCACTCTCCCCGCCACCCCCTCTCCCTCTATCTCTCTCTCTCTCTCTCTCTCTCTCTCTCTCTCTCTATATATATATATATATATATCTCTCTCTCTCTCCCTCCCCTGCAGCCCCCACCCTCACTCCCCTCGTAGCCCCCTCAGCCCAACCCTCAGCCCCCTCGTCTTTCCCCCCATGGCCCCCTCAGCCCATTCCCTACCCCACCCCCTCTCTCCCTCTCCTCTCTTTCTCTCTCTCTCTCTCTCTCTCTCTCTCTCTCTCTCTCTCTCTCTCTCTCTCTCTCTCTCTCTCTCTCTAGCCCCACAACCCCCCCACCACCCTCTCAATCTTTCCCCCTGCCGCGCCCTTAGCCCACTCCCCCCGCCACCCCCTCCTCTCTCTCTCTCTCTCTCTCCTCCCCTAGCCCCCACCCTCACTCCTCCTTGTAGCCCCCTCAGCCCACCCCTCCGCCCCCTCATCTTTCCCCCACAGCCCCTCAGCCGCTCCCCCCGCCATCTTCTCCCCCTCCTCCATCCCCCTCTCCTCCACCTCCACCACCATCTCCCACTCCTCTATTCCCTCCACCTCCACCTCCTCCATCCCCCTCTCGTCCACCTCCACCACCATCTCCCACTCCTCCATCCCCTCCACCTCTGCCTCCTCCATTCCCCTCTCCTCCACCTCCACCACCATGTCCCACTCCTCCATCCCCTCCATCCCCCTCTCCTCCACCTGCACCACCAACCCACTCCTCCATCCCCTCCACCTCTGCCTGCTCCATCCCCTCCTCCTCCATCCCCTCCTCACAACCACCCCCCACCCTGCCACCCCCTCATATTTCGCCCCTCAGCCCCCATGGCCCACCAACTCCCCCTCTCTTCCACCTCTTCCTCCTCCATCCTGCCACCCCCTCATACTTCTCCACTCAGCCCCCACAACCACCCCCCCACCATCGTCCCCTCCTCCATCTCCACCACCTCCACCATCATCTCCTCCTCCACCTCCACCTCTGCCTCCTCCATCTGCTCCTCCTCCCTCCCCTCCTCCTCCACTCCACTTCCGCCTCGTCCATCCCGCCACCCCCTGATACTTCTCCCCTCAACCCCCACAACCACCCATCCCCCCCCCAGCATCTCCCCCTCCTCCATCTCCACCACCTCCACCACCATCTCCCCCTACCCTTCAACCTCCACCTCCTCCTCCTCCATCTCCTCCTCCTCCATCCCCTCCTCCTCCATCTCCTCCTCCTCCATCCCCTCCTCCTCCCCTCCACCTCCACCTCTGCCTCCTCCATCCTGCCACCCCCTCATACTTCTCCCCTCAGCCCCCACAACCACTCCCCCCCCCTCCCCACCTTCTCTCCCTCCTCCATCTCCACCACCATCTCGCCCTCCCCCTCCACCTCCTCCTCCTCCATCTCCTCATCCTCCATCCCCTCCTCCTCTCCTCCACCTCCTCCATCCTGTCACCTCCTCATACTTCTCCCCTCAGCCCCCACAACCACTCCCCCGCACCACCTTCTCCCCCTCCTCCATCTCCACCACCTCCTCCCCCTCCACCTCCACCTCCATCTCCTCCTCCTCCCCATCAAGTGTCGGCTATTTATGTTACTACTGCGAATGGGACACGGTTGGAACAAGATGAGGACCAATTTTTGCTACAATTAGCAAAAAACGGGGAGACTTTGGTGGTGCTTCTCTATATATATGTTCATGGTTATCATACGTCGACATACAAAATATATGTTAGAAGAGATGACCTTCAATCTTCGTCATTCTATGTTATTTGAAGAATTATGTGAAGGATGTACTTCTGAGGGTCATTACAATATCACGGACGGCACATAATGAGATCCCAGCTTTCATTCCAAAGTAACAGTAAAAGTATAAGTGGTAAAAGTGAAAGTGGATAAATGACCATTCCCACTAACCATTCGTGACGACTACCTATTTTCGAGGATCCAATTCAAGAATGGTGGCATATTTGATTTACCCCTCCAGTTTTGGGGCAATCAATCAATACCTGTGTACTAAGCAATGCAAGTCTTCATATAGTTGTACTCATTTATCTCTTGCATTGATTCTCCTTTGTTCTGGATTGACATGTTAGCATAGAGCATCAACTTTTGGAGCATTTCCTTTGCCTACGTTGTAATCATCTCTTCCAATTAAGGAGTGGTTTAGTCTTCCACTATTTTCATCTATCATTAATCTTCTCCTTGAGTATTTACAATTTTGTGCAATTATTAGGATCTGTCTACTCACAGAAATGTTAGATGGTATAATTCCCTAAGGAGAACCTCCCTTGAGTAGGCAAAGTACTGGAAGTAAATATTGCATGACCTTGCTAAAAGTAGATACCCCGGTACTTCCTCTACATTGTGGCTACATCAAAGAATTGGAACATGTACCAATCGGATTTAAAAAATGCATTTCTTAATGGATGAATTTTAGAGGAGGTGTATATGTCTCAACCTCTTGGCTATGACGATCCAAGCAAGGTAACATATGTGTGTAAATTGAACAAAGCTCTCTATGGATTGAAGTAGGCACCTAGGTCATGCAACCATAGGTTCACCACATACCTACAACATCAAGGATTCATCATGAGTAAAGCAGATACTTCTTTGTTTGTTAAGAGGAGTAATTGAGAGGTAATATACCTATGTGTATATGTTGATGATATCATACTCATAGGTAATAATGCGAATGGCACAAAACAAATTAAGAATCAAAAGATGCAGTACTTCAAATTTAGTGACCTTGGATCACTAAAGTATTTTCTTGGACTTGACTTAGTCTATAGTATCTTTGGAATTTATATTACTCAAGGATACTACATACAAGACATGTTAAAGAAATTATATTTGTAGGATTCCAAGGTAACAAGCACTCCAATAGAGGTAAACCAAAAATTAACTACTCATCAAGGTAATGAGCTTGAGAATATTGCAAGTTACCAATGCATAGTGGGAAGCTTGAACTATGCTACGTTGACAAGGATTAATATTGCTTATGGAGTAAGTGTCTTAAGTCAATTTATGCACAAACCTAGGGCACCTCATTTGGAAGTTGCAAAGAGTATTTTGAAGTACATTAAGGGCACTAAAAATCAAGGATTATACTTTCCTTATACCTCCGATTTGGACATCAAGATATATTCAAATGCAGATTAGGTAGGTTGCAAAGATGATAGAAGGAGTACCTCAGGTTACCTATCTTTTGCAGGTGACAAACCTATATCATGATCTTCAAAGAAGCTACCCACTGTTGCTTTATCTTCTATAGAGGCAGAGTATAGAGGATTGGCCAATGCTACTCAAGAGGCCATATGGATCAGATTGTTATGTACAGATTTGAGGTTGCATACTTCATCTCCAATGATTTTTGGAGATAATACAAGCTCACTACATCTTGCAGGAGATCCTATCTATCATTCTAGGACAAAGCATATAGAGGTCAACTATCGTTATATGAGAGAGAATTTATTGAGAAAGAAAATTAAACTAGCATATGTATCAACTAATATGCAATGTGCATACTTATTAACCAAGGCAGTTGATGGTACAAAACTTTTCAGGTTTAAGTCTATGATTGGATTGCAAGACATTCAAGAGGAGTGAATAAGAAGACCAAGCCAAGATTTTAGGCTTGAGGGAGGAGCTGTTGGTGCAAACACCTAGCCTACACACTTGGTTAGATATAAGGACTTTATGTGCAAATGTTTCAAGTCCCATGAGAACCATTGCTATGGACTCTTTACCTCTTACCAATTGTAAAAGTCTATTTGACTTAAAGGAATATTTGTAGCTACCACTAACCTCATGGAGTTTAATAGATGAAAAAGCTAGGACTTTATTTGGAGAGAATATTTCCAAGATTAAAGGATTACTTTTCTAGAGAAATCCAATGCGGAATTGAAATTCAAAATTCAAATGGCTCATCTATAAAAGAGGAGTCAAAAACTCGCAGGACAGATCACTCCATATCCAAGTTCTCTTTTAGTTTCATTGTAGGAGAGTGTAGCTTACTTCATAGCCTACATCTCTTAGCATCATTGAGCATTGTTTATCAAGCCAATGACTATGTACAACATTGTTTCATAATACAATAGATCATTCATTATATCTATCAGTGTCTCAATCGTTGTCACTTACAATAGTCATTTTGTATTGCTCATATCTAAATCACTTCTCCATCAATTTCAATTTTCTATAGCTAGTTGAAATTGGCTCAAATTTTCTTACATGTTGCCAAATTTTGAAGACTTTCTATTTAGTTGATTCAAAGAAAAGTTTGACGAGGTGATTACTCGACAAACTCTACAGAGGTCCTAAAAAGTGGGGGTAATGATTTTATTGCTAAATTGATTTCTCTGTGTATAGTACATCATTTTAAGTGATTCCATTTGGAATAATTAGCTCATTACACTAGTGTAATATCTCCCAAAGGAAGTTTTCCAGTTCCTACTATACTGGAAGCACTGAGCTTAACAAGCAGCAGGTGTGTGAACAAAATAGAAGGCTTTCATTGATTCTTGAACTTGGAAGTAGTTTGTCTTGAATCATTTCATTTCTCATATCATTTCCAAAGTACATAGGCACATGTTTAGTGTCATTGGAAAGCTAAGAGGGCCTACAATGCAAATTTGAAGCAAAAGAGGGCTGGTGTAAAGCAGGCATTAGCATCATCTACTCATTTCTTGGAGTGTACATCCATCTTTCCCAACAATATGTGCATACACACATGTGCATATACATACACACATGTATATATACATGCATATGCATACATGGATACACACACATATGCATATACATACACACATGCATATGCATACATACATACACACACATTTGCATATACACATGCATATACATACACACATGCATATGCATACATACATACACACACATATGCATATACATACACACAAGCATATACATATACACATATGTGCATAGACACATGCATATGCATACATAAATACACACACATTTGCATGTACACATGCATATAGATGCACACATGCATATAGATGCACACATGCATATGCATACATGTGTGCATATACATACACACATATGTATATATTTATGCATATGCATGCAAACATACACACAAATATGCATATACATAAACACATGCATATACATACACACATATGTGCATACACACATGCACAAACATACACACACATTTTCTTGTACACATGCATATACATACACACATCCATATGCATGCACACATATGTGCATACACACATGTGCATATACATACACACACATGTATACATACATACATATTCATACATACATAAACACACACATGCATATACATACACACATATGCGCATACACAGATGCATACATACATGTACACACACACATGTATACATACACACATGCATATGCATACATACATACACACATACATACACACATATGCATACATACACACACATGTATACATATATGCATGTGCATACAATTATACACACATATATGCATATACATAATCACATATGTGCATACACACATGCATATGCATACATACACACACATTTGCATGCACACATGCATATTCAAACACACATGCATATGCATACATACATACACACATATGCATACATACATGTACACAGACACACATGTATACATACCCACATGCATATGCATACATACATACACACATATGCATACATACACACACATGTATACATACATGCATATGCATACATACATACACACATATATGCATATACATAGAAACATGCATATACATACACACATATGTGCACACACACATGCATATGCATACATACATACACACACACACTTGCATGTACACATGCATATACATTCACACATACACATAATACATATCCTAAATAAAGTATGTAACTAAATGTATGTAAACATTAGAGAAAAACCTTTAATATATAACATAGAAATAATTAAATATCTAGAAAATAGACCTTTAAATTTTTAGGGTTTATATATATACATATACACATACATACATTTTTATGAAATATTAGAGAAAAATCTAAATATATAGAATATAAATAATTAAATATCTACAAAATTGAGCTTTAAATTTTTAGGGTATATATATATATATATATATATATATATATATATATATATATATATATATATATATATATATATATATATATATATATATATATACATATATATATATATATATATATATATATATTCTTTAAATTAAATATAAAATTAATATATCAAAAATAGGATTTCTAATTTTTTACACACACACACACACACATATTCATACACACATACACACATGCATACATTTTTATGAAATCTTGGAGAAAAAGCTAAATTTATATATAATTAATACATAACTAATATATAAAAACTAGGACTTTTGAGTTTTTACACATAAACACATCCTAAATAAAGTTTTAGGATTAATATTTATTTACACAATGAGATATATGTAAAAATATCTACAAAATAGGTCTATAGATTTTTTAGGATTTAGATATATATCTTAACACCTCCACATTGGCTCAAATAGATCTCCACGTACACCTTGGGGAGCTCATGACCAAGATGACTCCAAGATATATCACATATATGATGGAGATCCAGTGATGGATGCGACCAGAAAATCCATGCGTCAATGCATTTGAAAACTTTGATCCATAGAGTTTTGACATTCTATCATGTTGAAATGGAGCGAACAGTATAAAGATTCCAAAACATATATCACACAGTTGATATATGAAGAGTACCGGCCAGCACTTGGACATCCTATTGTGAGCTTAGAGTGGATTCCGCACACGGCATGCGAGGTGATGTCTCCTCGGCGGTTCGAGGCTCCAGATGCTTTCAGCACACGCTTATCAAAGCCTATATGGTTAGATGTTGAGGAGTGAGAATTGATTCACAATGAGTAGCAACATCCTTGTGACGGATACGGTCAGCATCGAGATGCGGGTCCTTGAATAGACAATACTTACACACTCTAAGACTAATGTATGCATTGTGCAGGTCCCTAATGTGGGCAATTCATGCACCTTGTGAGGTTATATTACCCTACTATTGAATTTAAACAAAAACTGAGGGATGTGGTGAGTTTTTTAACTAAAGTATTCTCATCTCTTCGAGATCTCGTGATATGGGTGGAAGGACAAAGAGAAGACAGTCCAAAACACCTTGTGTACCAATCCCAGGATGAATGTATGATTTTGTGGCATCGTGTTAGAGAATATTTGCTTATGTTGCATGTTGTTATTGATTCTTTAATCTAGAGTTTGGGTTTTGGAGTGGATTCAGTATAGTTGATTTGGTTTATATACAGTTTGGACAAAGGAGACTGCCAAAATATTTTTGGAGAGGTCATAATTGAGCATATAAGCGCATAGAGACGTAGGGAGTGCTTTGAAAAAGAGTAAACCATTGAGATTATTTGTGAACATTTAGTTTTTTGGTGCATATATTAAGAAAAACAGTGAAACTGCTACCGATTTTTTATAGGCCTCACCATAAGATTGCCATTGCATAGAGAAGTGCCTAAATTACAAGAATGGGTGATAATATTGTGCAAATAGTTCGTGATAAGCTAAATAAAGACAATTACCACATGGTCATATAGGATGGAAAATTGAATGAAAAAGAGCAAAAGGAATATAAAACATGGATAGAAAAATCTAGAAAGCTTCTCCATTGGATATTTATATGTAAATCAGAGGGCCTGATTCCACATATTATGAAGGCTAGCATGCGGAAGGAAGCTTGGGATATAATCCATAACTGATTATCTAGTTGAAATTAGAAAGATCACTGGTGATTTAGCTTTCATAAATTACAAGGTCGATGGTGATGATATGGTTCTAGTCATGTTGAATGGTCTAGGACTGTAGTACAAGAGCTTAAATACTTTATATCAGTAAGAGGCACTATGCTAGATTTTGAAGAGCTAGTAGCACTTTGCATGATTGAAGAAGTAAAGCTTGGTCTGAATGCATAGGAAGTGGCTATTCAAGAGATCATGCATTGTTTCAGCATAGAGGAAGAGGTTTTAGTTGTGGAAGTTTATATTCTAGAAATGCAAACACAATGGATATGCCAAGGTGTAGAGGAAGAGCAAATGCAAGAGCTAGAGGAAGATCATAGGCACTTGGGAACTGTTATTATTGTGGAAAGTATGGCCATTTTGCGAATGATTGCTATCATAAGAAGAATGACAAAACCAAGCCACTTCTTCACACTATAGTGCTATTAGCCCTCCACTTAGAAGCCCACACTCTGTATCCTCACCACAGAGTGACTTCCTACAGTAGGCTTGTGGCCATAGAGTGCAAAGAGAGGACCAAAAGAGATGACCAAACGAAGCTACGTATAAGTATCCCCAACGAGTACTAGTCCATTGCTTTTATAGGCACCAGTAGGCCAAGTGGGCCTTTCTGATTTCCCATGTTTACTGAATATGCGCCGATTGATTGCCCGAAAATTGGCGGGTATATCAAATATGGTACTGGCCACCAGTTTTAAATTAAATCCTCAAAAATAGGTAGTCGTCACAAATGGTTAGCGGCAATAGTCATTTATCCTCTTACACTTTTACTATCACTTTTGAATGCAAGCTAAGATCTCACTTGGACTCAACATCTCGGTTCAGTTATGAACTCCTAAGCAAAGATTGTAGGATCCACATTATGTGCCACCCATGATAATGTAATGACCCTTAGAAGCACATCCTTCACATAATTGTTGTAGTAGATTTTGACCATGTGATCATGAATGAAATCTTCTTCTGATGTCACAGAAGCTCCAACATAATCTTTTTCCTATCTTACACATTCAATGCTGGGAGGCGGTGGTGTGGGTGGTGGGTGAGTGGTGTTGGGGTTGCCGTGGGTGGAGTGGAGTGGAGGGTGGGTGGAGTTGAGGGTGGGTGGAGTGGAGGGTGGGTGGAGTGGAGGGTGGGTGGTGTTGGGGGAGTGTGGAGTGGAGGGTGGGTGGAGTTGGAGTGGTGTGGGTGGAGTGGAGTTGGGGGAGGGTGGAGTGGAGGGTGAGTGGAGTTGGGGGTGCCGTGGGTGGAGTGGAGTGGAGGGTAGGGTGGGTGGAGTTGGGGTGCAGTGGATAGAGTGAAATGGAGGGTGGATGGAGTTGAGGTGCAAGGGGTGTAGGGGGAAAATCAACCATGAGACCATCTATGATAGGTTGTTGGCTCAAGTGAGCAGATTGTATAATCTTTAATAAGTCACTCCTTATTTTTGAATCCATCTTTATGAGTTCGTACAAACTAACCTTGTGATGAATACCCTTCAAGATCTACTTAATGTTTACAACATGTGTATCTTCTTGCAGAGTTTTTGGTTGGTCTCTTAGTGAAGCAACCATCCTTTCATAAGCTTCTTCAATATCTGCTTGGCACTTCCACCCAACCTTCTTTTCCTCCTCTTTATCATGGAGTCCTTGTTGTTTCTCTCCACAGATTGTTGTTGCTTTTCTGGCTCTAGTCATCATGGGCATTGAAGAAGATGAAATAGCATAAGATTGAGTGGTCATACCTTCTACTTGTGGGGGGACTACAATCATGTGAATTCGAGTAGGGTGGCTTCTTGTGCAATCTTTGGTATAGTGATCCTTAGCCTCTAGAAAATGTTGACAAAGAGGTGCATCTTTTGGAAGGGAACACCGGTTCTGCATGTGGCCATTGTTAAAAGCACTTCTAACAAGTCGCTTTTAAGCTCGTTTCGGGTTGTTGGGGATGGATAGGGGTCCAACAGTGTAGAGGCCCTTTATGTAATTCTCCCAAATTAACATTCAACTAACTAGTACTATCCTTCAAGGCAACAACTTATCGCTACACAGTACATTTGCGCACGAATTAACAATCACAACGTCGCACAGACTTATAAATATTAAGACAATGTTACTATGTTAATAATGAATCACTAAAATTTGACAAGAAAAGAATAACAGTACTCAAGATATCTGCAACACAGCGTATCAGCACGGTCACCCAGACAACCAGTCTGGCGATCCTATCTCTCGCCAAAGAACATCGTAATGCGCTTTCATTAATGGATAAAAAGTTACAGCTATTCCCTACGCGTTTTTTTGTGTGTGCGATATATGACAAAAAAAAATACAATCCATTCCAATGACCTGACACTAGCACGCATGGTGGACTCGAACCCGCAAAGAAAAATAGAACTAAGGCTCATCAACTATGCCTTGTATGTACAGGGTTCTGGCTAGTTTAAAGGTTATGGTGATTTTTTGCTTTAAAGAATCCAACATAATCTTCAAAGTTTCTGGCTCAACCAGTTGTGCATCTGTTCTCACCGAACTAGCCCCAATAACTTGACTCATCAGTAAATCTGTTTGTGTCTACAAAAATGCTTCTTGTAAATAGAATTTGTTGGCTAACACAGCATCTCTACTCAGCCTCATATCAACAATTTGGGCATCAATTCACGTCAATCTTTCTACTTGAATGCCTAGCTGCTTTTCTCTGCATTCTAGCTGTTGATCTTGATATTGGATGGTTTTGTAATACGCATCCCTTTCTTTCATAAAAGTTTCCAACTCTTTCTTTAGTTGAATCGTCCGGAATGTCTGTGCATCCAAGTCACGACACTTCTAGTGAAGTTCGATGGACACTCTCTTTAATTCTTCACTGTTCTGCATTGCCAAGTCTACCATTTCTTGTCCGTTTTGTGTCACGAGCACGAGATCTTCACGAGTTTCTTCCAATAAGTTGGCCAGAGCAATTCTTGCATCGTCTTTATCCTGCACCAATTGATTTAACTCCTTTTTTTTTATTCATTGCGAGCGGCTAAAAGAACATTCTTTTTATTTAACTCAGCAAGTGCTCCATCGCGTTGGGCAATTAGGTTGTCCTGCTCTGTGATCCGTGCTTGGCATTGTTGAAGCTCAACCTGCAGAGCATGGTTCTCTGCTTTGACTACATTGGCTTCTTCTTGTAATGGGGCAATCCTACTTCTAGAAAATCGACTTTTCCTTGCAATTCCTGCCGGATATTCTCGGTTCCCAGCTTCATTTGAAGAGGTAATTGCTGAGAAAACTAGATCAAGAGGTGTCCCATATATTCTAATTCGTTGAATATAACGGTCAGAGGAGGAATAACAGGAAGTGGTTGGGATGAAGAGGCTGAGAACAATTGAGGGGAGGGTGGTGGAGAGTAATCGAGAGAAGAGGATGGAGAAGTGGGTGCGTGAGAAATCACAGTGGAGATTACAGGCACAGAAGGTTGAAGAGGATTTGACATCAAGACTATTCCGCTTACAGTCTGATTTGTTGCCTCAGTGTTTGTGATCTCTACCTTCGCATTAGCAATTACTTCTGTGATGATTTCAGCGATGATCTCCTTCACAGTTTTCTCATCCTACTGATGAGAGTCCGCCCAAGAACAGACTTCTTCGGATTCTTCCAGGTGTGCACCGTGTTCGTGCTGGTTGAGTGGAGGAGAGGGAACGGATGAATCGACATGAAGAGATGTGCCAGTGTCGTGGAAAACTTGAGTTTCGTGACCGGCAGTGGATCCCTGCACCTAACTTTCTGATGGACTAACGCATCTTCTTTTGCGACAAAACAATTGAAGAAGATCTTCATCGTCCTCATCCTTGTCCTCGAGCATTTGGCTAGACTCTTCATGTGACAAGAAGGGAGCAGTTGGAGGAGGTTGCACAGCTTGGATCACCGGAAAGAGGAAAGTGAGGATATGGGGTAAACGGGAATGACGGAGGTCATTCTTAGCGATAGATTTCATAACCACTACACATTCACGGTGAATGCGCTGGAAAAAGAAGGATGTGAAATTTATAGGCTCATGGGAAGCGGTATCTATCATGGAATAAAAAGGGCGTGCAATGCCATATGTGCGTTTCTGTAGATTCAGTGTGGTGTCTTGGAGTTGTAGAGCAGTGCACTCTGGTTCGGGTCTGCAAAGAATGGCCTCATTAGATCAGCTGCGAAGTGTCCTCCAGTGGGTAATGAGTGAGCCATAGCAATAACTGATGTCGATTCATGTGGAGGGATACATCTGAGTAGGAGGCCAATCTGATCGACGTAATACAATTGACCCACAATCAACCGGAATCGTCGATTGTAGACCACAATTTTTTGGCGTAGAGAAGTGGAAATATTAGGAGGAAGACATCCATCAATGAGGAAAGTAAGTAATGTATCATAGTGTGTAGGAGCAACAGGAGGTTCCACAGATTCTTCAAAAGTTGTCTCCGTGACGTAAATCGCTAGTGTAGTGTCATCAACACCTACAGGAGATTCACGAAATCCAGTCGAGATAGGAAATCTGCCAAGACATGTGCTGTGTCGGGTCGATGAATAACTTCATAATCGAACTCATGTAATAGTAGAACCCATCTTGCCAATCTACCACCTAAATGCTGCTGTCGAACCAAGTACACCACTTCAACATGATCCACATGGGAAGTAAATTTACGGCCGAGGAAGTAATGCTGAAATTTTTTAACAGAGTATACCAAACCAAGACATTCTCGTTCTATCACAAAGTAATTTCTCTCCGTAGGAGCTAATTGGTGGCTCGCAATGCACTGGCCGAAACCATTTGCCAATTTGTTGCATGAGGACACTACCAATCACAATATCTGATGCATCCACAAAGACATGGAATGGTCATTCCCAATTAGGTGGTTGCAGGATCGGGGCCTACGTCAATAAAACCTTCCATTGATCAAATGCACTTTGGCACTCTTGAGTCCATTCGTACTTCCACCGAGTGCTGGTCATAAGTCGATTAAGTGGTGTCGCTAAATGAGCTAACCACATTAAATGTCTGCCATGCCACCGGATTTGGCCAAGAAAGTGCATAACTTCTTTCGGTGTCTTTGGGACCGGTGCCTGCAACACAGCTGCTACTTTATCTGGATCTATCTGTATTCCTTGTTTAGAAATGATATGACCAAGCAGTTTGTCACAAGAGACCGCAAAAACGGATTTGGTAGGATTCAAACATAATTGATACTCTCGGCATTTTTCAAAGAAGAACTGTAAATGAGATAGGTGTGCCGAAGTATCACCAAACAATGAAAAATCATCCAGATAAGCTTGCATAAACGTTGCCAGATAAGGGGAGAACACTTCTTGCATACATCTTTGGAATGTACTCAGGGCATTTCGTAACCCGAACCACATTACAGTGCAGGCATAGACATGCCAATTAGTGATGAATGTTGTCTTCGATATATCTTGTCCTGCCATCCTCACTTGATTATATCCACTGTAGCCATCTAGAAAAGAATACATTTCCTGATCTGCTACCCTATCAAGCATCGTATCTAGGAAAGGAAGAGGGAACGGATTCGGTACGGTGGCTGCCTTAAGTTTTCGGTAATTGAAACAAATGCATAACTGCTTATTTTTCTTCGACAGTATCACTATTGGTGAGATCCATACTGCATGTTCAATGGGGACAATGAATCCAACCTTTAGCAAGCGATCTAACTCTACTTTTACCTAGGCTGCATAATACGGACTCATCCAGTAGCTAGCTTGCTTGAAGGGTTGCGCATCTGGCTTCAGCACCACCCGGTGTTGATAAATTCATGAGTCAAGATCTTTCATGTCTTTGTAATCCCAAACGAAGACATCTGAGAACTAGCGTAGGAGTTGCACCAAATCTTCTTGGAATTTCTCTGCTAATCTGGCCCTAATTTTAACTCACCTCGGGTTGACCGTATCTCCTAAATTGTATGTTACGAACACATCCTCCGGTACATAAAAAAAATGACATCGAGGGGGTGGGAGAGAAGTACCTTCCGCCGATGTACCTGCCTGCCATCGATTTGGATTGAAATTGTTGTTACGCTGACCCCGGTAGTTCCTACATCCTTGCTGCTAGTTGGTTGGCAACTATGGTGGCACATAATGGGTTGCTCGCTGACCTGGTTCCTGTATTATGGCGTTCATGGCTGCTCTACCATGCACCTTTGCGTTGTATGCACAAGTTTCCGTTGACTAACCCGTCATATTACAAATGGCACAATACATTTGATTAAGAGCACATGTGGAACTAGTGTGACCCGGATTCTTGCACTTAGTACAGTACATTTGTTTGGACGGATCCTTGGTTACATTCTTAATTGCTTTCAACCATTCCAGGTCCTCCGTAAAACCTCCAACTTTGTGCTCCAACTGTAAAGCCATTGCAATTACAGCGTCCAATGTCATTCTGTCCACACATCGAATGATCATAATCTGTTTTAACTATGGCTTCAATCCGTTAATGAACCATTGTGTTATGACATCATCTGGCAGATTAGCATGTGCCGGAGGCAGCTTCCTTAAGTGAGTTCTAAACAGTGCCGCATACTCCTTGACACTGTGGTGTGGTTTTTGTCGATTGTTCTACAAAGAATCAAAGATTTATCCAGGGTTCTTCTTCAAATGAAACCTCTGTAGGAACGCATCTCTCACATCATCATAGTTACCGAAATGATTAATATCATATTCAGTCAACCACTTTGCTGCTTCATTAACCAATGTGGCTTGAAATACAATGGCCTTGTACACCGAATCCGGTGGATGATTCAACACTGCATAACTGATCTCGAATGTGGGAACATGTGCATCAAGGTCATCCCCCAGAAATCCACCGAATTTTGTATCTGTCACCCTAGTCAAAACCAGTCGAGGTGGAATGATTGGTTGTGGCTGCTACTGTTGCTGCTGCTGAAACTACAGTTGCGAATGTGGAGGTGTTTGCTGCTAAGACTGTGAACTACTCATGGTGCTATTGTGGGTAGTATTGTTTTTATTTGTATGTTGAGGGGGTGTCTCTTGTCCTTCAGAATCTATATTATTAGCTTGCTCACCTTCCGGTTCAAAAATGTCATTGAATCTCTTACTAAACTCTAAATCTAGAAGCCTTTCCTCAACTTTGGTGTTGAAATTAGGTAGGTTCCTACCGAAAATGATGGAGAGTGTTAATCTCCAAAAGAAAAAGCTATCCTTGATGTTAGAACACCTCTATATCAAGAATAACTTTAAACTTCAACCAATTTTGGAAGACAAGCACCAAGCTATCAAGAATTTAGCTAACTGTGAAGAAAGTCATTTCACAGAAAAGTCTGCTGCACATTATTGACTCATTGATAGATCATTTATGTAAAGGTTTTTATGAAACTTTGTAGAATGTGTGGCCAAGAGTTTGTGCACCTCATCCAAGTTAAAACACTTCAAAATCTTAAGTAGATTATGAGAAATGTTTCAAACAATCTACCTATGTTTGAAACTGCCTTCCTGTAGAGCCGACTTTGACATGTGTAACTTCTAACACATGGTTCTCCCAAACTCGAAACCGTTTAAGCAAATGCTTTTAGCCATAGAAGGCTTACATTCCAACTTAAATTTTGACTCCTTATTTATGTAAAACTTTACACTGTGCACTGAGAACTAACCATTTCTTTGACCATCGAGATTGCGCATGTTTCAGAAGACACTCAATGCTTTCTCACGTATAGATGTGCCTACACCAAATTCTCTCAGCCTGTTTGCAATTGGAGTCTCAAACTTTAACCATAGATAGATTAACTATGGACTTACATATGTACAAAAGGATTTTTTATAAAATCAAACATAGAAGGAGAACTAAAGAAAAGTTCGACACGCAATTTCTAGGCTTCATATAATCACCAATTGTTGATTGTCGTGCTCCAACAGCTCCCCCTCAATCATCAATTGTGATTACCTGCATCTTCTTTATTCCTGCCATATCTTTAAACCTCTGCAACTTTGGTCCATCCAAGCTCTTTGTCATCATATCTGCAAGTTAATCTTTTGTAGGAGTATACATAACCTCTATTTCTTTATCAACAACCTTCTCTCTCAAAAAATGATACTAAATTTCAATATTTTTAGTTCTAGCATGGAATACAGGATTTGCTACCAAATATAAAGAACTCATATTGTCTCCAAAAATGATAAGAGTACTCTGAACAATATCAAAACTCTTCATAGGAGTCTTTAACCATATTACTATCTTTGCAGCTTCTACTGTTCCTTTGTATTCTGCTTGTGTAGATGATAAAGCAACTATATGTTGCTTCTTAGAGCACCAAGAAATTAGCTTGTCTCCCACATAACACAAATATCCATGTGTTGATCTTCTATCATCACAATTACCTGCCCAATCTGCATCACTATATATCTTGACTCTTGTATCTGAAGTAAATCCATAATACAAACCTTCTTTACATGTGCCCTTGATGTACCTAAGTACTCTTTGTCCTGCAATCCAATGTTCCTTCCTAGGACAATGCATGAATTGAGATAGAACTCCAACTGCATATGAAAAGTCAGGTCTTGTTAATGTAGCATAAATCAGGCTACCCACCAAACTCTGATAAAGCTTCATATCTTTGAATTCTTCTTCTCCATATCTACTCAATCTATGATTTACTTCCACTCGAGTTGGTGCAATCTTGCAATCTTCCATTTTAAATTTGGTTAGCAAATTTTTCAGATACCTTTCTTGAGTTACATATACTCCATGTTGAGTATATGAAATCTCCTTTCCCAAAAAGAATGAAAAATTTCCCAAATCATTGATTTTGAATTCTTTCTCCATCTGCTTCTTAATCATGTGTATACCTTTTTCATCTATTCCTGTAAGTATTATGTCATCAACATAAATACAAACATAAATAAATCCATCCTCACTTGCTTTGACTAACAAGCTGCTATCGGCCTTTGATGCTTGAAATCCAAGTTCCTTTAAGAACTTTACAAACCTCTAAATCCATGCCCTTGGGGCCTGCTTCAATCCATACAAAGCTCCCTTGAGCTTACACACATAATTTGGATACACTTGATCTTTGAAACCATCTGGTTGTTCCATCTAAACTTCATCTCAAATATAACCATTCAAAAATGCATTCTTTACATCTAATTGAGATAATTTCCAACCTTTGCAAGCAGCAATGGCTATGAGAGTCCTTATGGTCGTCATCTTTGCAACAGGACTATAAGTTTCATCATAATCCAGACCATATGCTTGTGCATATCCCTTTACAACAAGCGTGGCTTTGTACCTAGATACACTTCCATCTACAAACCTTTTTGTTTTGTAGACCCATTTACATCCAATGATCTTCTCACTATTTGGTTTAGGAACCACATCCCAAGTCTCATTCTTCATCTGCTTTTAACATGTAAGCATAATCTTTAGTAGTCAAGAATGAAGTATCATAGCTATACCTTATAGGTTGCCATTTGAGCGTAGATGACCTTCTAAGTTCTCCACTTCTTCAAGTTTCTGGTTCATCACATTCTAGATCAAACCTTGGCACATCTTCAACTTCAACCTGTACTTCATTGTTCTCCTCCTCATCAAATATCTGAACCTTTGATTTACCTTTCTTTTGATTCACAACTTCTTCAACATCTGCATGAACATTAAGTGTACCTGCATACCAAGTACCTTGATCATCAAATGTAACATCCTTAGACACAAGGAATTGATTTGTAGATGGACTCCACAACCTATAACCCATCTGCTTTTCATCATAACCAATGAATACATACTTCTCTGCTTTAGGTTCCAATTTATGCCTCAATTGAGAAGGCACATATGCATATGCCAAGCATCCAAATATTTTACAATGACCCAAGGTAGGTCTCTTACCCCACCAAGCTTCATATGGTGTCATAGCTTGCAAGGCTTTACATGGTAACCTATTAACCAAATATGTGGCTGTGTTTACAGCCTTAGCCCACAAATAGTTAGGGCAATTTTTCTCCTTCATCATGGATATTGCAAACTCCACAAGATTTCTGTTTCTTCTTTCTGCTACCCCATTTTGTTGAGGAGATTACCTGCAAGTAACTTCTCTCTTTATACCTGCATTCCACAAATAATCACGGAACTCATTAGAAAAATACTCTCCCCCTCCATCTGACCTTAACCTCTTCAATTTTTTACCTCTAATTCTTTCTGCATATGCATGATAGTGTTTAAATGTATTAAACACTTTTGACTTGTCTTTGATAACATAAATTGTGATCCACCTGGTAGCATCATCAACATATATGACATAATATCTTGAACCATTTATACTAAAATCTTTTGAAGGACCCCACACATCTGTATGTACCAATTCAAGTCTTTTTGAATACATAAAACCATGCTTATTATATGATTGCTTATGAGCCTTACCTAACTGACATGCTTCACATCTGTATGTCATGTGTTGACCTGCAACATTAGGCAATCCAAGCAGTGAACCATTGTTAACCATTTCTTTGATGCCTCTTTCATTAAAGTGTCCAAGTCTTTTATGCCAAAGGTCCAATTCAGACACCTTTTGCTCTCCATATGTGAACATAGCATGTCCAATATTACCTTGTATCTTTAATGTGAAGAGCCTTCCTTCCTTCTTTCCTGTAACAATTTGTTTATACCCTTGACTAGGGTCTTCAACATAAACTCCATCATTAGTGAACCTTACCTCATATCCTTTTTCCACAATGTGATAATACTTTGTGCTTTGTATTATCACCTGTTTGAACTGTGTGATTGATTGCCTTATGATCTAGATCACTCATCAAAGCAATGTTTCCATGAAGATGATTGCTACATCCTGAGTTAATATAAAATACTCTCATGTCTTCATGTGAGGCTTCACATGTTGAATTCATAATAAGAGTTCAATCTTCTTTTTTATCTCATGCATAATTATATTAGGTGTTATTGTAACATTGATTTTGGAAGTTTCTTCCTCCACTTCTTCCAAAAGAATTCCTACGAGCTCTACCTCTGAAGTTTCCTCTCTGATATCTGCCACCTCTTCCTCTTTGATTAAAATTGTGATTAAAATTACCATTGCTTTGTTATTATGTCAACAATCATGAGATAGATGATTGTTCTTACCACATATCCACCAAGCTCTGACATTATCTTTGTTATTTCTGCCTCTTCCTCTACTTCTGCACTTCCTCTTCCTCTTAGAAAGTTTACTTGACTTGAAGTACCTTCATCTTCAACTGATTGTTGATTTCCTTTGCTAGCTTTCTTCTTGTCTTTAGAATACATTGCATGACCTTCACTTTTATCAACATCTCCTTTGAGATCATTCTCAAAAGTAAGCATATGCCCTAACAATTGATTCAAATCAAGAGTGAAATGATCTAATGAAAGTTCTGTTGACAAAATAAAAGGCTTCCACTTCTCATCTCCTCTTAGCCCTGTGAGAATTTGTCTTACCAACTTATCTTCTTCAATATCTTCATCAATTGCACCTAAAGAATTAGCAATGTCTTTCATCTTTGTCACATAATCAGATATTGATTGTGAAGCCTTCTCTCTTAAATGTAGTAAACTCTGCCCATAATGAAGCTTTCCTTGATTTGGTTGTATTCTGAAAATGCTCTTCAAAAGCATTCCATATGTCACTTGCACTTTCAAGTCCTCCAATATGAGGAAGCAAATAATCATTTACTGCCATGTAGATTATGCTCCTTGCTTGAGCATCCTTCTTCATCCAAATCTTTATATCTGCAAGCTCCTCCCTAGTTGGAACACAAGGATCTTTGAACTTTGGCTTTTCTTCCTCTCCTGTGATGTATCCCATCAAATCTTTGCTCATAAGATGAGCTTCCATTCTCATAGACCAAGCTCGATAGTTCTCTCTATCGAACTTCTCAATTTGGAGGCTATCTCCCATCCTTTCTTCACCTGTACTATCAAATCTTTAATCCTTATAAAGAATGAATGTACCTTAGCTTCAAATGTTGCTCCTTCTGATCCTTTTGATAGCCTTTATGTGTCTTCCTTCAGTCTCTATTCCACACTTTATCCTTTTGAACCTTCAAGGTGTGAAATTTGTATATCTGTAGCAGTCGGGGTCTTCCTTTCATCAATTTTGATACTTCATGCTCTGATACCACTGATGGAGAGTGTTAATCTCTAAAAAAACAAGCTATCCTTGATGTTAGACCACCTCTATATCAAGAATAACTTTAAACTTTAACCAGTTTTGGAAGATAAGCACCAAACTATCAAGAATTTAGCTAACTGTGAAGAAAGTCATTTCACAAAAAAGTCTACTGCACATTATTGACTCATGGATTGATCATTTGTGTAAAGTTTTTTGTGAAACTTTGTATAATGTGTCGCCAAGAGTTTTCACGTCCTCCAAGTTAAAACACTTCAAAAGCTTAAGTAGATTATAAAAAATGTTTCAAACAACCTACCGATGTCTGAAACTGCCTTCCTCTAGAGTCGTCTTTAACACCTGCACCTCTAACACATGGTTCTCCCAACTAGAACCCGTTTAAGCAAATGCTTTTAGCCATAGATGGCTTACCTTCCAACTTAAGTTTTGACTCCTCATTTGTGTAAAACTTTACACTTTGCACTGAGAACTGACCATTTCATTGACCATCGGGATTGCACCTATTTTAGAAGACACTCAATCCTTACTCATATATAGATGTTCCCAAACGAAATTATCTCAGCGTGTTTGCAATTGGACTCTCAAACTTTAACAATAGATAGATTAACTATGGAATTAGATGTGTACAAAAGGATTTCTGATAAAATCAGACAGAGAAGGAGAACTAAAGAAAAGATCGACGTGCAATTTTCTAAACACTCTTTCTATTCAACTCTTTATACATCTGATGGATGATATATCCAATATTCATCATCTATTCATCTCTATTTCATCTCTCACTCTACTAATACGATCATATACACGCATATATATATACATATGAGTATTGATTCGTCATTACTTCAAGTATATTGAAGTATTTACAAAACTAATGTACATAGGGTTAAAAACTTTTCTTCCTGAATCTTCACTTTCCTTCGTGAAGTTGTACTTCAATCTTTTCTTCATATATTTATTTCTAGCCTTCATATAATCACCAATTGTTTATTGTCCTACTCCAACAGAAAAGTGGTGAACCTAATAGGGGTCCACCAGGTAACACCGCACTATCACCGAACTTCCACTAGAACTTGTCGAACTTTCACCGAAGCAGGTTACCCTTTCACCGGAAACGATCTCACTCGGTAACACAACTTTATCACCGAGAAAGGTCGAATTCTGACTAGATAGTGTTGGACTAACTCCGCACTATGTCTCTCTACACCAAGAAGTCATTGTACCTTCTCCAGAAAGTACGGGATTCACACTCGAATTCACCGGAATCTCATCATGTGTCACTGAACTAGCACCGAAATCACTACTGACTAGCTCCAATCCTTCTGCAACTGGACTTAATTGGCGTGCACTTCTACCACCTGGGGGTGTCCCTAATAAATTTGGAACTGTCGAGGGATTTGTTGATCTCTCCTATACTTTGGATAGGACTCGCCGGAACGAGTAACCGGCATATATCACTTCTTCAACTAGTGGTTACTGCTCTCCACTGCTTGCCTTGCGTACTACTCTTTCCTTACTACTTATTCCTAGTCTGTTTCCATCTTCCCACAGACGGTGCCAGTGTTAAAAGCACTTCTGATAAGTCGCTTTTAATCTCATTTCGGGTTCTTGGGGATGGATAGGGGTCTAATAGTGTAGAGGCCCTTTATGTAATTTTCCCAAATTAACATTGAACTAAGCAGTACTATCCTTCAAGGCAACAAATTATCACTACACAATACATTAGCGCAGAAATTAACAATCACAACGTCGCAAAAACTTATAAATGTTAAGACAATGTTATTGTGTTAATAATGAATCACTGCAATTCGACAAGAATAGAATAACAATACTCAAGATATCTGCAAATCTGCAACACAGCGTCTCAACACCGTCGCCCAAACAGACAGTCTAGCGATCCCGTCTCTCGCCGAAGAACACAGTAATGCCCTTTCATTAATGGATAAAAAATTACAACTATTCGGTTTGCCTTTTTAGTGTGTGGGGTATATGACAAATAAAAATACAATCCATTCTGACGACCTAACAATACTCACCACAACGATAACACATCAAGGGTCTATTATATCTTGGCTTCCTTGGACAATTCTCCTTTGTATTAGGTGCATCTGAAGTACTAGCATAATATGAATCTAGATCTTGAGGGTTATCGTGTTGTTGTGCACCCTTGAGGTAGTAACAGTATCTAGCTTCATGGCCATCCTTTCAACAAAATTGAGAACTTACCGTTTTAGGACAATTAGCATTGGAATGTCCACTATTGTTACATATCGTACACCAAATTTGCCTTCTTATATCGTGGGTGGTGCACAAATCTTCTAATTCGCAACGAAGTTGGGCCACTTCATCATCAGTGCGACGCGATGATAGTGGCAAGACCTTCTCTTCTTGGTGATTTTGTTGCATTCCCAATGCTTCCAATTTTTTCCTCAGTTGCCCAATAGGGTGTAGTTCTATTCCATAATTTGGTAGTGTATCCCCTTCAAAATGTTGCCTAGATTCTTCAATGTGTGATGCCACTACAACAAAATCATTAACGGTTGCATCCAATCTAAGAAACTCACATAGCTTCTCCTGAGATGAGTTGGTTAGAGCTCTTTCTATCCACTTTTTAACCAACAAATCACCTCGAGCATGTGGCAGCCATGCAAAAAGTGCTTTTGTCCTAGTCTGAAGTTCGTGAAAGAATTCACCTTATCTTAGCCTTAGGTTCTCTAGTTGATCTAGAGCTCTTTCTGAGGAGTCACTTGGTCAAAATGTTTGTGAGAATGCCGCATTCAGAGCCTCCCATGTAGCAAAATGGACATCTGCATATTGACTGTACCATATGATAGCAAGGCCTTCCAATGTGGATGGGAAGAGTACCATAATTACATCCTCTCTATTTTGTAGACCCGTCCACATCATAGGGAGATGAGTCTCCTCGCATGATCATCAGCGTCCTCATAAGCTTGTCCCTTAAAGATAGGGAACTTGATATTGAATCTAGAGAGTAAGTGAGAGAGATCCTTCATTGGCAGTGTTGTTTCCTCTGATGTATCTGAGGAGAAGTCTAATGTTCTCCTATGCCTTTCTGTTGACAGTGGTGTCACACCCAAATCAATAGATAACTTCAAGGAGGGTAGAGAATATCTAGGTTTACTACTGGAAGGTATAGATGATTTTTTAAGGGTCCTATGTACACGAAGAGGCTCCTTACCTGCTCGAGTATAAGTCATGTATCTACTTGCAAGATGCAATAGGGCAAAAATAATGGAAAAGTACTATTTACAATGCCTAGAGTCTCCCACAAAAATGCAAGGGTCCCACCGTGCATGCCAAATTGTAGAGGAGGTACTAGGGTATCTAGTTTTAGCAGGAGCTTGCAACATGTACTTCCAGTACCTCACCTACCCAAGGGAGGTTCTCCTTAGGGAAATGGACCCCTTAACATTTCTGTGAGCAGGCAGATCACAATAATTGCACAATATTATAAATACTTAGAGAGAAGATTAGAGATCAATGATAGTAGTGGAAGACTAAACCACTCCTAGTTTGAATAGGTGATTACAACATAAGAAAGCCATGCTCTAAAAGTTGATACTCTGGGTAACATGTCATTCTAGAACTAAACAGGATCAATACAAGAGATCCATCCAGTACATACAATGAACACAACTAGATGAAGACTGGCACTGATCAGTACAAATGTATGAAGACTTGCTCTAAGGGAAACAGCACGAAAATACCACTGCCTCACACTGAATGACAAAACCAAGCCACTTCTTTACACTAGCCCTCCACTAGGAAGCCCACACTCTGTATCCTCATCGTACAATGACTTCCTAGAGTAGGCTTGTAGAGAGAGAGTGCAAAGAGAGGACCAAAAGAGATAATGGAATTAAGCTACGTATAAGTATCCCCAATGAGTACTAGTCCATTGCTTTTATAGGCTCCAATAGGCCAAGAGGACCTTGCCGATTTCCCACGTTCACTGAATATGCATCGATTGATTGCCCCAAAATTGGAGGGGTATATCAAATATGGTACTGACCACCACTTTAAATTAAATCCTGAAGAATAGGCAGTCGTCAAGAATGGTTAGCGAGAACAGTCATTTTTCCTCTTACACTTTTACTGTCACTTTTGAATACAAGCTAAGATCTCTCTTTTAACCAAACAAATCACTTGTATTGCACATCTCCGTTCATTTACGAACTCCTAAGCAAAGATTGTAGGATCCACATTATGTGCCACTTGTGATAATGTAATAACCCTTAGAAGCACATCCTTCAGATAATTCTTGTAGTAGCTTTCGACCATCTGATCACGAAAGAAAATCTTCTACTGATGTCACGTAAGCTCCAACATCATCTTTTGCCTATCTTACACATTGAGTGCTGGGAGGCGGTGGTGTGGGTGGTGGGTGGGTGGTGTTGGGGTTGCTGTGGGTGGAGTGGAGTGGAAGGTGGGTGGAGTGGAGGATGGGTGGAGTTGAGGGTGTGTGGAGTGGAGGGTGGGTGGATTTGGGGGAGGGTGGGTCAAGTTGGAGTGTTGTGGGTGGAGTGGAGTTGGGGGAGGGTGGAGTGGACGGTGGGTGGAGTTGGCGGAGGGTGGAATGGAGGGTCGGTGGAGTTGGGGGAGGGTGGAGTGGAGGGTGGGTGGAGTTGGGGGTGCCATGGGTGGAGTGGAGTGGAGGGTAGGTGGAGTTGAGGGTGGGTGGATTTGGGGTGCCATGGGTGGAGTGGAATGGAGGGTGGGTGGAATTGAGGGTGGGTGGAGTGGAGGGAGGGTGGAGTTGGGGGAGGGTGGAGTGGAGGGTCAGTGGAGTTGGAGTGTTGTGAGTGGAGTGCACTTGGGGGAGGGTGGAGTGGAGGGTGGGTGGAGTTGGACGTGCCATGGGTGGAGTGGAGAGTGGGTGGAGTTGGGGGAGGTTGGACTAAATGGTGGGTGGGTGGAGTTGGGGGTGGTGGGTTATGTGGGAGGTGTGGGTGGAGTGGGGAGTTGTAGGAGGTGGTGGGTGGAGTGGAGGGTGGGTAGAGTTGGGGGTGGGTGGAGTGGAGGGTGGGTGGAGTTGGGTTAGGGTGGAGTGGAGGGTGGGTGGAGTTGGGCGAGGGTGGAATGGAGGGTGGGTGGTGTTGGGGGTGCTATGGGTGGAGTGGATTGGAGGGTGGGTGGAGTGGAGGGTGGTTGGAGTTGAGGGTGGGTGGAGTGGAGGGTGGATGGAGTTGGGGGAGGGTGGAGTGGAGTGTTGGTGGAGTTGGAGTGTTGTGGTTGGAGTGGAGTTGGGGGAGGCTAGGTGGAGTTGAGGGTGCTGTGGGTGGAGTGGAGGGTGGGTGGACTGGAGGGTCCATGGGGTTGGGGGAGGGTGGAGTGTAGCATGGGTGGTGTTGGAGTTCTGTGGGTGGAGTGGCATTGGTGGAGGGTGGAGTGGAGGGTGGGTGGAGTTGGGGGTCGGTAGTGGGTGGATGGAGTTGGGGGTGGTGGGAAGTGATGGGTGGTGTAGAAGGTGTGGGTGGAGTGGGGAGTTGTGGGAGGCGGTGGGTGGTGTACTACGTGTGGGTGGAGTTGGTGGAGTGAGGAGTGGTGGGAGCTGGTGGGTGGTGTGGGAGGTGTGGGTGGAGTGAGGAGTGGTGGGAGGTGGTGGGTGATGTGGGCGGTGCGGGTGGAGTGGGTGAAGTGAGGAGTTGGGTGGGGCTATTTCCATTAGCTTTTCAGAAGTTTCATTTTACTTGGTCTTGCTATATAAAAGTACATTTGAATGTGTTGTGCATACATGATAAACAAAGCACCGCGTAGACATGGGACCATCATCGACCCTAACAAATATTTCCAATCTCTAAACTACATGTGAATATAGATCCTCCCCTACGAAATTTGACCCCTTCAGATTGTAACATTGGATAAAAGTGTACGCATTCATTTCTCAAGCCTCTACTTTATAAGATCCAAAATAATCTTTGCAATTCACGCACTTCTTCATTCTTTGCTTCAGGCTGTTCTTTCAGGGACTCAATTTCCTGTAAATGGCCACAACAAAAATTAAGAGCATAATGATGGTCCTCTCTCATCTTTCGTGAAGGAAGGGGATGGCGGGGTGTTGTGGGCTATGGGTGGGGGACAGAGGAAAGTGCGGGAGGATGGGCTACGGGGGATGTAGGTGGGCGGGGGCTACGGGGGGTTGCGAGTGGGGCTGTGGGTGGGGAGTGGCAGGAGGGAACCGTGGGCGGGAGTAGAAGGGGGTGGTGGGGCTGCGGGGGATTGTGGGTGGCAGGTGGCAGTGGGAAATGCAGGCGGGAGTAGGACAGGATGGCAAGGGAAGTTGCGGATGGGGATTTGGGCGGGTGGTAGCAGCGGGAACTGAGGGCGGGAGTAGGAGGAGGTGGCAAGGGCTACGGGTAGGGAAAAAGAGAGAGAGAGAGAGAGAGAGAGAGAGAGAGAGAGAGAGAGAGAGAGAGAGAGAGAGAGAGAGAGAGAGAGAGAGAGAGAGAGAGAGAGAGAGAGAGAGAGGGAGAGAGAGAGAGATAGAGAGAGAACGACAGAGAGAGGGAGGGAGAGAGAGAGAGAGAGAGAGAGAGAGAGAGAGAGAGACACACAGAGAGAGAGAGAGAGAGAGAGAGAGAGAGAGAGAGAGAGAGAGAGAGAGAGAGAGAGAGAGAGAGAGAGAGAGAGAGAGAGAGAGAGAGAGAGAGAGAGATCTACTCTGCACTACACATGGCTATTTCATTCATGATTTCCAATATGGAAAAAGAGGAAAATTGCTTGGTCATGGAAAAAAGATGGGTAGATTGTTCATGTTTGATATGGATACAACTCTTTATGAGAATGTGTATGACAAGAATAGTGAATACTTAGATATGACTAAATTGTGGCATATAAGAATTGATCATATCAATTTGAGGAAATTGAAATCTATGGAAAAACAAATGTTAGTGCCTCAACTACCAAGATTTGGTTATTTGAACTTTGAAAGAATTTGTGAAGCATGTAAATTATAGAACATCAAGGTATGAAGTTTCCAAGAGGAGAATTGCATAGAAGGAGACCTCAAGAGCTAATCCAAAGTGATGTGGTTAGACCTACTAGAACAAAATTAGATGGTGGCTCACTATACTTTTTGATATTCATTGAGGATTATAGCCAATATACATGGATCTGTTTTCTAATGCATAAGAGTGAAGTTTTTGGATGCTTTGTGAGATTCAAAAACATGGTTGAAAAGCAACTGGGCATGTACCTAAAACTCGTATGATCAGATTTAGGGGGAGAATATATCTCAAGAGAATTTGATCAATACCTTAGTGATCATTGAATCAGAAGGCAATCGCGTTGTAGATACACACCACAACAAAATGTTGTTGCAGAATGCAAAAATTGTGTGATTGAGGAAGTTTCTAGGGCCACGTTGAATGAAAAGAACATGAGAGATATGTTTTGGGCAAAAGCTTGTCATACACTTATACATGTCATTAATAGAGCTCCAACATGAATGGTTTATGACTTAACCCCTTATGAGAGGTTATGGAAGCATAAGCTAAATGTGAGCTATTTACGCATTTTTGGAAGTATTTGCTATGCACACGTGCCTAGTCAGTTGAGTCACAAGTTTGAGGCCAAATCTAAAAAGTGCATATTTCTTGGATAGCGAGAAGAGAAGAAAGGATAAGAAAGGATATAGATGTTATAATCCTATTACAAAAGAATGTATAGTGAGCAGAGATGTTATATTTGATGAAAATGCATCATGGTATGCTCCCAAAGACATGGCTATGATAGAGAATGATATGGATGATTCTATGCATAATGTTCATGATGAGCCGGAAAGAAGTTGTAAATATTTTGACCATGAAGAAAGCCAAGACTATGGTTCATATGAGTCTCCTACACCTAAAACATCATGGAGTGAGAATGCAAAGGACTATGCAAGAAGAAAGGATAAACGAAAAAATGAGTACATGTCTGATTCAGATGTTGATGATGAGATAGTTACCCCTCTCATGTTGAAAAATACGAAGGAGAAATATGCTCCTCCACATGCAAGGAAAGAGACATGTTCAAGATCAAAAAAAGAAACACGTGAGACCATCTACAATAAGTCTATGAAGCTTCATTATGCATACATGATAGAGAGAATCAAGCATGACGAAGAAAAGAATTTTCATGATGTCTCACATAGTGAAGATTGGTGCAAAGCAATGGATGATGAGATGAATGCATTGAAGAAGATAATACATGGGAATTATTGAAATTGCCACCGAATAAGAAAGGGATTCGATGCAAATGGGTATACAAAGTGAAGTGCAAATGTGATGGTTGATTGGAAAGATTTAAAGCATGTTTAGTTGCAAAAGGATATGCACAAGTACATGGATTAGATTATGATGAAACGCGTAGTTGCATTGTAAAAATGACAAGGATGAGAAGAGTGATTGCATGGGCTCCTATGAACAATTGGAAATTGTATCAAATGGATGTTAACAATGCATTCTTGAATGGCAAATTGCATGAGGAAGTCTATATGTAGTAGCCAGAAGGTTATGTGCATCCACAATATGTTGACTATGTATGCAAGTTAAAGAAAGTGCTTTATGGTTTGAAACAAGCCCCAAGAGCATGGTGTGAGCGATTCACTAAGAAATTATTGAATCTGAAATTCATGCAATCAAAGGTTGATTATTCAGTGTTAGTATGGAATCAAGGAATCAAAACGATTCTATTAGTGATTTATGTAGATGATTTGATCACTACTGGCAATGATGAGAAGAGGATTGTTGATTTCAAAAAGCAACTAAAATCTGAAATTTTTAT
The DNA here is from genome assembly GCA_020310875.1 of Ceratopteris richardii. Lineage (NCBI taxonomy): Eukaryota > Viridiplantae > Streptophyta > Polypodiopsida > Polypodiales > Pteridaceae > Ceratopteris > Ceratopteris richardii. Next base: position 164,947,709 of record CM035429.1, on the reverse strand, counting down.
GTCATATTTGGGAGCCTTGAAATACTTTTGGGGAATTGAAGTAATTTCAATGAAAGAGGGAATTTGGATTATACAACGCAATTATATGGTTGAAATGATTGAAAGATTATGTATGAGTGCTTGCAAACCTATTGATATGCCACTTGATGCTAATGCTAAGCTTATGGATTATGGGAAGTACTTGCATGATGCCAATGTATATAGAAAAATGGTTGGAAGTTTGATTTATGTAACAAAGACAAGATAGGATCTGAGTTTTGAAGTTGGTTTGATGACTTAGTTTATGCATAAACTATGTAGAGTGCACATGGATGTAGTGCGATGCATACTGCGATATGTGAAGGGGACATGCAACTTTGGTTTGTTTTATGAGAGAAACTTTCATCCATGTATATATGCATACACAAATGCGGATTGGGCAGGAAATAAGTTCAACAAGTGGATTTTCATTTTCAGTTGGAAGTGCAATCATTTCTTGGAGTAGGAAGAAGCAACCAACTCTAGCTTTGTAAGCTAGCGAAGCTAAATATAGAGGCATTACACAAGCTTTTTGTGAACCAACATGGATTAAGTACCTACTTGAAGACATGGGAGTCTACATCCATGGAAAGGTGGTCATGTATTCTGACAATGTGAGCAGCATAATGTTAGCAAAGAATCTAGTTTATCATGTGAGATCAAAGCACATCGAAGTTCATTATCACTTTGTTCGTGAGAAGTTCATCGAAGGAGAAGTGGAGCTGATTCAAAAAGGTAAGAGTGATGGGAAACAATAATATCCCAAAGGCTGTGGTGGTTCCAAGACTTGTACTCAGCTAAACAAATTTTATCAACATTTCTCTTAACAAGGAAAATCCAGAAGTCATTAGAATCTATGGATTTGACAATCCATTTGGCTAGCAAATTAGTGGCTGGTTTAAATCTACAATTATGCTCGTCAGAGGGTCGAATTTTGAAGTGGATTTGCATGGAAATTTCTTCGATTTCTATCAAAATGATAAGATGAAATTTCTCTAACATGGTGATCCTAACCTATAGCTGAGAAGAAGATATCTACAAGATTCACAAAGCCTGCACATTCAATTCTAGTTGCTAGTAAGAAAGTGAATGCTTTACAAGCTACTTCTCATAGAGAGAGGAAACTAATATCTTCCATGAATAAGAGATCTTTTCAACATTCAGGTTTGTTATCGCATCAAAGAAAGACAAAATTTCATGAGGGATTTTTTTTTTACGGATGCCTAGGTTGGCCTAGATATCAATTGTGTCTTGATAAGGAAACTATTCCGAGAGCATTGGTGGTAGAGAGACACAATTGTCTTCTTCTATTCAATTCTATCCCTCAAATTTTGAACTATAGGCCATAGATAGAGATATGGATCCTCCATCTAAACTAAGAAACCCATTTAAAATCTTATAGTCACCAAGAGGGTATCTAATAGTTGAGATTTGTTTATTGCAAGTTGCATAGAAAGGTTATAGGTCACCTGACATAGAGCTAGGTATGATGAAAGAGGAGGTGACAGGACATCCTCTAAGAATTGTATTCAATACAATATCCATAGAGAATGTGATCAATTTTCTTTTACAAAATAAGTTAAACTTAAATATCAACCCATCAAACTATACCTATAGGGTAGAGTTAGAAGATGGATAGAGATATAAGATGTGGGATAGATGAGTTGTCCAAATGCATGTAGAGATTAAGTCAAATTAATATGAATTAGATTTTGAGATCATCAAGCTGGCCATATTTGATGTTGTGCTCAAAAGAGTGTGGCATACCTAAAAAAAAGCCCATGCCTTATATGGAAGTTATGTTATTAGTCCTTTAATAAGGTCTCCTACATTACCATCCATAGGAACCTAGATGTTTGTTACTACAAGTAAATGTTTACCTTCACAATGATCAAAACAGAGTGTATATATCTTCATTTTTCTATATTCTCACCATCAAGAATTGTTATCTTTACAGATTCAAACTACCCTTGAAGCTCATTTAGCTTCTAAAATGAGACCTAAATTTTAACATTTATTTTCTTTGGAATTAGCTATAAATTTTTTGCATCACATGAATATGGAGCATAGGATCAAGAGCTCAATCATTAGCTAGATAGGCCTACCACATGAGTTTGGAAGATGAGGTTTAAGTATATGGTACAACCCAAGAGTATCTCGAGACAGCCTTTATCTTATCACGGTATTGACATCTTTTTGGCCCCACTTCTCTTTTTTTCCCCAAACAAGATGGATATTTTAGAATGTATATAGACTAGAGAGCTTTAAATAAGGTAACAACATGACACAGATAATATATGCCTAACATCAGTGATATTTGTAATATACTAGGTGGTGCTACTCTATACATTAAGGTGGATTTAAGAAGGGGTTATGATAAAATAAGTGTTAAAGATGATGATATACATAACACAATGTTTGTTCTAGATCTAGTGATTATGAGTATAGTGTAATGCCTTTTGATTTCACAAATGATGTTGCTACTTCTATGATGCTCATGAATAATAGATTTCAGACCTGTACTAGTTTTGTTGTACATTTTTTATTATCTACTGATTTATAGTAAAACCTTAAATAATCATGAATACATTGTTAAATAAGTTAAATAAGAGTATGCTGAATTATTAGTTTTGATGTAGATTTTCAATATGTTAAATAAGAGTACATTGTATGTCATCATAGAGGAAAGAACTATGTCTATTTGAGGTCGAGTACACAGGACACATTCCTTTTGTAGATGGAATTAGGATGGATCAAGGGAAATTTTCCATTATCCTTAGTTGCAAATTCCTTTCAATGAGCATGAGTTTGTATCAATTCCAAAATGCTTACGCTTTTATTAAAAATCATTGCAAACAATTCACACATACGTGCGCCATTTATAGAGTTAGTCTAGAATAGTGAAAGATTTTTGCCAGGGAGTGCAAACCAACAATCTTTTGTTCCATAGAAATAAGTAGTTTCAAGTGTTCCATTATTGTTAGTAGTAGATTTGAGAAACCTTATGAGCTAGAGATTGATCGTTACTACATAATATTTGGTGCAATTTTGATTCAAGATGGAAGATTGCTTGTTTTTGAAATTAAGAAAAAATCTCAATCTCAAAGAAATCGGCATGTCCATGATCAAGAGCTTTTTGCTACATTTTATGCCTTAAATTTTAGATTAAACATCATTTTTTTTGCGAAACTTTCAATTTTTCCATAGGTCATCATACTCTACACTAATTTTTTCTCTCAGCTTCATTTATGGGGAGATAGGATAGATGTCTTAACTCTATGCAAAGACTTCATACGGAGATTTCTATTAAAAATGCAAGAGGAATCTTGTATTATGCGTGAGATTATCTTCAACGTTTCGGATAGTTATTTGATTCTTCAGATTAAGGAATCACATGTGGAGGATGTTTACTCTGTCTACAGTAAATAGATTTGTTCAGGATGTCTACTCTTTGTCTAGACTAAGTAGATTGACACACAATAATGAGACTAAATCATTATCTAAATTCCAAGTTGCGCAGGGTTAGCTTAAATAAAGGAAAAGAAATGGATTCTTAGATTGCAACAAGGGACCTAAAAAAAGGAAGTAATATCTGTAAACAAAGATATACCTTGCATAAGATATCATGGAGTTGAGAAAACTTCACAATCAAGTAAAGAGACATTTTGGTGGCTAAAATTCGTTGCTTTGCGTGAGGCTAACAAAAAAAAAGAGGATACCTTCTCCACGTTTCTAAACCCATTACAAGTACCACGATGCTCTTCGGAAACTAATTCCATGGAATTCATAATAGAATTCCAATCTATTCTATTAGTCATAGATTGGTTAAATAAAATGGCACACTTCATTGCTACAACGGAAAGATTTGGAGCTCCCCAAGGTGCGAAAATTTTCATCGACAATATCTTCAGACTATAATTTAACTAAGTTTATAGTCTCAGATATTCTTTCATGCAAAAAGGAAAACAAATTTGGATAGTTTTAATTCTTTGATGGAACTAGCTCAAAACAGTTGGAAGAACAAAACTAATAGTCTAGACGCTTTTGTGATGGCATGTGGTTATGGTCAACATGGTCTAGCCACCATAGGGTTACCAAGGAATTATCAAATTCCCTTAAAATCTCTCACAGTCATGAAAGCTAACTTAAATATAGCTTAGTCCATTCTTTTTAAAGCTACTTAGAAGGTTAAAGATTTTGTAAATTGACATCCCACACAATGAACTTTCAAATAAGGTGACTGTGTGCTCTTAGAAGTTCTACTATGTTCTTTATTGATAGTGTGCTTGAGAACCACGTTGTCAAGTGGAGTTTTGGACCTTGGAAAATAATGAAGAAGATTAACTGATGATTGTAAAGTTCAACCCTTTTTCATGTTAGCAAGCTGAGATAATAGAGTTATGGAGATGAAAAATATCTAGATGGTATAGTTCCTTTAGTAGATCGAGAATCTTAGTAAGATATTCTTTTTAGATGATTGTAAAGCTCAACCCTTTTTCATGTTAGCAAGCTGAGATAATAGAGTTATGGAGAATCTTAGTAAGATATTCTTTAGTGGATCGAGAATCTTAGTAAGATATTCTTTTTAGAGTTATGTCTATAGGGAGTGGTAGTTACAAAGTTACTCTACACCATAAAATTAAACAGTATGGACAAGTCATCCACTCAGAGATGCTTCTTAGAAATCGAAAGCTTAGGCCCACACACAACTTCCTTTCTTGATCCGTGAGGATGATGATCCTTAGAAGGAGGAGACAGTGTCATATTGATTCAAACCAGCAAGGTCTACCACTGGTCCAAATGCATTGGTCATGGACCCTAGATGTTTCTAAGACTAGAGCTTAGGGGAGTTGATGCTTTACTATAGGCTTGCAAAATTATCGAGGTTATTTCGTCTCCTCAGAGTTGCGATATGACTAGTGTTTGTTTCTTTTCGAAGACTTTAGATGTGCATGATTACAAGGGTTTTTAAAGTTTGGGAGGCTAGTGGCAAGTAGCTAATTGGGAACTCTCAAACACTATATAATCTAAGTACTAGAGATCTTTTTTTTATTCCTTGCATCTTTAACTTCCAAATACAAAACACAAAACCTCTCTCTTCTCTCTTTGTATCTGAATTTCTCTCTCTCTCTCTCTCTCTCTCTCTCTCTCTCTCTCTCTCTCTCTCTCTCTTATTCTCGTTTTCACGTAACACAAGCAACATACAACTACACACACCAGAACCACCACAAAGTGCATGCTGAATTGCATAGGCACATTCACGTAACACATTTATATATTCATATGACTAGGCATGCTCCAAAATAGAATCTCTAACATGGTTATATAGTTTTGAATCTAAACGGTAGAAATAGAAGGGTAAAACTACAAGTTGAAAGATTCCCATCTTATCGTCGATAATTCGAATCATCTACTACCAACATTCTAGTTTCTATATATGGTTGATTGTTAAAATACTTCCGAAAGTTGCAGGCAAGTAAGTTTTTCACATTAAAAAAGAAAATAAACTATTGAGTAAAGGAGGCGATTCTCCTACTTCAGTTACCCCGTTTCATACCTCCATCTAGAGTATGAATCAGAATCACAAGCATGTATAACCCTTATTTTAATTAATATCTCTCCTATCTCACTCATGGATTCTTATGGATTTAAGTTGTCTTTTGTATTTAGTATTATACTCTGAAGTTTTCTTAAGTCATAGGCTAGATATATGTGAGGTTATATCTTTGTGAACTATGAATTTCCGTGCATAACAATGAGTGTATGCGACTTTGTAGTTCTCATAGAGAATACATATAGAAGGACTTCTTGGTGACATGGGTTGTCTCTATCTAGGTAGTAATTCGTGTGTGCGATAGCCTTAGTTTTGGAGGTGGCATTCAAATATGATACAACGTTTGTTTTAGAGCTAGATTCATATCATATATGTATGCAAAATAACATTTTGATTCATTGGGTCCTTTGAGAAATAAAAAAAAATACTTTGCATGCATAATGTGCATCTCTTGTGATGATCAGAATAGTGTCTAGCTCCTTGGGAACTATTTAACCAATCTAGATAGTGGTATTCGAAAAATATATATATCAACATACATTCTTATACAATGGAAAAGATGTTTATACGATCCAAACATTTCGACTATTTGGATGTTAAAATCCTAAGTAGAGCTTTTACCCTTGTCTTGCATTTCAAGCCATGCAATAATGAGATTCATGGTGCAGATCGCTAACCTATGCACTACACCAATGCGAGAAACCTTATGCAAAGAAGAGAAAGAAAAGTGTGGCTCAACATACGGAAAACAAGTATTAATCAAAGAATTACTATGGCGGGAGAAACCTATATTGTTGGTTAGGCTTGAAGAAGAAGCACGGTGCATTTTTCATTGCTAAAAATGGTAATCCATGCTTAGTAGATGCCATTGGTACATCAGGACGGAACGTCAGTGTATGTGGAGATTGGAGAATGACATATGCAAGGGAAAGGGGCCTTCCTGAGAGATATAAGATACTTTTTCATAGACAATGCATTTAGATACATATAAGGGAAACTAGATATGGGATCGCACATTCAATTCAAAATGATGATCCTTTTGATTCATGAAGAATTGGTAATATCAATGCTAAGTAATATGCAATCCCCAATGGATTTTCTTGAGGAATATTGTGAGGTTCTATGGTTTGCTACTTGATGCACACACAAGAATGGCTCAACGTACACCCCTTTCATATACTTGACAGCTATGAAGGGCCTCTTGGATTCTTACCCAGAAAGTAAATGCAAGCCTTTTTTGTTGATATGTTCAATCAAGGTGAGAGCATGATGGGTAGAACATGTTTTTGAGTACATGTGAGAGTGAGAATTAGTGCAAGGAATACCACTGCCAAACCCTTCCAGTGTCACAAGCTAATTTGAGGATCCAATTAAAGTTGTCTACCAGAGCCAACATTCTCCTTGTCCATTTTTGGCAGCCAATTTGGCATGAACTCAATGAACATTGGGATCTCCCAAGGCCACTCTTGGTCTTCGTGGAGTCTATATAAGTAGATTATTTTCACTCATTAGGGACCGTCATCTTTACGTAGATCTAACACCATTTCCTTGACCACACTTTGCATTCTTTTGCTACAAGAGCTTTCTTGTCGAGGTCACTTTCTAGTGTTTATACAAAGTGTGGGCCTCCTAGTGGAGTTAGTTATTAGCATGATAGATGATTGAGTGGCTTGAATATAATCTTTTGGTGGGTCTGTTGCATTTCTCTTGCGAAAATTCTTCATCCTTGTTGTATTTCTTGTGTTGATCGATACTCTTGTGTTGATTGTTTCTAGTTTCTATCATTGCATGCTAGCCTATTGTATTATCCATTTGGAGTATCTCCGGCCTTTTGTTATCATTTTCTCAGCTACGAAGTTGGGTTTTCTATCGTATGTGCCATTTTCCTTTCTTTGTGAGTGTACATTTATATATTATTAGGTAGTGTACCTGCACAAAGAAATGTTACAAGGTATATAGTTTGGCATGCTCGATGAGACCCTTGCATTTTTTGTGTGCGGAACTCAGTAAATAGTTGTTTTCTTGCATTAGTCTTTCTTCATTTTGCATCTTCAGAGAGATTACATGACCCACGCTTGAGTAGATCGGGATCTTTGTCATGTACATAGGATCGTGAAGGAGTCGTCCTTAACTTCTGCTAGTCAACTTAGCTCCCCTCTACCCTTAAATTTGTCTTTCGATTTGACTTCAACCACACTATCAAAGAAGAAGCATAGAAGAACATTGGATTTCCCTTTAGATACTTCAAAGGAAGCACAAGCACCAATGGAGGACCTTTTGAACCTACTCTCAAGGTAAAATATTAAATTTCCTACCTTAAGGGATCAGCATATGAAGATGTAGACAACCACATGAAGAGATTTATCTCCTTACTTCAAAGTCTTGGACTTCAAAATTGAGAGGGCATGATCTTGGTGCGATTTCCTTCTATATTGGAAGGTGTGACAAATAAATGGTACAACGATTATGTAGATAGGCATTTCACCACATACGAAGCATTAGATTTTTTATTCTCAAAAAAGGTGAACAAACAAAGGTCAATAGTTATTTAGGTGTTGTATTAAGATATGAAAAACATAACCAGGCACCATAGGCTACACAATATGCTTTATTGGTACGTAAGGAGGTGCTCTATCCAAAAATCTCTTTAGAGTTGACTATGGAGCCAATGCTAAAGCATGAGATAAATAATGGTCTTGTAGTTGTGAATAAAGAAGAATCATTTTTGTAGGATGTGTAGTTGAAAGAGAAACAAAACTATCCATTGAGAAAACCATAGGGTGATAGGATTATGGTACTAGGAAGACACATTCTCAAGGTAAGATCAAATCATCATTACAATGGGTCTTGTCAGAAGACAACACTGAGAAGGAAGGACCCTCAACATGCAAAATTTCATTGGACGACAATGGCTCAAGTGCAAGGTACTCCTTCTTTGAAGAAGAATGCAAATATAGAGCTGGAAGCATCCCAGAAGCTGGAAACTATGGCTCAGAAGAGAATGAGGAGGACCAGCATTAAAACTTTTAAGAGATTTGATGACATGAGGAGCAAAGTAAAAAGGTCTTGGGTTGAAGGAACACGCGATCTAATATAAATGAAAGGACAATTGGAATGAAAACCAGCCAGTTTTGACAACCGAAGAATATTTACAACAAGGAATTAACTGCATTGGAAAACTAGTAACACTTGAACAACACTGTTTCATCGGACTTATGAGAATTTTTAGACGGGCTCTTTTTGGATGACACTGTTTTTCATACCTATGAATGTACTGAAACGTCCTTCGCTTACATTTTTGGCAAAAGCAGCTAGCGATTAACCTGACCACATCTCTCTCTTACACACACATATAAATCACGTACACACTCCTATGAAGATGCAACCCACTTATACAATGCTACACAGAAAACACACAACACTAACATTTTTGTGCTGTCACAAGCTAATTTGAGGATCCAATGAAAGTTAGCTACCAGAGCCCAAATTCTCCTTGTCCATTTTGGCAGCCAATTTGGCATGAACTCAATGAACATTGGGATCTCGCAAGGCCACTCTTGGTCTTCTTGGAGTCTATATAAGTAGATTATTTTCACTCATTAGGGACCATCATCTTTACGTAGATCTAACACCATTTCCTTGACCACACTTTGCATTCTTTTGCTACAAGAACTTTCTTGTCGAGGTCACTTTCTAGTGATTATACAAAGTGTGGGCCTCCTAGTGGAGTTGGTTATTAGCATGATAGGATGATTGAGTGGCTTGAATATAGTCTTTTGGTGGGTCTGTTGCATTTCTCTTGCAAAAAGTCTTCATCCTTTTTGTATTTCTTGTGTTGATCGATACTCTTGTGTTGATTGTGTCTAGTTTCTATCATTGCATGCTAGCCTATTGTATTATCCATTTGGAGTATCTCCGGCCTTTTGTAATCATTTTCTCAGCTACGAAGTTGGGTTTTCTATCGTATGTGCCATTTTCCTTTCTTTGTGAGTGTACATTTATATATTATTAGGTAGTGTACCTACACAAAGAAATGTTAAAAGGTATATAGTTTGGCATGCTCGATGAGACCCTTGCATTTTTTGTGTGAGGAACTCAGTAAACATTTGTTTTCTTGCATTAGTCTTTCTTCATTTTGCATCTTCAGAGAGATTACATGACCAATGCTTGAGTAGATAGGGATCTTTTTCATGTACATAGGATCGTGAAGAAGTTGTCCTTAACTTCTCCTAGTCAACTTAGCTCCCCCCTACCCTTCAATTTGTTTTTCCATTTGACTTCAACCACACTATCAAAGAAGAAGCATAGAAGGACATTGGATTTCCCTTCAGATACTTCAAAGGAAGCACAAACACCAATGGAGGACCTTTTGAACCTACTCTCAAGGTAAAATATTAAATTTCCTACCTTAAGGGATCAGCATATGAAGATGTAGACAACCACATGAAGAGATTTATCTCCTTACTTCAAAGTCTTGGACTTCAAAATTGAGAGGGCATGATCTTGGTGCGATTTCCTTCTATATTGGAAGGTGTGACAAATAAATGGTACAACGATTATGTAGATAGGCATTTCACCACATACGAAGCATTAAATTTTTTATTCTTAAAAAAGGTGAACAAACAAAGGTCAATAGTTATTTAGGTGTTGTATTAAGATATGAAAAACATAACCAGGTACCATAGGCTACACAATATGCTTTACTGGTACCTAAGGAGGTTCTCTTTCCAAAAATCTCTTTAGAGTTGACTATGGAGCCAATGCTAAAGCATGAGATAAATACTGGTCTTGTAGTTGTCAATAAAGAAGAATCATTCTTGTAGGATGTGTAGTTGAAAGAGAAACAAAACTATCAATTGAGGAAACCATAGGGTGATAGGATTATGGAACTAGGAAGACACATTCTCAAGGTAAGATCAAATCATCATTACAATGGGGCTTGTCAGAAGACAACACTGAGAAGGAAGGACCCTCAACATGCAAAATTTCATTGGAGGACAATGGCTCAAGTGCAAGGTACTCCTACTTTGAAGAAGAATGCAAATATAGAGCTGGAAGCATCCCAGAAGCTGGAAACTATGGCTCAGAGGAGAATAAGGAGGACCAGCATTAAAACTTTTAAGAGATTTGATGACATGAGGAGCAAAGTACAAAGGTCTTGGGTTGAAGGAACACGCGATCTAATATAAATGAAAGGACAATTGGAATGAAAACCAGCCAGTTTTGACAACCGACTAATATTTACAACCTGGAATTAACTGCCTCGGAAAACTAGTAACACTTGAACAACACTGTTTCATCGGACTTATGACATTTTTTAGACGGGCTTTTTTGGATGACACTGTTTTTCATACCTATGAATGTACTGAAACGTCCTTCTCTTACGTTTTTGGCAAAAGCAGCTAGGGATTAACCTGACCACATCTCTCTCTTACACACACATATAAATCACGTACACACTCCTATGAAGATGCAATCCACTTATACAATGCTACACACAAAATACACAGCACTAACATTTTTGTCCTGTGGCACGTTATGACGGTTATTACCATGGATCTTGATGGAAAACTTGGATCGAATTTCTTGTACCTCTCTATAATTCTCGTTTGATGAATAAGAGCACTTTTATACAGAAACAAACATTCCATGAAGGATGAATCACACGCACGCACACACAGATGCATCTACATAGAATTTCTAGGTATGCCTCTGTACTTCTCTTCTAGCTAGCTGTTGATATTCTAAATCATGAGACCACTGTAGCACCAAAACAAACTATGATCGATAAGACCACAATGAACAGGGTAAACTAACAGGATTTTTCGGATGGTAGGACTCTATAAATAGATTCCTTTAGTATTTTCCCACTCCGAATTTCTAAGCTAATCCGTCAAGCTAATTATTGAATGGCATTACCACCGATATCTCTTCTACAACACATTTCTTTGACGATACACATTATCACAAGTCACTGTATTAGAGTACGTTGCACTACTAATGAATTACTGCATAAACACGCACTATCACACTTAGTATCCAATCATATATTCCTTCAACCCAAATCACTTACAAGCAACGGTGTGCAAGATCAATGGTTAAATTACTACTTACTGTTAACAATAGTACTGCACCGCATCAACTTCGAAGAGTGGTTCTCAACAAGCCTTAATTGATCACCACACTTAATGCTAAATTATTCAACTAACAATAATCAATAGAGTATCTACAAATACTATTCAGTTTGGACAGGCCTTGCTCGTTCAGTTTGGACAACTTTCTTTGGATGGGCGATCATAACAGAAGGGGGGTGCCCAAAATCAAATGGACCATCTGCATTAGCCCTAGAGATAGCGGGGGGCTCGGTATCCTGGACATTGGGTGTATGGCTAACAAACTGGCTGCCAAATGGATGATTAAGGCTTGGTGCAATAGGGAGGCTTCGTGGGCCAAGCTGATCTTCAGAAACAAGAATGAGTTGGCTCTCATGGGGTTCCCAAACTGGAAGAATCTTGATATCATGACCCTGCTCTTCTCCCCGATCCCCGTCTTCCCGAAAGGATCCAATCTCGTGTGCTCCCTTTGGAAGGGCTGGAATAAAGTCAAAAGCCTCACAAGAATTAGTGAGGACTGGAAGTGGGCGGCCGGAATCAGACAAAACGACTCTATCTGGTTTCCGATACATGGCATCAGGAGTGTGGAATCGTGGAACATCCATAATGCCAAGAGGTTATGGAACAAAGGATTCAAAAAATGGAAACACCTCTGGAAACATGACACCCAAAGATGGATCAACTTCGAGGATATTGACCCTTGCGTAAACATCTCCTACGAAGAATGGAACACTCTGCAAAACCGCTGTCTCGCATGGGATCGTCACAAGACTCGCCTTCTCATGGGACACGACACACCGAACTCGCTCGGTCTCAAATGGTACAATGGAAATAGCCTACTAAAAATCCCGAACATCAAAGATCCTGCTCACCACCAGATCAGCCTTAACAAGAAGTGGTGCCTGTCTTGGACGCGGCTTCGGTGGGACATGAAATTCATGGGTATCTGGCACCCCCTTATAGAGATTAAGAAGTCGGTCCTTTTATGGCAAATTCTTCATCGAGGAATTTGGACCAACCATAAGGCTAGCAAACTTTGTGGGACTCCTCCGTGGTGCAAACGTTGTCACCGTGCTATCGAAGATGTCCCACACATCTTCCTTACTTGCCCCAACTCCTACAAAATCTGGCAGACGGTTAAATCCTTTTGGGTGAAGCAATCGGCTGCTCCGCGGCTCTCTGGAACGCCATCAGAGGGGAAGCCTTGTGGAAAATTTGGCGGGAGAGGTGTGCTCTCAACTTCGGCGATCCCCCCAGGGAGTGGTCGATCGAGAAATCATTATTCCTCCTGGGCAAAAGGATTGCTAACAGCAAGAAGTCCCCCCCCTTCAGACACCATCAAGTCCTCCTCTTGATCAACAACAAGCTTAAACCCAAGTGGGCCCCGCATGAGGGCGATGAGAGGGTGATTAACCTTCTCTGTAATGCAACCTAGGATTCACTCATGCTTCCCCTGCTTTGTGGGATTTGGGGGGTCCCGTGGACACTAGTCCCCTTCTCTTGTACCTTTGTTTCTTAATTTAATTCAAGTCCGGGAGAGTAGGCTATTGCCGAACTTCCTTTACATTAAAAAAAAAAATAATCAATAGAGTACGGAGCCCAAAAGTAGACTAAGGAAACTTTCTGCACCATGCTATTCCACCACGCATGATCGTGCGGACTCATCGTTGTCAGGAAGAAAGGGAACGGAGGTCAGGGACCGATGCCTTGTATGCAATTGGATCACGCCCCACACATGTCTCTATGTGTGCATCATCCCTTTATGGCAGTCGGCCTCTGATGCTTAGGAGCATTGTCCCTCACTAACGAGTAGGTGCTATCTGCCTTCATGTCGGACAAGGATGATGCGCATGCACACACACGTGTGGGGCCTCATCCAATCCCATACGAGGCATTGCTCCTGAGGATACATTTGTACGACATTTCTTTGTATCAATTCATAAGTAAGTAACAACGCTTGGGCCCATATGGCGCTTCATCACAGAATATAAAAAATTACAAATAATAGTAATCTAACCAGCGGCCTAACACGGTACGCAAGGAGGAAGAGAGGCTGAAGCAGAGAGAGAAAGAAAGATATATATATATATATATATATATATATATATATATATATGGGTGTGTGTGAGAGAGAGCGAGAGAGAGAGAGAGCGAAAGAGTGTGAGAGAGAGAGAGAGACAGGGAGCTATCTAGGGAGCTATCTACAGGTGCACGTTGGCAGGGGTCCGCAGGCAAGGGCTGCTTGAGGAGGGGATGGAGGTGGTCCGAAAGGGAGAGAGAGAGAGGGAGGGAGGGGGAAAGAGAGAGAGAGAGAGGACCTACAAGTATGAGTGTCTAGAGAGAGAGAAGGTGGGGCCTATACGATGCAGGGTTGTAGGATTGCCAATGAGAGGGATGGTCGAGGAAGAGGGAGAGAGAGAGAGATAAAGAGATAGATAGAGAGAGAGAGAGATGGAGGGAAGGAGGAAGGGAGAGAGAGAGAGACAAAAAGAGAGAGAGAGAGAGCTCTCGAAAGATCAATGGATCAATATGCAAGTGTGAGAGCCACAGAGTACGTTGTGCTGATGCTAGATAAGTTCAAAGAGGAAACAAAGCTTGTTATGGTGATGGTACATAATGCAAAGGTCAAAGTGCTTTACAGACCCCTCCATCAATGAAACCTCATATATCTCTTTGCTCTCATTCAAGAACGATATCTGCTCTCTGATTGTTATTGAAATTCGAGTTAAAAAGACCTTTATTTGTACTGATTCATAAATAAGTTACAACGCTATCGTGATGAAATATTTGGGAGTACGCATCATGAAAATATTTTCTTCAAATTTATTTCATTGATTTTTTGGCTATGATATCATGGTTTGATTATAGAGAGTTATAAAGTATTCATGTTTTCATTGATCTCATTGTTTATATAATGAGAAACCATGTCATCCATCTGCATTAGACCTGTACATTGTATAAAGTTTATTAACCTAACTCTAAACCCTTGCAAAGCAAACATTTACCCCTTGCACCTAACGTCTAAACCATTGAAATGTTGGTTTTGACCACTTAGGAAACCTAACTTTAACCCTTGAAACTCTCATTTTGACCGTTGCAAAACTTATGATTTTGGATTATAAGTGTACATTAACCCATTAATTGATGTACTTGATCTTCATCATAGTGAAACCCTAACTTTTCCCAAATAAAAACCATAGGTTGGAACCTTAGTTTTAATATTTAATCTAGTTCTAACTCCTTAGTTCCATTTAAATTTGTATATAGGTGTGAAACCAAATACAAACCTCAATAAAAAATAAAAAAGGAAATGAAATTAAAAAAAGAAAAATTAGAAAAATAAAATTTGAAAAATAGAAAAAGAACAAGAAATAAGATTCTAAAAATAGAATGGATAAAAACGGAGGCCCTCTAATAATAGAAAGGGAAAGGGTAGAACATTCTAGAGCTCTAGGGAGAGGACCTAGGCGAAATTCATAAATAGATTTCCAATTCTCATTTAGTTTTCCCCATGGATTTTCTCTCGAGGCATGCCTTTTTGCGTTTTCTTGTTCATTCTTTACATTTTGATTCATGTTTTACTCTTTCCATGTCTTATTATTACATTGTCGATCTTCTTTCCATGATCATCCCCTCTCAAGCTCTCCATCACTCGCAACCATGCCAATAGAGGGAGAGAGAGAGAGAGAGAGAGAGAGAGAGAGAATGAGAGAGAGAAAGAGAGGCTCTTATCTCTCTCCCATCCACCTCTCTTTCTCTTTACTTTGTGAAAAACTTGATCATTTTCTTTTATAACAATGACTTTGATTGATGTACGCATGCATCTGTGAGAGAGAAAGAGAGAGATAGAAAGTGATAGAGGAATAGGTTGTGATTTCTTAGCTTCGTGATTAGGTTCTTTGTTTTTTTTTCTGATTGTAATTGTAGGTCTGATTTAGAGTGAGCATTTATGTTTCTTTTAAACTATGGAAGGTTGTAGTTACACGAACGAGAGAAGTCATGTATGTCACAAATGAAAGAGAATCAAACCCTTGTTTATGTGAGAGACAGAGAGGGTTTCTAGTTGGATCTTGGTGCAATGAAAATGAAGTCAGTAACATTATGATCTTGTGATTATTAATGCTTTCAATGGAGAGCATGAAGTGCCTATGGACTTTCCACAACGCCTACTTTTAAACAGTGGAGTTCCGCGTTTTGAAGCACTTCAGTTTTGGTCGTTCACCATTTGGGTATCTTCAATGGTAAATGATCGCCAGAAGCTTGTGCATAGAAGAAAATAGAGAGAGAGAGAGAGACAGAATAGTGTGGACAGAATTTGGCAACTGCACACTCAGACATAAGAATTTGGCAGAAATTGGCAAATTGCTTTGCAAAGTTCAACTAAGACAAGGGCAATTGTCATGAATGACATGAATTTGTAAGAGTTGAAGTGAAAATATGCTTTGCAAAGTTCAACTAAGACAAGGGCAATTGTCATGAATGACATGAATTTGTAAGAGTTGAAGTCAATCTATCTTCAGGCTAAACAGGAGCTGCATTAGTGAAATGAACACGATGGTCATGATGTTGCAAAGACAACCGGTCATAGAGCAGGAGATGGAGAAGGCGGAAATGATCTGTTATTGGTTTATATTGATGTTGGCAAAATTCACAACTATCAGAATGCAGATGTGCTTGACAATTGTGACAACAACATAAAGAGGATGGAGAAAAGCAATCGATCCAGGGCTTCGTCATGGATGTACTGACAGTGATAAAGATGACAACAAGAAGGAAGACGACATAAAGAGTTTTCATGGACGTGCTGACAGTGATAAAGATGACCAAGAAGGAATAGGACAGTTATATGGTTGAAAGCTCTCAGAGAGTTCCAGAACCTCGTGGTAATGGAAAAATGAAGGTAGAAAAGAAGGATGAGAATGTATTGGGGGCATTTCATGGATTTGGGAAGATGTCAAAAGGAGGGAACTGTCAGGCACGTCTGCATTTTTAATATAAAGGAAGTTCGGCATTAGCCTACTCTCCCGGACTTGAATTAAATAAAGAAAAGTACAAGAGAAGGGGACTAGTGCCCACGCGACCCCCCAAATCCCACAAAGTAGGGGAAGCTTTTACAGAGCTTAGATGGCATTAAAAAGAAGGTTAATCACCTTCTCATCACCCTCATGTGGGGCCCAAATGGGTTTAAGCTTGTTATTGATCAAAAGGAGTACTTGATGATGCCTAAAGGGGGGGGGGGGATTTCTTATAGTTAACAATCCTTTTGCCAAGGAGGAACAAGGATTTCTCAATTGACCACTCTTTGGGGGAGTCACCGAAGTTGAAAGAACATCTTTCCCGCCAGATTTTCCATAGGAACTCTCCTCTGATGGCATTCCAGAGAGTCAGGGAGCAGCCGATCGCTTCTCCCAGCAGGGCTTGCTGCCAACTGAGATGTTTTTGAAGCCTAATTTTCTTTCAAACCGTCTGCCAGAGTCTGTTGGAGTTGGGGCAGGTAAAGAAGATGTGTGAAACATCTTCGACAGACGGGTAGCAACGTTTGCACCAGGAGGAATCCCACAAAATTTTCTAGCCTTAAGGTTGGTCCAGATTCCATGATGAAGAATTTTCCATAAGAGGACAGACTTTTTGATTTCTATGAGGGGGTGCTAGATAGCCATGAACTTCATGTCCCATCAAAGCCGCGTCCATGATAGGCACCACTTCTTGTTGAGGTTAACTGGATAGTCAATTGTTTCTTTGATGTTCGGGATTTTTAATAGGCTATTCCCATTGTGCCATTTGAGACCAAGGGAGCTCGACGTGTCGTGTCCCATGAGAAGGTGAACTTTGTGTCGGTCCGAGGCGAGATATCTACTTTGCAAAGTGTTCCACTCTTGATACGAAATGTTGACGCAATGGTCAATATCCTCGAAGTTGATCCAGTAGTTGGTGTCTTGTTTCCAGAGATGTTTCCATTTTTTGAAGCCTTTGTTCCATAACTTCTTGGCATTTTGAATGTTCCAAGATTCCACACTCGGGATGCCATGGATCTGAAACTAGATAGAGTCATTCTGTCTGATACCCGCTGCCCACTTCCAGTTTTCACTTATTCTTGTGTAGCTTTTGACTTTATTCCAACTCTTCCATAGGGAGCTCATGAGATTAGAGCCTTTCGGGAAGACAGAGATCGGGGAAAACAACAAGCTCAAGATGTCAAGATTCTTCCAATTTGGGAAACCCATGAGAGCCAACTCATTCTTGTTTCTGAAGATCAACTTGGCCCATGAGGCTTCCCTGTTGCACCAAGCCTTAATCATCCATTTGGCCCCAAGTTTGTTAGACATGCACCCAATGTCCAGGATACCAAGTCTCCCATTATCTCTATGGCTGGTGTAGATGGACCATTCGATTTTAGGCACCCCCCTCCTATTGTGGTTGCCCGTCCAAAGGAAGTTTCTACAAATACTATCCAGTTTGGACAGATCCTGCTCTTTCGGTCTCCAACAAGAAAGGAAATAAATGGTAGATGATAAGAGGAACGTGTTGATAACCATAGCACGACCAGCAAGATTGATTTGCATACCTCTCCAATAATTAAGCTTGTTTTTGAGTTTGGCCAGCACCTAGTTCCATCACTGTTCCAAAGAGACGCCAAACCCCAAGGGAATCCCAAGAAGCCAAAAAATTTGTCCCTAGGGAATGATTTGACAGCCATGATCAATGAGAAGGTTGGGTTGTGACCCAACAATAGCTCTAAAGGCGGTCTTAGAGTGGTTGATTGTGGATCGAGAGGCCTCACAAAAGGTAGCGAGACACCTCCAGAACGTCTCTAGGCTTGTACTCTTATTGTGAACAAACGTGTTCATATCATCGGCAAAAAGTCTCATGGTGATCTGACCATGGTCATGAGGCAAACGGAGGCCTTTGATATTACCAGCTTCCACCTGATGCTCCACCAGCCTGGTAAGCCCTTCCATGGCAATGGCAAAGAGAAGGGGAGCCAATGGGTACCCTTGTCTGATAGATCTTCTAAGTTTGATCACCTTCGAAAGTTTGCCATTAGTAGTCCGATTCGAGCCTGTCGTAGGCTTTATTAAAGTCAATCTTGAGGAAGAACACGTCTTGTGTAGACTCATTTGCAAATCAAGACCTTCCCAGATATCTATAATGGTTTCCAAAATTGACCTGCCTTTGATGAAACCTTTTTGGTCCTCGCTTAACCATGCTCTCAAGTGGCAAGAGATTCTATTGGCAATGACTTTGGCAATGATCTTGTATCCTGTTTGGAGCATCGTAATAGGACGTCCGTTCTCTATTTTGTTCTTTTCCCCTTTCTTGTGTACTAACTTGACAATGCCATTGTTGAGACAAGATGGAAGCGCGCCAAACTTGAGCACCTCTTGCCAAACCAGACAAAGAGGGGTGGCAACCACCAACTTGAAGGATTTAAAGAACTCATTAGTGAGCCTGTCGGGTCCCAGGCTTTTACCAGAAGGGAGGACATCAATGACCTCAATGATTTCTACTTCAAAGATAGGGGCATGTAGCAAGGAGCGAAGGTTGAGTGGTATCCTGTGGGGCGAAACTCTAGATATGGTTGCCATACAATCCCTTCTATGGTGGGAGAGGGGGTTAAAGGTCCTCAGGAGTCTCCTGAAGTGCCCTTCAATGATCCCAAAATTATCCTCTTCTGTATTGCATACATTGCCATTTACATCTAGCCATAAGGGGATCGATTCTCTGTTATGTTTCCTTTTAAGGATATGGCACATGTCTTTGGTGGGTTTGTCGGCTTTGCCAGCCCACCACTCCTTGAAGAAAAATTGCAAATTTTTCCTTTGTATTTCTTCCTCATATCTTAGTAGCGCACTGATTTTTCGAAGACCTTTCTAGGCTTGAGATTTTCCTTTGTTCACTTCCTCCTCGAGCCTCTTGAGTCTATCATATAGCGCTTTTCTACGAGCCCGCTGCACAGTCTCGAGCATCTTCCTTGATCTAATCATGATCTATCGTGACTTATCGACTACACTTCTCTAGCACTTGGCTGGGGACAAGCCGGAGGCGAACGCCTCCTTCCACACATCAGAAATCTCTTGATGGATGGAGGGGAGAGAGAAGGAGGGCACATTGGCATGGAACCAAGAAGCCTTATAGATCTTGATGGGAGGTTGGAAAGTGATAACGATCGGGTAGTGATCAGAGATGGTGAGGTCCGTGCGTTGTGAGAGGGAATGGTGGCCCCAATGATGAGTAAAACTCGGAGAAATGTAGCATCTATCAAGTCTAGCTTTCCTCAGGTCGTCGCCCGCTTGGAGATTTGACCAAGAAAAGCCATTCGAATCTTTGAATTCAACCAAATCCAAGTGTAGTTTGGTTTTGTCCTACATTTCTTTCTCTCGACTATCGATGATCGTACCCTTGCCCATCCATCTGTCCATAGGGTCCTCCACCATGTTGAAGTCACCACAAATAAGCACGTTGTGGGGGATCGAGTACAAGGAGGCCCAAGTGTTTAGTCTCTCTAACTCCCCATTAGGGGCATACAAAGAAACTAAAGTAAAACAAAAAGGAGCACCAAAAGAAACAGCAATCCATCGATGGCATTCATCTTCAATGGAGTTCTCAAGCTTTTCAAACAAGAATTCATTAATACCGATTACCGTTCCATCGGACCCCCGTTGGTGCACCGTTGAAATCTAAACATGGGTCGAGGAGACATGTCTAAGCCGTTTTTGGAGGTCTTCTCCATCAATTTTAATCTCTTGAATACATATAAATTATGGGTTTAGGCTAATGTCGCAAAGCCATTGACCAATGATGGTCGCTCTTGAGGGTTTGGTTAGCCCTTTAGCGTTTAACAAGATGATGATCATTGTCGTAGTGAGCCCTCTTTGCGGGAGGGAGCTTTGTCCTTTCCTTTCTTGGATTCATCTTTCTTTTTCGCTGGGATCGGATCCAGAATTAGCAATAGGTTCTTGTGGGAGCTTTTCCAGGGTAACTCCATATGTGGTTTTCCTTTACGGGATGCCTCCTTCTTGGAAGAACTGGGCACCGTTTTCGACACAGTTTCCAAAATAGTCGATCCGAAGATAGAACTTTCACTATCCATGTTATCTTCATTATTAGTAGTAAAGCCATCTTCTTTGCTTGTACTGTAACCCTCCTAGGACGTTTCTTTATTGTCAGGGATCTCTAGGGATTTGTCGTTTGTATCCACCTCAAGTTGGTTCCCACCTGGGTACTCAAACGCATTGATCTCCTTTTCGAGATTGCAATACAAGTTGCTGGAGGGGGTAACTGAAATGTTGTTTTGCTCAGAAGTCGCCTTAGGGCTTCTTTTCCTTATTCTTCTGACCTCGATGAACCGGTCTGCATCACCTTCTAGATTAAGGGGTCCCTTGACTTCCTCTTCCTTCATCGGGTGAGTCAATGCCCCTTTGTTGTCTTGAGCGTTTATGAGGGCTTCTTGATTTCGCTTTCTTTTTTGTCTCAAAGGGTAATGTTTAATCCTATGACCTTGTTGGCCACAACGAAAGCACGCGTTGGGAAGGTTTTTGTAATTGATGTCTTGCTCCCATACATCCCCTTCGTTCAAGTCCACTTTGATCTTCAATGGAAACAGTATGCTGAGGTCAGCCTCGACACAGATTTGAGGGTGCCACCGAGCATTGAACGAGTGTCTTGCACCTTCATAAATGAGACCACCAATGTCCTCGCGTGAGGCCAACGGCTTGCCGATAGGAGAAACAATGTCCCACATGAAGTTGTACAAGAAGTATGGCAGGTTAGGTAGCTTAACCTAGAGAGGGTAGCTGAGCGATTTTGATTTGTTGTGAGTAAAATCAAGGGACCATCTGAATAGGCACAAGGTTGCCCGACCGAGGTGCCAAGTTCCGACACTTAGGGCACGAAAAGCCATATCTTCATTTTCAAAGACTAGCAACATGTGACTTGCGGGTAAGAACTGACACTTACAAACAATTAGCCCATGGGGGAACCACTCGTTGCGAAGCCATTGTCGCGCGGTTTCGAGCGGGGGCCTAGGGCGAAAAATTTGGCCGACGAGACAAACTTTCTTGAGCTCTTCCTGACTTGACAGAATTGCGGATCTATTGAAGTAGACCATGGGGGGTTCAGCACACTTGGAGGCCCCAAGGGTGGCACAAGATCCCCCCACCAACAGAGAGGCCAGGTTACCGGTCTCCCCCGGAGGAGGGGCCAGGATACTTCTCACAAGTTAGGGGGTCACCAAATCCATGACAAGGGCCCGACAAGAAAAAAAGCCAGTCCCTATTGGAAGTTCTAAAAAAAGAGCTCCTTTCTCACTTTTAAAAAGCTCCTCTCTTCTCACTTAAGGTTCCATAATTTCCTTTTCTCTTTGTATTTCTAAATGAAACACTCCAATCAAATAAGTGCTCAATAAACGCGGCTCCAGAAAGCTGTGTGCCGAGCTTAAGAGTGAAAGACTCGCTAGCACTTCATATCAATTATAAAAACTCATGGAGTTAAGGGAATAACGGTGTTAGAAGATCTCATAAAAAAATCTTTGCTAAAAAGAAGGAATGACTTGTGAATCTTCTGCAGCTTGAGGAAAGACGATCAACTGCCCCGCAAGAAAAACATTTATCGAGAAATGAAAATTGTCTATCGCACTTCGTGAAAAACCTTCTATCGCTGATAAGAAAACCGTCTATCGCCCGAAGTTCAAGGACTATCTATCGCAGCCTGCCCATGGTTTATCTCAACAATCCGGATTCGCACGAATGGCACGAAAGGCGAAGCGACTGATACAGAAGCCCGTACGACGAACAGACAGCATTGAGAGAAATACAGAAGCCCGTACGACGAACAGACAGCATTGAGAGAAAGAGGAGCTCACGGTGATAGACTGAAGACTCTCGACAGACGGGTGAGCTGGCCGCGACAGACAGAACGAAGCCATGATAGACCAAAGCTCGAATGCCACGATAGAATGATGAGGTGGCGGCGACAAACAGAGAAAACCCGACGGACAGAAGAGCACGAACCCGCAACCTGCTAGGAGGACACCCCTCGAGTCCTCACCAAAGCAGCATTCACTGTGGCGATGCTAGATCATTGACGAACAACGGACTTTATGATGCGGCGACTGCGCTGCGGTTTAGATCGATGATTTGTGCTCATCAGCATGATTTTAGTGTGCGCCTCTGACGGAGCTTCAGTGTGCGCCTCTGACGGAGCTTGTGCATTGGAGGTTCACTGTCAGTGTATTCACAACACTTGTTGCAATCAATCAGTCGCATTGTAATCAACCAGTCGCGTGAAGCATCTATAAATTGTGCCATCCGTCTTTGCACATGAAGCATCTGTCAATCGTGCCATCGCTAAAGTCTACCGCGCTCGGGGTCTAACATCTTCATTTTGAAAGCTATGAATTTCGGCAACATCAATATAAATTGCGAGCAGATAATCTCCACCTTCTCTATCTCTCCAACATCTTGACCATCATGTTTATTTCCCCAGTGCAGTTCGTGTTTCACTTGAAGACAACTCGACTTCAGCTTTTACCAAGACATGTCATTATCCCTCGTCTTAGTTGAACTTTGAAAAGTATTTCGATAATTACATGTCCCGCAGCACTGGGGGGTTGAACCCACGCCCCCGCCTCAAGAGGCGAGGGATTCAACCACTCTGCTGTGCCTTCGGGCCGTTTACCCCTGTTCTTGTGGGATAAGGGGGGTCCCATGGGTACTATGCCCTTCCTTGTACAGTTGTAATTTCAAAGTTAAAGCCCGGGGGAGTAGGCCTCGGCCGAACCTCCATTTAAAAAAAAAAAAAGTATTTCGATAATTTCTGCCAAATTTGTCCGTACAATCTCAGTGCACAGTTGCCGAATTCTCTCTCTCTCTCTCTCTCTCTATATATATATATATATATATATATATATAGATATATATATATATATATATATATATATTTCTCTCTCTCTCTCTATATATATATATATATATATATATTTCTCTATGTGCACAAGCTTGTTGCGATCATGTACCACCGAAGATGCCCAAATGGTGAACTTCTAAAACTGAAGTGCTGCCAAATACGAACTCCACTGTACAAATGTAGGTGTTGTGAAAAGCCCACACGCACTTCATCCTGTCCATTAAAGCATAAGTAGACACAATATCATAATGTGGCTATCCTCATTTTCATTGCACCAAGCTCGAAGTGAAAACCCTCTCTCTCTCATACATAAACAAGGATTTGATTCTCTTTCATTTGTGACATGCATCACTTCTCTCGTTCGTGTAACTACAACCTTCCATAGTTTAAAAGATACACAAATGGTCACTCTAGATCAAAGATCCATTTACAGTTGGAAATACACAAAGAACCTAGAGAGAGATAGAGAGTGAGAGATAGATAGAGAGAGAGAGATACAAAGAGAAACAAAGAAAGTGAGAGAGAAAAAGAGAGATGTAGCTCGCATGCACAAACTTAACTATAGTAGACTTTGGTTCAAAACGTGAGGAAATGTCAAATCTTTGCTCTTGGGTAACACTCTGTCGATATACGTGTCGGTATGGGCACCAATAAGCATCGGTAGTTTCTAGTAGCTTACTGACACTTATATCGATGCGTATACCGTCGTGCATACTGATGTGGAAATTTTTGACGTGCATATCGACTATTGATTTCCAATGAGTATACCAATGATAAAAATACCTTCAGTATTGCCTCTATGGTTTTTCAAGAATTTTCAATGGTCATATCAAAACCGATGTTGGTGCAATTCACAAGCCTACACATTTGGCTTGTAGTTCAACCACATATGGAGAAGCATAGGAACCAATGCTAGTCATTAATTACCACTTTACTCCTTTGTAAAAGTCACATTTAACTTGGAATCTTTGTAATCACCTACCAAAAGGAACTCGTAGAGAACGTTAGCTTTGGTTAATGGAATATCTCCTAGGATGTAGGAGCATGATTAGAGAGAGCCAAGAGTTTGAATTCAAATTCAAATTTTGAACTCAACCACTATAACAATTATCATAAAAAAGTCGTGGGTAAGACTCATAGTTCTCGAGCTCATCTGTGGCAATTCTGAGTGTGTGTGACGCCTACACTCTAGCCCACACCTATCTATACCATTAGACAATGATCTTCATGCCAATGGCATTGTATACAAGTGTTCATTAGTACATATATCTACATTGTTCGTTTCTGAGTTCTTTGTCATAGTACTTGAAACTTTGTCAACTTGTGGAGAGCATATCTCACTCTTTTCTTGACCACATTCAAAGATCTATAGCTTTTTGGAACGAGCTCTAAGCGTTCTACATGAGGTCCAAATTTGAAGGAATTCTATTTAGCCATTTCAGAGAAACACGCGTAGAGGTGATCACTAGTCAAAGTCTGCAATAGTCCTAAAAAATCAGTGGTAAAGGTTTACTTGCTAAATTGATTTGTCTGAGCATATTTAATCTTTTTATATCATTCCACTTGGAATAGTTAGCTTGCTAAGCTAGTTAGACATGCCTAAAAGGAAGTTTTCCAATTCCTACTCTGCTGGTAATACTGAACAAAAGATCCAACAAGTTTTAAGTAAAAAATAGAAGGTTTTCTTGAAAGCTTGAAGTTCAAAGTTGTCCGTTTTGATTCAATCTTTACATACATCATTTCCAAAGTACATAGGCCATTTTATGGTATCATTGGAAAGCTAAGGAGGTCCACTTATCAACTCTAAAGCATCAAAGGGCTGGTACAAAGCACGATTTGGCAGTACCTACTCATTCTCTTGAAGTGTACATCCATCAATCCCAACAATTGTATCAAAGCAAGTCAAGGTAAAATGGGAGATGGTTTCCTTCATTTATTGATAAATTGGACAGGAACAACTATCAAGCATGGCTCTAAAGATGAAGACATACCTACAAGGAAGAAGTCTTTATGGATACATCTCAGGAGATGAGGAAGTGCCCTCATTCAAAACCAAAGGACTACCAACAAAGGAAGAACATGAAAAGCTCAACACATGGTGTGCCAAGGATGCATTAGGAAGGTCTTACTTACTCAACTCCATCTCTGATTTTCTTTTGCCACATATTAGAAACTGTAAGACATCCCAAGGGACTTGGGAGACCTTGTCATCCTGCTTTTCTTCCAACACAAGGGCCAGAAAAAATCAATTTTGGATTGAATTCACCACATTAAGGAAGCAACCTAAGCAGACTGTTTCAGAATTTGTGACTAAGATTAAAGATGTAGGAGATCAGTTAGCAATCATAGGAGAATAGATTGAAGAAGAGCAGATTGTAAGGCAAGTGATCAATGGGATTAAAGCTCATGACAAATGGGTAAACTTCACCACTGCCATGGACCTTTACATTGACAAGCAGATTGCAGACCTTATGACTCTCATGGGGCAATTATTCACTCATGAAGACAAGCTCAAAAAGAATGGAGACACATCCAAACGTAATAGCTCTTCTGCCCTATACACAAATAAAAGTAAGTCTAAAGATAAAGGGAAGAACAAAAAGATAGAAGATAAAGGCACTTCCTCTCAAGCCAACTATGTAGGGACCTGTAGACCATCAAGAGGAAGGGGCAGAGGAAGTAAGCAAGGTAGGGGGAGACCTTATAACTCCTCACCATGCAGCATTTGTGGTTTATCAAATCACACTACAGATGAGTGTTTCAGGAATTACAAGATTCAGAGAGGAAGAGGATATCAAAGAGGTGGATACTCATAGTCAAGAGGTAGATTCAACCATCATCAAGGATACAACAACAACTACAATAACAACTACAACAACAATTACACTAGCAACTACCAAGGAGGATTCAAATCCAGAAAGGATTATAACAACTATACAAAAGAGCAAGATGATTCTCTTTTGATCATGAACATGACTTCAAAACCAGGTATAAATGATGACCACCTATTCTACATTGACTCAGGATGTTCAAATCATGTGGGTGGCAATGTAGCTCTACTCTGTGACCTTGAAGAACCAAAAGGTAAGCATCAAGTACAAACAGATGATGACACCAAGCACTCAGTAGTTAACGTTGGAAATGTTAAGACGTGATGGAAATCAAAATTTGTTGAGTAGAGTTGGAGAGATTGTGGAGAAAGGTTTGCAGGTTAGATTCAACCAATTTGGAGCATTTGCGGAGGATCCAAGGCATGGGTTCAAGAGAATAGCAAAAGGATAAAAATCAGGTAGACTTTTTACTTTTGAGCTAGTAGACACAAAGAATATTGCACTATACAGTTATAAAGATCAAACACTTTTAGAACTTGAGATTTGGCATATAAGATTAGGGCATCTAGGAGAAAGAACCTTGAAGCAGATATGGAGGGAGCAATGTGTACTTGGAATACCCAATGTTTCCAAACAACACATGATATATAAATGTAGTGCTTGACAATTTGGGAAGTCTCACAGGTTACCCTTCTCAAGGAAAGGTGACATGCACGAGGACTACCTAGAGCTTGTTCATAGAGATGTGGAGCAAAGACCCCTCAATCTCACGATCAAGGTACTATGTATCTTTTATTGATGATTATAGCAGGTGGACTGTATTGTGCTTCATGAAGCACAAGGATGAAGTGTTCAATTGTTTTAAAAAATATCTTGCACCTATTGAGAATCAGACAGGAAAGAATCTAAAGAGGCTAAGGTCAGATGGAGGAGGTGAGTACCTCTCCAATGAGTTTGAAGCATTCTTACAGGACAGAGGCATTAAGCGAGAAATCACCACAAGGTATACTCCTGAACATAATGGGGTAGCTAAGAGAAGAAATAGGTTGATTGTTGAAACAGCTAGGTCAATGTTAAATGAAAAGAAATTACCTAACTGCTTATGGGCAGAGAGTGTTTCTACTACCACTTATCTCATAAACAGATTGTCATCTAAGTCCCTTGATGGGATGACACCTTATGAAGCATGGCATGGTAAGAGACCCTCACTAGATTATTGCATGATATTTGGATGTGTAGCATATGTACACATTCCTTCTCAGATAAGAGGTAAGCTAGACCCTAAGGCTGAGAAGTGTATCTTTATTGGATATGAACTGAATCAAAAAGGATACAGGTTTTACAACCCTTCAAATAAGGAATTCATGGTTAGTAGAGATGTTGTCTTTGATAAAAATGATTCTTGGTATGAGAATGAATGTAGGAAGTCTAAACTACCCTATGACTTGGAAGAGGAGTTTCCAAGTCTTGCTAAGGAGGAACCTACTCAGAATGAAGATGCTACTTCACAAGATGAAGATATTATCAACCTTGAAGAGTTCTAGGCATGGAAGTCCAAAAGCAAAGTAAAGATGAAGAAACTTGAAGACATACCTGAATCTTCAAATCAATCAATCATAAGGTCACAAAGGGAGAGTAGAAAACCTATCAGATATGGGTATGATACATCTCTTGTTACTAAACAATTTGTTTATCTTGCCAAAGATTTCTCAATTGAAGAATCACGATCATATGAGGAAGCCATGACCAAGACAGAATGGAAGGAAGCTATGGATGAGGAGATTGAAGCACTCAAAGAAAGTGACACATGGGAGCTAGTACCAAAGAAAGAATCCATGAAGGTAATTGGATCCTGATGGATCTATAAACTCAAAAGAATTTGATTGGTCAATTAACAGGTACAAATCCAGATTGGTAGCCAAGGGTTTTGCACAAACCCAAGGCATTGACTATGAAGAGACATTCTGACCTATGGCCAAGATGCCAACCATCAGAGTGTTGGTAAGTATGGCTGCATCAAAAAATTGGAACATGTACCAATTGGATGTCCAAAATGCATTTCTTAATGGATGGATTTTAGAGGAGGTATATATGTCACAACCTCCTGGCTATGAGGATGGAAACAAGGTAGCATATGTGTGCAAATTGAACAAAGCTCTTTATGGATTAAAGCAGGCACCTAGGGCATGGAATCACACGTTGACCACTTATCTTCAAGACCAAGGTTCTGTCATGAGCAAGGTAGAAACTTCTCTATTCATCAAGAGAAGTAATTCAGAGGTAATGTACCTATGTGTATATGTTGATGATATCATACTTAAAGCTAATGATGTCAATGGAATTAGACAAATAAAGAACCAGATGATGAAGGAGTTCAAGATCTGTGATCTTGTTCTACTAAAGTATTTTCTTGGACTTGAGTTAGTCTATACTAACTCTAGAATCTATATTACTCTAAAAACGTACATACAGGATATATTGAAGAAGTTTCATTTGCAGGGTGCCAAAGTTGCAAGTACTCCAACGGAGGTAAACCTAAAACTAAGTGCCCATGAAGGTGATGAAATTGATGATGTTATAGGTTACCAAAGTATAGTTGCAAGTTTGAACTATGCTACCTTAACAAGAATAGATATTGCATATGGAGTTAGTGTGCTAAGTCATTTTATGCACAAGCCAAGGGTACCTCACTTAGAAGCTGCCAAAGAATTCTAAAGTACCTCAAAGGCACTCAAAATCATGGTTTGTATTTTCCTTACATTTTAGAGTTGGATATCAAGATCTATTCAGATGCACATCCGGCAGGATGCAAGGATGATAGGAGGAGCACTTCTGGATACATTTCATTTGTAGGTGATAAACCAATATCATGGTCTTCAAAGAAGCAACCTACTGTTGCTTTATCTTCTACAAAAGCAAAGTATAGAGGATTGGCTAATGCAACCCAAGAAGCCATAAGGATCAAGCTATTGTATACAGAATTGGGTTTATATACTAGGTCACCAATGATCTTTGGAGACAATACAAGCTCACTTCACCTTGCAGCTAATTCTATCTATCATGCTAGGACCAAACATATAGAGGTCCATTACCATTATGTGAGAGAGAAGTTATTAAGCAAGGACATTCAACTAACCTATGTATCACCCAACATGCAGTGTGTAGATTTGTTAACTAAAGCTTTGGATGGAACCAAACTTTGCAGGTTCAAATCATTGATTGGATTGCAGGATATACATGAAGATTGAAGAATGAAGACCAAGCCAAAATGTTTGGCTTGAGGGGGAGTTGTTGGTGCAATTCACAAGCCTACACATTTGGCTTGTAGTTCAACCACATATGGAGAAGCATAGGAACCAATGCTAGTGGTTAATTACCACTTTACTCCTTTGTAAAACTCACATTTGACTTGGAATCTTTGTAATCACCTACCAAAAGGAACTCATAGAAAACGTTAGCTTTGATTGATGGAATATCTCCTAGGATGTAGGATCATGATTAGAGAGAGCCAAAAGTTTGAATTCAAATTCAAACTTTGAGCTCAACCACTATAAAAATGATCATAAAAAAGACACATGTAAGACTTATCATTCCGGAGCTCATCTTTGTCAATTCTGTGTGTGTGTGAGGCCTAAACTCTAGCCCACACCTATCTACACCATTAGGAAATGATCTTCATGCCAATGTCATTGTATACAATGTTCATTAATACATATATCTACATTGTTCATTTTTGAGTTCTCTGTCATAGTACTTGAAAGTCTTTCAACTTGTGGAGAGCATCTCTCACTCACTTCTTCATAAACTTCAAAGACCTATAGCTTGTTGGGACCAACGCAAAGTGCTCTACATGCTATCAAAATTTGAAGGAACTCTATTCAGCCATTTCAGAGAAATGCTCGTAGAGGTGATCACTGGTCAAAGTCTGCAAGAGTCCTAAAAAATCCGAGGTAAAGGTTTACTTGCTAAGTTGATTTCTCTGAGCATAGTTAATCTCTTTATATCATTCCAGTTTGAATAATTAGCGTGCTAAGCTAATTAGATACCCTTAAAAGGAATTTTTCTAATTCCAATTGTGCTAGTCATACTGAGCAAAAGATCCAATAGGTGTCAAGTCAAAAATGAAACGTTTTCTTGAAAGCTTGAAGTTCAAAGTTGTCTGTTTTGATTGAATCTTTACATACATTATTTCCAAAGTTCATAGGCCATTTTATGGTGTCATTGGAAAGCCAAGGAGGTCCACTTATCAACTCTGAAGCATCAAAGGGATGGTACAAAGCAGGATTTGGCAGTACCTACTCATTCTCTTGAAGTGTCCATCCATCAATCCCAACAACCGAGGCATGACCGTCCGTATGCACAACATCGGTATGCCCCTGATATGTTGTAGTGAATTAGGTACTTGCCACTCCCTTCCCAACCTCTAATAACCCTTGGCATTATGCACATCTAAAGTCTTCTATAAGATACAAAGATTAATGATATAGAAACCTGTAAGACATAGAATAACCTTGATAACTTGGTAGGATCATGGCAAAGCATCAAATCCCTTACGCTCTAGTCTTAATCTAGGGTCCATGACCAATTCAAGTGGACCAATAGTAGACCATGGTGGTGTTAAGCAATATGGACCTCTCTCCTCCTTCTAAAGATCATCATCCTCACTAATCTAGAAAGGAAGTGGTGTGTGAGTCTAAGCTTTCGCTTCCCAGGTAGCATCTCTGAGTGGACGACTTGTCCATACTATTGAATTTTATGTTGTAGAGTGATTTTGTAACTACCACTCCCTATATACAAAAATCTAAATGGATTATCTTACTGAGATGCCTAATCTACTAAACCAACTATATCTTCTACATATTTCTCATCTCCATAAATGTATTATCTCAGCTTGCTCACATTAAAAAAGGGTGAACATTACAATCATCTAAAAATGTAACTTGTACATGATATCACTTAGTCTTCTTGATTATTTTTCAATTTACGAAATCTACTTGATAACGTGGTTTTCAAATCCACTATCAATAATTAACGTAGTAGATCCTCTAAGAGCACACGATCGCCTTATTGGAGAGTTCATCGTGTGGGATGCCTATTTACAAAATCTTTTACCTTCTACGTAGCTTTAAAAAGATTGGATTGAGCTATCGTTAAGTTAGCTGTCATGATTGTGAGAGATTGCGAAGACATTCGAAACTTTCTTGGTAACCCTATGGTGGATAGACCATGTTGACCATAAAAATAAGTAATCTCGAAAGGGTCCAGATTGTTAGTTTTGTTCTTCCACCGATTGTGAGCTGGTTTCACCAAGGAACTGAAACCATCTAATTTTTTATTTCCTTTTTCCATGAAATAATATGTGAGACTATGCACTTAGGTAAACCATGTAGTCTGAAGATATTGTCCACGAACATTTCTGAATCTTGCGGAGCTTTAAATCTTTCCTTTGTATCAATGAAGTGTACCATTTTATTTAAGAGATCTATGAAAAAAAGAATAGACTGGAATTCCATTATGAATTCCATGGAAATAGTGTCCCAAAAGCATCGCGATATTTCTATTGGGTGTAGAAAGGTGGAGAAGGTATCCTCTTTTTATTGTTTGCCTCACAGAAATCAACGACTTTTAGCCTCCAGAATATCTCTTCAATCAATTGTAAAATTTTTGAAATACCATGATGTCCTATGCAAGGTGCATCATGGTTTAGAAATATGACTTGTTGCAAGCTACGAACCCATATCTTTTCGTTTATTTTAAAGCCAACCTTGCTCTATTTGGAATTTACATAATGATTCAGTTTTGCTATTGTCACTCAATCATGATCCGAAGATCTATTTTAAGGCGTGCGCGCTCTAAAACCAAGGATTTGGTTTCTTTTATTTATTTATATATGTTTTTTTTTGTGGGGGGGGGGGGGGGGGGATATTTATGCGAACGTTCAATGAAATCGAGTATTGTTACAATAGGAAAATATGATAGAGAACTTGGGTTGAAGGAACATGCCATCTAATATAAATGAAAGGACAATTGGAATGTAAACCAGCCATTTTTGACAAACGACGAATATTTACAAACTAGAATTAATTGCCTTGCAAAACTAGTTACACTTGAACAACACTGTTTCATCCGACTTATGACAATTCTTGGACGGGCTCTTTTTGGATGTCTTTGTTTTTCATACCTATGAAGGTACTGAAACGTCCTTCTCTTACGTTTTTGGCAAAAGCAGCTTGGGATTAACCTGATCACATCTCTCTTTTTCTCTCTCTCTCTCTCTCCTAGACACACATATAAATCACGTACACACTCCTATGAAGATGCAACCCACTTATACTTGAACGCTACAATGCTACACACAAACCACACAACACTAACATTTTTGTGCTGTGGCACCTTATGACGGTTATGACCATGGATGTTGATGGCAAACTTGAATCGGATTTCTTTGTACCTCTCTATAATTCTCGTTTTATGAATGAGAGCACTTTTATACAGAAACAAAGATTCCATGAAGGATAAAACCACACGCACACGCACACACATGCATCTCTATAGAATTTCTATGTATGCCTCTGTACTTCTCTTCTAGTTAGATGTTGATTTTTCTAAATCATGAAAGCACTTTGGAACCAAGTCAAACATTCCATGAAGGAGTTTTAACCTCTATTTCCAATCCAACTATGATCAATAAGACGACAATGAATAGGGTAAACTAACAGGATTTTTCGGACTGTAGATTGTATAAATAGATTCCTTTAGTATTTTCCCACTCCAAATTTCTAAGGTAATCGGTTAAGCAAATTATTGAATGGCACTACCACCGATATCTCTTCTACAATACATTTCTGCATTATGTCAAGTCACTGCATAAACACTACTAATGAGTTACTGCATAAACATGCACTATCACACTTAGTATCCACTCATATATTCCTCCAACCCGAATCAATTACTATTCACTGTTAACAATAATACTGCACTGCATCAACTTCTAAGAGTGATTCTCAACAAGACTTAATTGATGACCACACTAAATGCTATATTATTCAACTAACAAAAATCAACATAGTACCGAACCCAAAAGTAGACTAAGGAAACTGTCTGCACCATGCTATTGCACCATGCATGATCGTGCGGACTCCTTGTTGTCAAGACGAAAGGGAATAGAGGTCGAGGTCGGATGCCTTATATGCGGTTGGATCAAGCCCCACACGTGTGGCTATGTGTGAATCATCCCTTTTTGGCAAGCGGCCTCTACACACTCAGCACAATTGTCCCTCATCAACGAGAAGGGTCTATCTGTATCCATGGAGGATAGGAATCATGCACATGCGCACACACACACACACAAACACAGAGAACGAGGGGCTTATATGGATGATGGGCTGTAGGATTGCAAATGTGAGGGATGGTCGAGAGAGAGAGAGAGAGGGAGGGGCCTACACGGATGAGAGGCTGTAGGATTGCGGATGGGAGGGATGGTCGAGAGAGAGAGAGAGAGAGAGAGAGAGAGAGAGAGAGAGAGCTAGAGAGAGAGAGAGGAGAAGAGAGCTAGAGAGAGAGAGGAAAAGAGAGAGAGAGAGAGAGAGAGAGAGAGGAGAAGAGAGCTAGAGAGAGAGCACTAGAGAGATCAATGGATCAATATGCAAGTCTGAGAACCACAAAGTATGTTGTCGTGATGCCACAAAGCTCAAACAGGAAACAAAGTCCTCTGCTCCTATCATTCTCTGATTTGCTCTCATTCACGCACGATATTTGCTCTCTCTGATTGTTATTGAAATTTGAGTTAAATGACCTGTATTTGTACTAATTCATAAATAAGTTACAACGCTGTCGTGATGAAATCTTTAAGGGAGTATGCATCATGAAAATCTTTTTTTCAAAATTATTTCATTGTTTTTTTGGTTATGATAGAGAGTTATAAACTATTCATGTTTTCATTGATCTGATTGTTTATTTCGTGAGAAACCATGTCATCTATGTATATTAGACTTGTAAATTGTATAAATGTTATTTAACTAACATTTACCCTTGAAAAACGAACACTTACCCATTTCACCTAACGTCCAAACCCTTGAAACCCCGGTTTTGACCCCTTAAAAAACCTAATTTCAACCCCTGAAACTCTAGTTTTGACCCTTAGAAACCTTAGGAAGTTGGACCATAAGTGTAAATTAACCCATCAATTGATGTGCTTGATCATAGTGAAACCCTAACTTTTCCCAAATAAAAACCCTAGGTTGGAACCTTGGTTTTATCATTTAATCTAGCTCTAACCCCTTAGTTCCATTTAAATTTGTATATAGGTGTGAAACCAAATAAAAATCTCAATAAAACATAAAAAAGGAAATGAAAATAGAAAAGGAAAAATTAGAAAAATAAAAAGAGAAAAATAAAATTTTAAAAATAGAGAAAGAACAAGGAATAAGATTCTAAAAATAAAATGGATCAAAAAGGAGGTTCTCTAATAATAGAAAGGGAAATGCTAGAACATTCTAGAGATCGAGGGAGAGAACCTAGGGGAAAAAGATAAATAGATTTCCAATGCTCATTTAGTTTTCCCCATGGATTTTCTCTCCAAGCATGCTTTTTTGTGTTTTCTTGTTCATTCTTTACATTTTGATTTATGCTTTACCCTTTTTATGCGTTATGATTAGATCGTCCATCATCTCTCCATGATCATCACCTCCCGAGCTCTCCATCTCTCGCAACCATGTCTATAGAGGAATGATAGAGAGAGAGAGAAAGAAAGAGGCTCTTATCTCTCTTCCATCACCTCTCTTTTTCTTTACCTTGTGAAAAACTTGATTAGTTTCTTTGATAACAATGACTTTGATTGATGTATGCATGTATATGTGAGAGAGAAAGAGAGAGATAGAAAGTGATAGAGGAATCGGTTGTGGTTTCTTAGCTTCTCGATTAGGTTCTTTATTTGCTTCTGATTGTAATTGTAGCTCTGATTTAAAATGAGCATTTTTGTCTCTTTTAAACTATGGAAGGTTGTAGTTACACGAACGAGGGAAGTCATGTACGTCACAAATGAAAGAGAATCAAATCCTTGTTTATGTGAGAGAGAGAGAGAGAGGGTTTTTACTTGGAGCTTGGTGCAATGAAAATGAAGTCAGCAACATTATGATCTTGTGTTTATTAATGCTTTTAATGGAGAGGATGAAGTGCCTATGGACTTTTCACAACGCGTACTTTTGGACAGTACATTTCCGCGTTTTGAAGCACTTCAGATTTGGTCGTTCACCATTTGGTCATCTTCAATGGTAAATGATCGCCACAAGCTTGTGCGTAGAAAAAAATAGAGAGAGAGAGAGAGAGAGAGAGAGAGAGAGAGAGAGAGAGAGAGAGAGAGAGAGAGAAAAGTGTGGACAGAAACCGCACATCAAGATCAGACAGAAAAATTTGGCGGAAATTGTCGAATTGCTTTGCAGAGTTCATTTCAGACGAGGGATATTGTCATGAATGACATGCCTTGGTAAAAGTTGAAGTCAAACTATCTTCAGGCTAAACAGGAGCTGCGTAGGCGAAATGAACACGATGGTCATGATGATGCAAAGACAACCGGTCATAGAGCAGGAGAGTTCTTTGTTTATATTGATGTTGACAAAATTCACAGCTTTCAGAATGCAGATGTGCTTGACAATTCTAACAACAACATAAAGAGGATGGATAAAAGCAATCGATGCAGGGCTTCGTCATGGATGTTCTGACAGTGATAAAGACGACAACAAGAAGGAAGACGACATAAAGCGTTTTCATGGATGTACTGACAGTGATAAAGACGACAACAAGAAGGAAGTGGACAGTTATATGGTTGAAAGCTCTGACAGAGTTCCAGAACCTCGTGGTAATGGAAAAATGAAGGTAGAAAAGAAGGATGATAATGTATTGGGGGCATTTCATGCATTTGGGAAGATGTCAAAAGGAGGGAACTGTCGGGCACATCTGCATTTTGAAAGCTATAAATTTCCTCAACATCAATATAAATTGCGAACAGATAATCTCGACCTTCTCCATCCCATCCTTTATCACAGGTTGTCGCTGCAACATCTTGACCATCATGTTCATTTCCCCAAGTATTTTGCATTGTCTAATTATTTTGTAGCTACTTCTTTCTGTCGGTCTCTATACACCCACTGAAGATGCCTCCAAATTGATCGTCATGAAACAATCCCAACTATCGACTGTCCTCGTTGTAACAGGAGAGCTCAAGAAGTTTGGAGACTGTCGTCTCTACTGAGATCCTCATTCTGTAGATCTCACATTCGTAGCTGCTCTTCACCATCTGCCCTCAGCTTCTCAATTATCCTGTTTGAGCGCTTCAACACCTACGTGCTCGGATACTACTTGTAGTAGCGCGGCTATGGCGCCATGAATTTGCAAAAACGAGGACAAAGAGAGAGAGAGAGATCAGAATTAACGCGTTCGAGGCAGTGAAGCATAGACACGCACATAAGTTTTATTGATTTGTTATGTTTTCTTTTATATACAATTGCCATATCATCATGCACCATCTACAACAAAGAGAGGGCTTGTTGTGGACTTGAACTAAGGTCCTGTTGTGACCAAATGCGAGCTGCCTGCCCGGCCTTCGGCTTAGAAGGCAAAGCTAGAAAAGATGTCATCTTTCGTCAGAAAGCTGATGTGTGAGGTCGTAGGATATGTACCTTACGAGACGCAAATAACTGATTTGTTGAAGGTCGTGAAGGACAAACATGCGCTAAAGGTTGTAAAGAGGAGGCTCAAAACTTACACACAAGCCAAGAGGAAACATTCAGAAATGATCGGCGACTCTGTATAAGAATGGCGGTGCACGCAAGAGAGGGAACATGTCACACACACACACACAGAGCAGGGCTATTGAAGAAACTATCTACGCACATAGGTTCGAGGTGATCCGTAGAGAATGATGCAGTAGAAGGATCGAAGATAGAGAGAGAGGGAGAGAGAGATAGATCGATACATAGAGAGGGAGAGAAGCAGTGCAGAGTAAGGTGGCAGAAGGATCAAGAAGAGAGAGAGAGAGAGAGCGAGAGAGAGAGAGAACACACTTAATTCTTCCTTCACCTACTCATTTTTTTGCTGTCTGGAGTTTGTGTGTGCTATAGCGTTCTCGTGTCTTTCTTTATGTGGTGGATGTATGGATCACTTTTTACGGTACCACTAGATGGTTTACCTTGTTAAAACACTCGATTGACCATACCTCTCCACTCCGTTGAGGATAACTCTGAATCGCTGGTTTGCTTGTTATGGAGTTTCAAACATTTTAAATGAAGGCAGGCAAGATAAAATCATCTCATCAGCTTTAGCAATGAAATTGCTAAGTCAGTCTGAGATTAAGAGAGAACGAGAGAGAGAGAAAGAGAGAGAGAAATAGAGATTAGCTGTAGTACTTGATGATTAATCACCACACGAAAGGCTGTTGCGAGGAGTGCACGAAGAAAATGAATGCTCACCTATAAAATTGACTGAATGGTGATGATTAACAACGTTCACTTGTTTTTTGTTAATCTAACATTTTGTTCCTTGGATTCTGTGGAAACATTTTTCCAAGAGAATATTAAGACAAAACGATCTTATGGTTGCATGAATAAGCTTTTACAATTAATATTGCTAAGATTTATAAATACTCATGAACTAGTTCTAAGTTTTGAGTTTTAAACCCGATTCCTAAGCACCATTTTTTTTCTGTAAAGGAAAAGAAAAATACTAACAAGAAAAACGAACAAAAATAAGAATAGAAATCAAAATAGGAAAAAAAATTAAAATGAAGGCATAGTTTTTTTGCATTCTATAGTAGTGTTTTGTTTCAATCAATCTAAATGCACTAATTTTTTTTTTTGTACGCCATGGATTTTCACTCCAGATTTATTCTCAGTTTATTTCATGATTTGAAGAAAAGTGAAGAGAAGAGTTTCTGATTGGTTTTTCACAATCCCATGACTTTTTTAGAAGATTAATGTTTGAAGATTGAAGATGGACCAAAGATTGAAGCGAAGACTGAAGTTTAGGGCGTCCTTTTGCACTATGGCTCAGAAGACCCATCTAGCTTTTGTTACTTGATCAACACTATGGCGGAACATTTTATTACTTGACTTTTATCATCTACGGTCACACAGTGACATTGTATTCACCTCTATATTTATGATCGTGTAAAAACTTTATTTAACATCTTGCGTTCCGTGATTTTATTGTATTTCCCTTTCCTGTGAATGACACATACATCATACAACTTCATCCCACATGGCGGAGCGCTTTTTCTCTTCCTAGGCATGGGTGCACTATCGAGGACCACCTGATCACCCTACTAGGGCAAGGCACCTAGCATGTAGACATTGCTTGTCTGATAGGGGGGTGATACACCTAGATGGCCAGATCCCAGCCCGGATCACTCTCATGCTTGACCTCCTTCTCTTCTCGACAATGCTTCGGCCAATAAGGAGCTTCACCAAAAAATATGCAAAATTACAAATAATAGTAAGCCAGATAGTGGCCAAATAGGGTCCGCAAGGAGGGAGAGAGGGAGGGAGGAGAGAGAGAGAGAGGGAGAGAGAGGGGAGAGAGAGAGAGAGAGAGAGAGAGAGAGAGAGAGAAAGAGAGAGAGAAGAAGAGAGATAGATAGATAGAGAGAGACACACGCAATAGAGAGAGAAAGGTAAGCAGCTAATGAGAGGTGCACATTTGTAGGGGTACACAATGAGGGGGTCCACAAGGAGGGGACGGAGGTGATCTGCAAGGAGGAAGGAAGGGAGCAAGGGGGAGAGAGAGATATAGAGAGAGAGAGAGAGAGAGTGAGAGAGAGAGAGAGGTGAGGAGCTATGAAGAGGTGCAGATTGGCAGGGCTGCCTAGGGAGGGGGTCCACAAGGAGGGGATGAAGGTAGTGTACAAGGAGGAATAGAGGGAGCGAGAGAGAGAGAGAGAGAGAGAGAGAGAGAGAGAGAGATAGAGAGAGAGAGAGAGAGAGAGAGAGAGAAGATAGGGTGTATAGGTATGAGGGGCTATAGGATTGGAGGTGTGAGGGATATGGAGAGAGAGAGAGAGCGAGAGAGAGAAAGGGAGTGAGAGAGCACTAAAAAGAGCAATGGAGCAATATGGAGGTTTGAGAACCATAGAGTACATGTCGGTTCAAATGTCCAAGCCTTCACACTTGGCTAGGCATGGAAGAAAATAAGTGCAACTATATGATGAAGCATGTGATCCATTGGTTGTAGTTATTTGATCATTCACCACTGTAAAAGGGTTTTACCTTAATAGAATCTTGTAAAGGCTTGAATCTCATGGAGGTAGTAAGCATATTAGCTACAAGTTATAAATGAGAGATAAACTCCTAATTTAGAGAAGCCCTTTTAAGTTAGAGCTAAGTTTGAAATTCAAATTCAAACTTGAGAAAGAATTCTCTTATACAAAGATCATGAAAAACTCGCGGCCTGAGAGCCTCATTGATAGTCTTCTTCATCATCATTTGTAGTAGCTAAGTTTCCTACACCATATCTCATTTAGACTACTATCATTGTGCATAACTACAATGCCAATGATATTGTATACTCATGTTTTATAATATATATATCACATTGATCATCTCTGTCTACTTCTCTGCTATGACTACTTAAAACAGTGAACTTTGGCTGGTCATATCTTAGTAATTTGTCAAGCATTTTCCATGATCTATATCTTCTTGGAACCAGCTTGAAGTTTGTTTTATGCTATCAAATTTTCAATATTTTCTTCAGCCATTTGGGAGAAATTTCCATCAAATAGCTTATTGGTCATCTACTGTTCTGTCCCTAAAAATGTTAGGGGTAAGCCATGGATTGCTAAAATCCTTTCTTAGAGCATAGTTTATCTTTTTTGATGATTCCACTTGTAATCATTAGCTATCTAAGCTAGTTTGATTCCCTCAAAAGTAATTTGATAAATTTTTAGTGTACTGCGAGCACTCAGCAAAACAACCAGTAGTTAGCTACACCAAAATAACAGGTTTTGTGGCACTTGCAACTCATGAAGTAATCTATTTTGATTCAATTGTTTGAAGGACCAACTCCAAAGTACATAGGTACTTTTACGGTGTAATTTGCAAGTTAAAAGGGCCTACTATCAGATTCTGAAGTGACTTAGGGCAGGTACAAAGAAAGTTTTAGCTGTTCCACCTCACTTCCTTGAGGTATCCATCCATCTCTTCCAACAGTGGTATTAGAGCAGGTTAAGGTAAAATGGGAGATGGTATTGCTTCTTTCAATGATAAATTTGATATGAATAATTATCCAGCATGGTCTTTGAGGATGAAGACCTATGTACAAGGAATGAGCCTCTATGGATACATTTCAGGAGATGAGGAGATGCCCATATTCAGAAGCAAAGGTCAACCTACAAGAGAGGAGCTAGAAAGACTCAACTCATGGTGTGCCAAAGATGGTTTAGCAAGGTCATATCTACCTAACTCTATTTTTGACTTCCTTATTCCTCACATTAGGAATTCGAAAACATCGCAACAAACTTGGAATACATTATCTTCATATTTTTCTTCCAATACAAGAGCTAGAAAAAGTCAATTGTGGATTGACTTTACCACTCAAAGGATGCAACCCAAGCAGAATGTTTCAGAGTATGTCACCAAGGTAAACCATGTGGTTGATCAATTGGCAAGCATACAAGAGGAGATTGAAGAGGATCAAATAATGAGACAAATAATCCATGGCATCAAAGCAAATGATAAGTGGGAAGTTTTCACAACTTCTATGGACCTTTAGATGGACATGCGAGTTCTAGAACTTACCACTCTCATGGGAAAACTCTTTACCCATGAAGCCAAGCTCAAAAAAAAATGGAGAACCATCAAGAGGTAATAATTATTTTGCCTTCTATATAGATAAAGAAAAATCCAAAGATAAAGGAAAGATCAAGAAACTGGAAGACGAAGGCACTATTTCTCAAGCTAACTATGCAGAGAGAGGTAGGAACTGAAGAGGAACGGGCAGAAGAGGTAAGTGAGGAAGCTGGAGAGCTTTCAACTCCTCCCCATGCAATATATGTGGACTCTCTAATCACACAATAGATAATTGCTATAGGAACTTCAAGAACTAGAAACGATAATGATGTCAAAGAGGTGGCTACTCACAATCAACAGGAAGATTCAACAATACTCAAGGATACAATCATGGCTACAACAAAAATTACAACATTAATTATCAACGAGGATACAAATCAAGAAAAGACTTCAACAATTCGACAGAGGATCAAGAAGATTCTCTTCTCATTATGAAGAAGACTTCAAAACAAGGTATGAATGATGAGAACATCTTCTATATTGACTCAGGTTGTTCAAACCATGTAGCAGGCAATGTAGCTCTCCATTCTCATTTTAATGAGCCCAAGAGAAAGCACCAAGTGTAGATAGGTGATGACACCAAGCATTCAATGGTCAAGGTAGGAAATGTCAAAACTTTTGATGGAGCAGAGTTCTTTATGTACATACTATTACAAAGAATTTGATGAGTGTTGGATAGATAGTGGAAAGGGTTTGTAGGTTAGGTTCAACAACTTTGGAGCTTTTGTGGAGGATCCCCAACATCGATTCAAGAGAATTGCCAAGGGAGAGAAAACAAGTAGATTATTTACATTTGAGCTTGAGGACACTAGAAACATTGCACTTTACAATTATAAGGATCAAACCTTGTCTAAACTAGAGATTTGGCACAAAAGATTAGGGCACATTGGTGAGAGAACCTTGAAGCAGATATCTAGATATCAATGTGTGCTTGTGATACCTAATGTATCCAAGGAACATATGATCAATAATTGTGGTGCATGTGAGTTTGGTAAATCACACAAGTTACCCTTTACAAAGAAAAGATATATTCATGAGGATTACTTGGAACGTGTCCACATAGATGTGTGGGGTCCAAGCAAGGATCCTTCAAAGTATTATGTGTCATTTATTGATGATTTCAAGCTCAAAGTATTATGTGTCATTTATTGATGATTTTTGTAGGTGCACTATCATGTGTTTCATGAAACACAAAGATGAAGTGTTCAATTTCTTCAAGAAGTATCTTGCACTTGTGGGATTTTAAACACAGAAAAGCCTAAAGAGGATAAGGTCAAATGGAGGAGGTGAATACTTCTCAAACGAATTTGATGCATTTTTGTAGGGCATAGGTATCAAAACGGAGATTACTACTAGGTATACTCCTGAGCAAAATGGAGTAGCAAAGAGGAGAAACACATTGATTGTTGAAACAACTAGATCAATGCTTAATGAAAAGAAATTGTTGAATTACTTGTGGGCACAGACTATCACTACTACCACTTATCTTATTAACATTCAACCCTCTAAGTGAGTTGATGGAATGAACCTTTATGAGGCATGTCATGGTAGGAGGCCATCACTTAATCATTGTGGAATATCTGGTTGTGTTGCTTATGTGCATCTTCCATCTCAAATGAGAGTTAAGTTAGATCCTATGGCAGAGAAATGAATCATCACAGGGTATGATTTAAATCAGAAAGGATACAGGTTTTATAATCCATCCAAAAAAGGCTTTATTGTAACTAGAGATGTTGTGTTTGATGAGAATGATTCTTTGTTTGAAAGTGAATGTGGAAAGCTCAAATTGCCATATGATTTGGAAGAGGAATTTTCAATTGTCACCAAGGAGGAGCAAAGCACAATTGAAGAAATCAAATCAGATAATGAGGACACCATCAACTTGGAAGATTTCAAAGCATGGAAATCAAAGGGCAAGGCGAAGATGAAGAGGCTTGATGACTTACCTCAATCATCCAACCAAGCCTTAAGAAGGTCACAAAGTGATAGTAAGAAGCCAATCAGATGTGGATATGATACTTCATTAGTTACTAAGCATTCCATTTATCCTACTAAAGTTTTATCACTTG
Source organism: Ceratopteris richardii (assembly GCA_020310875.1). NCBI lineage: Eukaryota > Viridiplantae > Streptophyta > Polypodiopsida > Polypodiales > Pteridaceae > Ceratopteris > Ceratopteris richardii. The sequence goes on along the minus strand of CM035429.1, from coordinate 164,904,386 downwards.
AAGAACCTTCTTCATGTGAAGAAGCAAGTACCAAGGGAGAATGGAAGGAGGCTATGGATGAATAAATAGAAGCACTTAAAGAGAATGATACTTGGGAGCCACTAACCAAGAAAGCATCAATGAAGGTAATTGGTTCTAGATGGATTTACAAAATCAAGAGGAACTTAGATGGATCGATAAACACGTATAAAGCTAGGCTTGTGGCTAAGTTTTTTTGCACAAACCCAAGGTCTAGATTATGAAGAAACCTTTTCATCTATGGCTAAGATGCTAACCACTAGAGTATTGGTAAGTGTAGCTGCATCTAGAAATTGGAATATGTATCAACTAGATGTGAAAAATTCCTTTCTCAACAGCTGGATTTCAGAGGAGGTTTACATGGCTCAACCTCTTGGATATAAAGACCAAAGCAAGGTAAATCATGCACGAAAATTGAACAAAGATCTTTATGGTTTGAAGAAGGCACCTAGGGGATGGAACCATACGTTAACAACCTTTCTTCAAGGCCATGGACTCATGATGAGCAAGGCACATTCTTCTTTGTTTGTCAAGAGAAGTAACTCAGAAATGATAGACTTATGTGTGTATGTTGATGACATTATCCTTACAAGTAGTGGTGCCAATGGCATCAAACAAATGTAGGAGTTTAAAATCATTGATCTAGGATTTTTGAAGTATTTTCTTGGACTTGAGTTAGTCTACACTAACTCTGGAATCTACATCACTCAAAGAAAATATGTGCAAGACATGTTGAAGAAGTTCCACTTGGATAATGCAAAGATAGCTAGCACCCCTATAACGGTAAATCATAAATTGAGTGCTAATGAAGGTGATTTTCGTGGAGACATTGGAGGATATCAAAGCATAGTTGCGAGTCCTAACTATGCAACATTAACTAGGATTCACATATGTTATGGAGTAAGTGTTCTAATTCAATTCATGCATAAACCTAGAGCACCTCACTTGGAAGTTGCTAAGAGGATTTTGAAGTAGCTCAAAGGTACTCAAAATCAAGGCCTTTACTTCCCATACACATCAGATCTTAAGTTATACTTAGATGGAGAGTGGGCAGGTTGTAAGGATGATAGAAGGAGTACTTGTGGATACTTTTCTTTTGCACGTGATAAGCCCATCTCATGGTCTTGCAAGAAGCAACCTATTGTTTCTCTATCTTCAACAGAGGCTCAATAAAGGGTATTAGCAAGTGCTAGACAACAAGCTATTTGGACTAGATTTCTTTACTTAGGTTTGGGACTTCACACTCATCCACCTATGATCTTTGGTGACAACACAAGTTCTTTGCAGCTCGTAGCCAATCCCATTTATCATGCAAGAACCAAGCATATAGAAGTGCACTATCACTATGTTAGAGAGAAGCTATTGAGCAAAGAGATTCAAGTTGCATATGTATCTACAAACATGCAATGTGCAGACTTGTTAACAAAAGCAGTTGATGGTACTAAGCTTTGCAAGTTTAAAGCCATGATTGGATTCCAAGATATTCAAGATGATTGATGACCCTATACAAGCCAAGATGTTTGGCTTGAGGTGGAGTGGTTGGCACAAATGTACAAGCCTTCACACTTGGCGAGGCATGGGAGAAAATCAGGACAACTATTCGATGAAGCATATGAGCCAATGCTTATAATTATTTGATCATTCACCATTGTAAAAGATTTTTATCTTAAGAAAATCTTGTAAAGGCTTGAATTTCATGGAGGTACGAAGCATATTAGCTACGAGTTACAAATGAGAGAATAATGCCTAATTTAGAGGAGCCCTTTTTAGTTAGAGGTAAGTTTGAAATGCAAATTCAAACTTGCGAAAAAATTCTCTTATCAAAAGAGCTTGAAAAACTCATAGCCTAAGAGCCTCATTGATAGTCTTATTCATCACCATTTGTAGTAACTAAGTGTCCTACACCATAGCTCACTTAGAATACTATCATTGTGTTCCATTACAATGCCAATGATCTTGTACACTCATGTTTTGTAATACATATACCACATTGATAATCTTTGTCTACTTTTTTGCTATGACTACTCATAACAGTGAACTTTGTCTGGTCACATCTTAGTGATTTCTCAACCATTTTGCATGATCTATACCTTGATGGAACCAACTTGAAATTTCTTTTAAGCTATCAAAAGTTCAAGGTATTTTCCTCAGCCATTTTGGATAAATCACCATCGAGCTACTCACTAGTCATCTACTATTCAGTCACACCTAAAGAGTTGGGGGTAAGCCTTGGATTGCTATAGTCATTTCTGAGAGCATAGTTTATCTTTTTTAATGATTCCGCTTGTAATCATTAGCTATCTAAAGTAATTGTGTTCCCTCAAAAGGAATTTGATCAATTGTTATTGTATTGTGAACACTGAGCAAAATTAAGGAGTAGGTATCTAAACAAAAATAGAAAGTTTTGTGGCACTTGCAACTCATGAAACTATTTTGATTCGATTCTTTGAAGGATCAACTCCAAAGTATATAGGTACTTTCATGGTATCATTTGCAAGCTAAAAGGACCTACTATCAAACTTTTAAGTGATTTAGGGTAGGTATAAGGAAGGTTTTAGCATTACCACCTCACTTCCTTGAGGTATCCATCCATCTCTTCCAACAATACATTGTAGTGATGCTAGATAAACTCAAAGATGAAACAAAGCTTGTTGTGGGTGATGCTAGAGAATACAAAGTTTAGATTCCTCTACTCTATCGACCCCTCAATCAATGAAAGTGGCTATATCTGTTTCATGTCATTCAAGCATGATCTATGCTCTCTATGATGTTTTATTCAAATTTGAGTTTCCTAAATCATAGAATTATTGAATTGAATATTTGAACCATGGATGTGTTTGTTTCCCAAGCTCTATGATATATGAGGTACATGTTGTACCACATCTAAATCATTATATTGCTGAATTGAATATTTCAATTGAGGAGGCGCTACTTTATGGTGTTAGAGGGAGTTAGTGAAAGTTATAATCTTCACTTTTACATGATGCATTTGTTGACGAGAGGGCTGATATAGAGGAGTTAAAAGCTATACCTAAATGGCTGGTGCATAATTTGGGAGATAGGAAACTAGACGCACATTTGTCATTTTGTACTCATTCAGGCTCTCATAGTGCTTCTTTTGCATCAGAGCTCTATGTTATAGGTGCCTCTAAGCCCTATGATGAGAATGCACCTATTTCTTCTCATGAAGCATGATTCTTGTTATGCACTAAAATATAATGCTATTATGATGAATGTTACTTGGTCTTTATGTGATTCCCCTCCTAGCAAAAGGACCATTTCAGCAATATGGGTATACAAGGTAAAACCTACACCTAATGGACCACTTGATAGATATAAAGGTTATGCTCAAGAAAGAGGCATTGATTTTGATGAGACCTTTGCACTTGCCTGTGGAATGACTACACTTCATAGCATGTCTGCCGTTGCAGTGCATCATACTTGGAATGTACATCAGTTGGATATTAAGACTGCATTCATGAACGATGAGTTACACAAAGAAGTGTGTGAAAGCTCAAATGACTAGTAAAAAGTTTTGTATACAAAATTATGGTCTCTTCATCACAAGAATGTTAATGTTTTGACGGCCCATTATGAAGGTCATTTATTTCGCTATGAGTTCTGTTATGCATTTTCTCTCGATGCTCTTTGTATTCTTATGTGCATGTTTGATAAATTGCATATTCCGAAAAGACGGTTCTAGACTTTTATAGCTTCAGAATTATAAGATTGTGAAGGCTTTTTGGGGCTATTCACAAGCTAAGTAGTATATAAGAGTCGTTTAATGGCCTATTCAATTCTGCAAGTCTAAACTTAAATAAAGTTATTAAGCATAAAAGTTTTGAGGCCTTTTACTATCAAGAAGGCAGAAGCTTATGTCATGGTACAATTTATGAATCTTCTACGTAGATACATGAATTACTTTCGAATAAGCTTAACTAAACATTCGTCATTTTCGTTTTCGTTTTCTAACAACGAAAGTGTAAACTTACTATCTACATAAATCACATTCTTAGACGTCCATTTCTTACGTTTTTGCAAACAACAGCTACGAATTAACGTCGCCACATCTCTCTCTCTCTCTCTCTCTCTCTCTCTCTCTCTCTCTCTCTCTCTGTTACACACACATAAATCAGGTACGCAGTCCTTTGAAGTTACAACCCACTTATACTTAAACGTTACAATGCTACACAAGAAACACACAACACGAACAGTTCTGTGCTGTGGCACCTTATGAAGGTCATGACCATCGATCTTGATGGAAGACTTGTATCGAATTTCTCTGTACATTTCTATAGTCCTGTTTTAACTTGTCCTTCTTTTAATGAACGAAGGCACCTCGGCACAAAAACAAACAGTCCATGAACGATGAAATCCCACACACACACGTATAGGATATACAGCTTCTATAGAATATGTGTGTATCTCTCTGTACTCCTCTTATAGCTCTTGATTTTCTAAATCATGAAAGCACTTTAGCACCAAGCTAAACATTCGAAGAAGGAGAAAAACACACACACACACAGAGTAGCATGCAAATAGCGTACACAGGCTTTTGCTCAACACATGTTGTCCAAAGCTGCCAAGTCAGCTTTTGCTCAACACAACTTGTCCAATGGAGTAGCCGTTTCCCTGGAGCGCCATTCATACCGATACTGGAAGGGGAAATCCGTCTTTCATTACGTTGTCGTCAGGACTACTTCTTTGGTTCCCCTTCAGAATTTTCTTCGAGATTTCTGCAAGATTTCTGGCTCTGTACGTACGTATCAAGTTGTCAACCGGCTTATATTTAAACGCTACAATGCTTCACACAAAACACACAACACGAACATTTTTGTTCTGTCGCCCTCTTATGGCGGCTATGACCATGGATTTTGATGGGAAACTTCTGTAGAATCTATTTCTAGGTGTCTGTAATCCTCTTCTACCTATTCCATCTTTTGGGTAACTGAAAGCACTTTCGCTCGAAAGCAATCACACACGCACCCATGCGAATTACGTAAACAGGATTTTGCTCAACATATGTAGTCCAAAGTTACTAACTCCGCTTTTGCTCGACACATGCTGTCCAAAGGGAAAATCTGCATTGAATAGCGGAAGGAAACGCAGTTTCCTGAAGTGCCTTTAATAAGCATACATTTTACTAAAACAAATTTTTAGTTACATAATATGCGCGTGTTTACTCTTGTATGTCTGATGTGTGTGTTGGTGCGATCATTCGTGCTAACAATATGTGTGTTCTAGTAATGCGTGGTGTGCATGTGTGATCAGTGTTTGTTCTGGGTAAACTACCGGTATGTGGTGCTTAACTTACTTGTGTTACATATGTGGTTCCCGATTTGTGTGTGCTCACTGTGTGTAGGGAGAATGAGATATAGAAGGGAGGCATTTCTCTCAATTTCTGGTACCTTCCCTCTTGTACAGACACGAGAGAGAGAGAGATAGTCTCCTAATCTGACGGATTCCCCGATGTTTCCATGTATATTTGATTGATTTCATCATTTTCTTCTCAAGTTCTTTCTGTATGACATTTTCTTAGTGATTTTATTCGGAATAATTAACTTGATTATTATTTGTTTCGGGGTCTTCACATTGTAACAAACAGATGGGGCCCCTCGTACCAAGAAGAAATAGGAGGTATGTTAACAAGGCAATGATATTAAAATTAGATATCTTGATATTCACTTATACAAGACATGGTCAGACGTTTCTTTTGACTACAATCAAATCAAGAGAAGACTAAATCTTTAACTATTTCTTCCAATTTCTGAATAATAAGAGTTATTCTAATTTATTTCATTCTCTATGTTTATATAGAGTGAGTATAATCTTTATTTTCTATACTCGTTCACATATAGTGAGATTTTGCTGAAATTTTTATGTATGTGAAAGTTAAAATGACCACTAAAAAGTTTTGTATACGGAGGTAAGGTCTGTTCTGATGACGTGGATAGTAATGTAAGAAACAAAAAACTACGTTTGTAATAGAATGCCGTGCCGTGCGCATTTTCTCTCTCTCCTCTGTGTGTCTCCCTCGTCGAGGTGAACTGCCTATACTGATGTCGCCATAACTCCGCGAAGCTAACAGCTGGTATCAGAGCTTGCCTACATCGAAGCCACAGCCACAAGCGAGGAGCAGGAAGATTGATCCCCATCGTTGCCACAGCGCTTGCACGTGTTCTGTAGGGATCGTTGTCGATCTTCTGACAAGTCTTTCTTTCGTCTGTTCTCTCTTTCCAGAACGCATTTGCGACAATGCTCGGCCGCGCCCCAAAGAAGAGTGACAACACTCGATATTCTGATATTCTCGGGGTCAACAAGACTGCTTCAACACTAAACGCATCAGATATGTAACAGGATCAGAACTGAGCAGAGTAGCATCCTCATTTTCTGCCGATTCTTAATAGATGCGTTTTTGAAATACCAACATCGGAGCACCTACAGTGCAGATATTTCTAAATTGAAAAAAAAAAAGTGAAGCTTTTAAGGAATAGAATTCAAGAATTCTGAAATAGCCAAGTACACATTTCATTTTTGGTTTCTATTTTGAGTGCATGTGGTAGGCAACGTCATGCATTTCTCTTGTGGGTCCTTCAATGGACACTACTCACACGCTGTGAGATGAATGTATGATATTGCGGGTCCTTAATTGAACAACACATGCTCTTTGTCAGGTTTTATATTACCCTGCTAAAAACCTTGAATTTAAATAAAAACTGAGGGATGGGTTAAGGTTTTTAACTAGGGTATTCTCATGCTTGTAGATACTCTCGTGATATAGGTGGAATACTCTGGGGTATTCTCATGCTTGGAGATACTCTCGTGATATGCATGGATATAGCTGATGTCCTTAATCCATATACACAGCTATGCTCATTCCTTATCATGCCTTCATGTTTTGTGTATTGCACATCTTCCTCTTTTCCTTTGCCTGCAAGTACTGAAGAAAGAGATCACTCCTATTTTTTGAGATTTAGAGATCTTCAATTTTCAAGGAGATTTTATTTTTTTCAATATAAGTCAAAGTGGAGAAATCCATCTGACAATGTGATCCATTATTTAGGATGTGTAGTTGAAAGAGAAACAAAACTATCAATTGAGAAAACCATAGGGTTATAGGATCTTGGTACTAGGAACACACATTCCTAAGGTAAGATCAAATGATCATTACAATGAGGCTTGTCAGAAGAAAACGCTAAGAAGGAAGGACCCTCAAGATGTGAAATTTCATTGGAGGACAATGGCTCAAGTGCAAGATACTCCTACTACTCTGAAGAAGAATGCAAATATAGAGTTGAAAGCATTCAAGAAGATAGAAACTATGGCTCAGAAGAGAATAAGGAGGACCAGCATTACAACTTTTAAGAGATTTGATGACATGAGGAGCAAAGTACAAAGGACTTATGGCAAATAATCAAGGGGCAAATAGGAACAGGATAGGGGCTCCTTCGATAACACTTCCGTGGTAGATTATTATTTAGTTTAATTCTCTAGGATAAAACCAAATCATTCCATGTACATATCATATTTCAGCTCATTTCATTTCATGTACTTCAAGTTTGTTTGAGAGAATAAGAAAATAAGAGTAGTTGCATTGGGATGATGCAAAGGCTTGAGGTGGGGGCCTGTAGAGCTTTTGTACTTATCCTAAATTTTATGCCATGCACATATTGAGATTCATGGTGCAAATCACAAACTTATGCACTACACCAATGTTGGAAAGCTCATGGAAAGAGGAGAAAGCATTGTGTTACTAAGCATGTGGAAAACAAGTAGTAATTACTAGATTCCTTTGCTTGCTACCCTACATAGCCTCTCTCTATGCCCCCTTTGTTTCTTCTCTCTCTCTCTCTCTCTCTCTCTCTCTCTCTCTTTCTCTCTCTCTCTCTCTCTCTCTCTCTCTCTCTCTCTCTCTCTCTCTCTCTCTCTCTCTCTCTCTCTCTCTCTCTTTCTCTCCCTCTCCCTCGTCACCTACCATGTTGCCTACCATACATGTAGCACACCCCCTCCCCTACATCTCTCTCTCTCTCTCTGCCACTTGGCTATCGAGAGGATGGGAACGTTCAATTGGTGGATCAAGTCAACTCCCAAGTTCAATGGGTCACACAGGGTGAGTCTAGCAACTTTGGTAATCAAGGAAGCCGTGGAGAAAACATACAGACTGAGGACAATCAATTAGATGAAAAACTTTTTATATCGCAAAAGGATTTCCAACATCAATTTTTTCATACCAGTTCATATATGCAACTGTAAGAGATTTAGGAACCAATATCTAGAAAACCTTAAAAATTTTCATTTTTCTTTTTGGCAAGGATATCATTTTCTATGTTTCAATTAAATTTATATCTCAATATAAACAAAAGCTATGGAAATTTTAACGTTGTTCGTATTCATAGAGAATCTCACTCAAGATATAAGCTTGTATAGTAGTCTTCATTATTCTTTTATATGAAGGTTCTTGATAAGTAGTAAACATCAATCATAAGAAAGTTCTTTTGAAACTCATATGAATTCCAATGGGGAAGTTCTGTTATTGTTTCCGAAAAGTATTGAAAATTGAAGGCTTTGATATTGAAAAACATGAGGTAAATTTTTATAAGAAAGACCAACAATTTATGATTTTGGTAAGTCTGCATGCCATTAAAATATTACCTCCTTTTTTTTAAGCATCAAATTCGAGAGAAACCTGTTATTCTCATCTTCTAGCGTTCACAGAAATTGATTTCGATACTTGCTTAGTAAACAAATGATTCCAAGTAGAGATGCACGAAATGGTTCATAAATCTTCAAAATATTGGTGAACTTCTTGAACTAAGAAAAAAGAGCTTGATTGAATAACATAGTCTGCCCGGTACTATACCATTGATTCTGACAAAAATCGGACATGAATATTTGAAAAAACTAACCAAATTCTATCAGTGCCTATCACATAACTTTTGTTTTGTTCTGAAAACAACAAGAGCTTTGCTTTCATCTCAAACCTTTTATAACATAAAAGTATACACAAAGTCATCCTGTTTGTCAATGCACTCAATTGATCTCTCAATCTAACTTTGAAAACATATACAGTCAACCTTGTCATGTAGAATCAAGGTACTAATTTTGTAGTTAAGCACACATTAAATCATAATATGAACTCCCAAATTTAGGTCGCAAAAGCTTATTGTAGAAATTTGCATGTAAAGAACTCAAAGGACACTCAAATACATGTGAGCTCTTAGAAGCGATAGGATGTAAATTCAAGTGATTAATGCATCCAAATTGGATCAGGAGTAGTCAAAAACTCGGCATTATTGTGAGAGGACCAAGAGAAACATCAATTGAGTAAGAAATACAGATAGTCGTAGGGGTTGTCAGATATAGCAACAAAGAACTAGCATCGAAATCCATCCATTGTTAGTTCAACTCAGGATTCATAGCACATATTTATTATTCTTTGAAATAATAGAAGCGCAAACCATTCAAATATGGAAGAAAAAAAAAGCACATACATATTATTCAGGAGGTTGGACATCGATTCTAAAGAACAATCAAATGCTCTACTGAGGGACCAAAGCTGGCATTGCCAATTGGTATGTGATAACTCAAACGAGACCCAAGGCCTTTGTTAAATAGCCCTCACAAGTTTCTATGGATCAAAATAAAGCTTGGATGAGTTTTTTCAACAAAAAGCTGCTTTTTAAACTTAAATCACTACTTTAAAGTGAGTTTGCTTTATTTTTAAAGTTGCTTTTAGCTAACTTTAAAAATAGCTTCTTGAACTATTGTTTCACACTTCGCACCACCTGATGAATGACTTGACAACATTTTTAGGATCCTTCTCTCGAGAGCTATCATATGAGGTCAAAACCCTAAATTAGTAGAAAATTAGGATTAGGGTTTTCTTCGAAATCTGATCTCAAATGAGTGAATGTCATATACCATTGGAAAGATCTCTTCAAGGTCTACAAGATAGGCTCGTAAAAACTTTACCCATTTTTGTGCCAAAAATGACTAAGTACCAAAATTAGGGTTTCTACCCTAAATCGGTTTTGGACCGATGTGACATCGTTTTCCAACAATCCCCCTTGCAATGTCATATTGGTACAAATTGAATTGTATATGTAACTTCATTCATCTGCAAAATGTCATAAACTTCAAACTTGTACTCCCGAATTCGCCTTCAAACCTTTTCTTCAAAAGTCTTCTTCAAAACTTAATACCTGAGAAAGTATGCAAACTTGATATCCAATAGTGCATTCATCAAGCAATCACTGCTTGACAACATACACTAGAAGAAATAGGGGAGCATAGCGATGCCGCCAAACCGGAAAAAAATGGGGACCGTCGCTTATGCGACGCTAGTGTCGCCTAAGCAACGGTCGTGTTTTTGATATGTTGATTTTTAGGCGGGGTACGTCGCAGACTCAAGCTTGCGTCGCTTATGCAACGCTAATCTTTGCATCGCAAATAGAGTTGCTTGCTAGCGATGGTATGGGCAACGTGGGCAAACTGGAGAGCGTCGCATATGTGTCGTCCTTTCGAGAGCGTCGCGTAAGCGACGCTCTAGAATGTTCAAAAAAAAATTCAATTTCTCCCAGCACATTTGTGCCGAGATCTGGACGAGAGCAAGAGAACGAGAGAGAGAGAGAGAGAGAGAGAGAGAGAGAGAGAGAGAGAGAGAGAGAGAGAGAGAGAGAGAGAGAGAGAGAGAGAGAGAGAGAGAGAGAGAGAGAGAGAGAGAAGAGAGAGAGAGAGAGAGAGAGAGCGCAGGAGAGAGAGAGAGCAGGTATGCGCACACACACACACTTACACACACATACATATGCATACACACACAGATATACACACATAGACACACACACACACACATACACATATACACACACACATACACACACAAATACACACACATATACACACATACACACATAATGTTGCATACACACACATATACATACACTCACACATATACATGCACACACACATATATACATACACACACATATGCCTACATAATGCACATGCAAACATACACATACATAATGCATACACATGCACATGCATATACACATACACATACACATACACACACATACACACATATACACATGCATACACACACATACACACACACATACACACACACATACACACATACACACATACACACACATACACACATACACACACATTTATGCATACACACACACATAGAGAGACATGCACACACATACACATACATGCATACATATGCATATGCATACATACATACATACTTACTTACATGCATACACACACATATGCATACACAATGCACATGCATACATACACATACATAATGCATATGCATACATAATGCACATGCATATATACACATACATAATTCATATGCATACATAATGCACATGCATACATACACATACATAATGCATACACACACATATGCATACAGAAAGCATACACACACATACACACACATGCATACATACGTGCATACACATACACACATAGACACATAGACACACACATACATATGCATACACACATATATACACACATAGACACACACACATATATACACACATACAGACACATATACACACACAAATACACACTCGTATACACACATACACACATAATGTTGCATACACACACATATACATACATACACACACACATATACATGCAGACACACATATATACATACACACACATATGCATGCATAATGCACATGTAGACATACACATACATCATGCATACACATGCACACACATATACACATACACATACACATACACACACATACACACATACACACATACACACACACATACACACACATACACATATACACACACACATACACATATACACACATACACACACATACACACACACACATACACACACATACACACACATATATGCATACACACACACATAGAGATACATGCACACACATACACATATATGCATACATATGCATATGCATACATACATACATACTTACATGCATACACACACATATGCATACATAATGCACATGCATACATATACATACATAATGCACATGCATACATACACATACATCATGCATATGCATACATAATGCACATGCATACATACACATACATAATGCATACACACACATATGCATACATAAAGCATACACACATATGCACACACATATGCATACATACATGCATACACACACACACATAGACACATATACACCCATGGACACATACACACACATAAAATGATCCACACTCATAGACACACACACACATACACATAGACGTGCACACACATACCCACACATATACACACACACATAGACACATACACACATAATGATGCATTCACACACATACAGATGCATAGACACATACAAATGCATACACACATACACACATAATGATGCATTCACACACATACACATGCATTCACACAAGGATACAGGTCTTAAATATGACCTTTCTCCCTAGTATAGAGTACACATATTTAGGTAGTGTAGTTGTGCATGACAACGAGATAATGGAGTGTCCTGTTTGCAATAAATGGTTAACAGATTGCCATACGTGTTTGTCTATGTGTCTATGTGTAAACCCACAACCTATCTGTTGACACTCAACGAGTTTCTCATGAAAAGAGATATAAGCTTATCTATGTGTATGTGTGTGTATGTGTGTGTCTATGTGTAAACCCACAACCTATCTACTGACACTCAACAAGTTTGTCATGAAAAGAGATATAAGCTTATCTGTCTGCACATGATTTAACTCAAATAGAATTTTCTCGTGTGAATAATTCACATAATTCACTGCAAATGCTCTCTTGTATATGCTTCTCCTTTGTTGATGGACCCACGTTGTAAACTCACATACTGACTACTGACACTCAACGAGTTTCTCATGAAAAGAGATATAAGCTACTTATCTATCTGCACATGATTTAACTCAAATAGGCTTTTCTCCTCTGAATAATTCACATAATTCGCTGCCAATGCTCCCTCGTATATGCTTCTTCTTTGTTGATGGGCCCACATTGTAAACCCACAACCTTTCTACTGACACTCAATGATTTCCTAATCAAAAGAGATATAAGCTTATCGGTTCGCACATGAATTAACTGAAATAGGTTTTTCTCTTGTGAATAATTCACATAATTCGCTGCTAATGCTCCCTTGTATATGCTTCTCCTTTGTTGATGGGCCCACATTGTAAACCCACAACCTGTCTACTAACACTCAACAAGTTTCTCATGAAAAGAGATATAAGCTTATCTCTCCGCACATGAATTAACTGATCAAATATGTTTTTCTCCTCTGAAAAATTGACATAAGTTGCTGCTAATGCTCCCTTGTATATTCTTCTCCTTTGGTGATGGACCCACGTTGTAAACCCACAACCTATCTACTGACACTCAACGAGTTTCTCATGAAAAGAGATATAAGCTTATCTTTCTGCACATGATTTAACTCAAATAGGTTTTTCTCCTGTGAATAATTCACATAATTCCCTGCTAATGCTCCCTTGTATATGCTTCTCCTTTGTTGATGGGCCCACATTGTAAACCCAAAACCGTTCTACTGACACTCAATGATTTTCTAATGAAAAGAGATATAAGCTTATCTGTCCGCACATGAATTAACTCAAATAGGTTTTTCTCCTGTGAGTAATTCAAATAATTCGCTGCTAATGCTCCCTTGTATATGCTTCTCCTTTATTGATGGGCCCACGTTGTAAACCCACAACCTATCTACTGACACTCAACGAGTTTCTCATGAAAAGAGATATAAGCTTATCTGTCCGCACATGAATTAACTAATCAAATAGGTTTTTCTCCTGTGAATAATTGACATAATTCACTGCTAATGCTCCCTTGTATATTCTTCTCCTTTGTTGATGGACCCACATTGTAAACCCACAACCTGTCTACTGACACTCAATGAGTTTCTCATGAATAGAGATATAAGCTTATCTGTCTGCACATGAGTTTAACTCAAATAGGTTTTTCTCCTGTGAATAATTCACATAATTCGCTGCTAATGCTCCCTTGTATATGCTTCTCCTTTGTTGATGGGCCCACGTTGTAAACCCACAACCTATCTACTAACAATCAACAAGTTTGGCATGAAAAGAGATATAAGTTTATCTGTCCGCACATGATTTAACTAATCAAATAGGTTTTTCTCCTGTGAATAATTAACATAATTCGGTGCTAATGCTCCCTTGTATATTCTTCTCCTTTGTTGATGGACCCACGTTGTAAACCCACAACCTGTCTACTGACTCTCAACGAGCCTACATGAAAAGAGATATAAGCTTATCTGTCACACATGAATTAACTCAAATAGGATTTTCTCCTGTGAATAATTCACATAATTCGCTGCTAATGCTCCCTTGTATATGCTTTTTATCAATGGTGCACACTGACATCTCACCCGTATGCATGCCTACATGTAAACAAAACCTCATTACACCTCAGACAATGATCTAATGTAATATCAGAAGTTGTGTGACGCATTCATTGTAAGTCGCATGGTCACAACCAAAAATCACAGCAGCAAGCTCCTCCGCCGGAAGGTTCAAGAACGGGAGCGGTGATGGAGGAGAATGGCTAGCCCAAGAGGAAGGAGAATGAAGGCCTTTGTTTGTTTTGGTCTTACGTCCAGCTCCCATGAGAGAAGCACTTTGGTGGCGATGAGACTTGTAAGAGTAATTTTAGAGTTTGTTGGAAAACGTTAATTACAAATTTATGTAATGAGATCATATGCTACGTGTGTATTAATTACAATAATACTTTCATAATAATATTTTTTATGAATGAAGGCATTCTGTGGATAGAATATTGACACCAATGGGTGAAGATATGAAAGATATTGACACCAACATTCACGAGTTCACTGTCAAGGATATAGTTGACAATGATGTGGATAGCAATCTGTGGAGCATGCACAAGAGCAAGGCTAAGTGGTTCAGGATCTTGGGTGTTCTGTCGGGTATGATCGCCGTTGGGAGGTGGTTTTCTGATATTTGCAGATGGAAGAACCCTATCACCACAATTTTCGTCCATTTCCTCTTTGCTGCTAATGCTCCCTTGTATATGCTTTCTATCAATGGTGCACACTGACATCTCACCCGTATGCATGCCTACAGGTAAACAAAACCTCATTACACCTCAAATAGTGATCTAATGTTATATCAGAGATTATTAAATCTAAGCAAAGAACCTGAGCTGAAAAACGTGTCTTCTACTTCCCATCAGCCCAGGCATATGGATTGATGTTCATCTCTCCATAGCTATCTGCCTCAGAAATACCATGCAACTTTTTATCAATGTAATTAAACAAAAATAGTGGCATCTGAAACAAAATTTTAGGATCCATAATCTTTTGCAACATAACAAGTATCTTCTTTTTCTCTCCAACACAAATGTGATAGAATCTGTATCTTTGACTTACTTCTTCCAATGCTAAGAAACTTTCAAGCAAAGAATAGATAGCTGACTCATAAATACTCAAGATCTTTAAGATCATTCAAGATCTATCCAGATCTCTCTAACAAAATCCCTGTGTAGAATCTGGTCTCATCAAAGCTTCATGATTGAACATTTGATTTGCTACCTGAATGTCTCTAAATGTCCATGCTTCTCACAAAGTTGTAAAACTTTTCTTCAAACAAATCCTTCCCAAGAATCTGCATCTCCTACTTGAAACACAAGTGGACAAACTTTCACCTTGAGAACTCCAAAAGTTGCTAGTTGATACTGATGGAGAATGTTAATCTCCAAAAGAACAACTTACTCTTGTGATTAGAGCACCTCTATACCAAGAGTAAGTCAAACACTTCACTAATTTAGAGAATCAATTGTTAACTTATCAGAAATTAACAAATCTGTGAATTAGATGATACACAGAAAAGTCTGCTGCATTGTTCATTCACATTGACCTATCAAATCTGTAAAGGTTTTTATGAAACTTTGTACGAATCATCTCCTAGAGATTGCGCAACTACTCCAAGTTGAATTACTCCAAAAGATTAAGTATAACTTGAGAAATTCATATCTTCATATTCTACCCGGTTGAAAGGTGAAAGTATCTGCTTAGTTTTCTTTTGGCTAAGTGCACTTCTCAATCAAGTGATAGGATCTGATGGAACACCTTTTTGAATACAAGAATATATCCAAAAAACAAGACAAATATAGAAAGTAGATTCACCGTCTAATTGGTACATCACAAAATCTGATTTTTTTTTTATTTTCTTGAAAATACTCAATTTTTTGAGTTTTCTTCCTAAAAATTATGAACTTTCTAAGTATTCTAAATATATTGAATATGAGGTAACTTTTCCAAACTCAAAAAAACTCACTACAAGTCTCCAACATCTGCTACAAATACTCTTATACCTCAACAGTTAGGTCAAGAAGGATGTTTACAACTTGTCATATACCAAGTAGCTCTAAATTGACACTCCAAGAATTCTTTGAGGGAACATATAGTTGTCTGCTCAAAATATTCAACTTATACATAACTCATACACATATGACTCAAAAGATATAAGCTGCCTTTCTTTCTCTTAATGCAATTCTTTGTCAAAACCTACTAAAACATGACCAAGTATAATGCAAAACTAGAACCTACTTCTTCTTTAAACTATCTTCTTCACAAGATGATCCCGTAGACTTGCCTTTGGATGTAGAGGATAAAAGTAGGAAAAGTATATGGAAAATATAAGAGAAAAGGAAGTCTTACTGTCCCTTTGGAAATGTTGTATTTTATTCTTCTGCATCTTTCTTCCACCTCATGATGTCAACATCTTCAAACTTCTCTTCCATACCTTTTATTCTCTTCATCTTGAAGTAGCAAGGACTCTTAACTTCTTCAAATGAATTTTTCTCTTTCTCTAGTGTTACGAGTAAGAGACAAAACAAATATGGTAAATGAATGGAAGTGAATATAGAATCATGTTTTACCATCTCGTCATATATCTGGAAAAAAAACTCTGCTTCAAATTTGACTGATATGACTGAATTCAGCAACCTTTTGGCTTAAAACAAAATTCATCACATCTCCAAATTTTTTTTCTTAGATGAGCTTTCTTGCCATGAAAGAGATCATCAAAACTCATCTAATCTCCTTGTTCTTGACAGTTTTGATGTAGCTAATGCTTTAACTTTCAAAGTAATGAAAGTGTTTGAAAGCACTTCTTCAATCCTTTAAATCTCTTCATAATTGCTCTTCTAAGATATGACCTACAAATGATCATCTGATAGTAGAAACTAATACCTATGATTTGATGTTGATTTGGTTCCTTCATCTTCTCCAAACCATTGTTTTTCCTTGAATTTGAAGTAGCCTTCTCTTCATCAAGTCTTGGTCTTCGAAAATTACTTCAGTAAAGTATTTTCATACTCTTCCAAAAGTATTCAGCTGCTAACACATCATTACCCTCATAATCCACACTGATAAATAAACATGTGAGTGAATTTTCTAATTCTCAAATCTCTACTCATTTGTGTGTATGTCATATGTCAAATGTTAGAAGATGCTTTGAAATCATATGTTTTAAACTTGGGAGTCTAGGAACCTCAGAATCAGAGAGCCTAAATGCTCTGATACTAAATGTTGGAAATAATGTAGGCCCATAACTAATATCATAGGTCCATAGTTCCATAGGTCGAGGATCTACAACGTAGAATCCAATAATCTTCCAATATTGACAAAACATGAACATACCATACTTAATCATACAAATGATGAGACAAAGATAGAGAAACAATAAAGAACATGTGTAAAGTGTTACGTAAGCCACTGCTTACT
Source organism: Ceratopteris richardii (assembly GCA_020310875.1). NCBI lineage: Eukaryota > Viridiplantae > Streptophyta > Polypodiopsida > Polypodiales > Pteridaceae > Ceratopteris > Ceratopteris richardii. The sequence continues at coordinate 164,886,561 of CM035429.1, read as the reverse complement.
TACACTATCATATTTACAAATGTTAATTTACAATGTGGGAAAAACTCTAAACCACTCTATGTGAACAAAAATAGATGGATGAGTAAATGGACCAAATTTACAAGAGTATTCAGATGTAGGAACAAAAATATGAATATGTATGAGATGTATGACCTGATAAGTTGTAGAAGAGTGTATATGAGTGACAGAAAGAGGAAAGATCAATTGGAAATTGATAATCAACAAACCCTAATTTGATTTTAGGCTATGAAAGATCCTAAATCAGATATGTGTTTGGAAGATCACATACTTACAGAGTTAGCAAAGAATGCTAACATGTTGCTACCAGAAATCCTCATCGGAATGCATGTAGCATGCATGTACTAATTCTCCTTTAGATATGCCGAATAGGACTCCTCCTATTATGGATGCCACTACCTCCATAAACTCCAAGTAGTACCTATGTACATAAAGAGAATATGTACCTGAGTTCTTACCATAAGATGCAAATCTTATGCTAACCTCCATCCAATGTCTTTCAAGTACACCAAAATCTTCATGTAGAAGGCAATCTTCAAATACATTATGTCGATGGCTGGTCCACACCAGCAGGTTGCTGATTGGTAAATCCTCTCCATAAGCAAGAGTGTGAGCACACTCGTCTCCAAGAAGTACTCCATAGCTGCTCCTCAACATGCTCCTAGAGTTCACCGTGGCTGCCCCATGTGTGCTAGAGCACCACCTCTACTGAGGGACCAAAGTTGGTGTTGCCAATTGGTGTGTGATAACTCAAAAGTGATCGAAATAACCCTAAACCCTGAATAACCCTCACAAGTGTCTAGTGATCAAAATAAATCTTGGATGATTTTTTTCAACAAAAAGTTGCTTTTTAAACTTAAATCACTATTTTAAAGTGAGTTTGCTTTATTTTCAAATTTTCTTTTAGTTAACTATAAAAATAGCTTTTTGACCTGCTTTTTCACACTTCTGACTACCTAATGAATGATCGGACAAGATTTTTATGATCCTCGTGCCGAGACTATAATATGAGGTCAAAACCCTAAATGAGTATAAAATTAGGGTTAGGGTTTTCTTCCAAATCTGATCTTTGATGAATGAATGTCATATACAATTGGAAAGCCCTCTTTAATCTCTACAAGATAGGCTCATAATACTTTTACCCATTTTTGTGCCAAAAATGATTTAAGTACTAAAATTAGGGTTTTTGCCCTAAATGGATTTTGGACTAATGTGACAATGTTTTCCAACATTCTTTACGTAAGTATTGGGTAGTCATACCTTCACAAGAATCACAATCATAGCACTTATTATTGATGTTCTTCTTGTAAATCCTACTCTGTTATGCCATTCTATATTAATGATAATAGTAACAATGCCCCCGTCTTAGTTCAAACTAAAGAAAAAGATAGATCTTGGACATTGAACCCATCTTAAGAATCTTCATATCTGGCACGATGCAATCGCTTTGACAGAGGCATTGCTGATTCTTGTCACACCAAGCTTGCTCGACATTAGAGCCACAAGTGAATTTGTCAAACAAGCTATGACCAAGCCATCTACCAAAAAAGACAAATGAACCTCCAAGCATTCTCATTGCATATGAAATATTGATCAGAGACACACTTTAAAGGTGTTGAGGATGATGCATAGAGAATATAGCCCTTCAAGTACATTGATAGACAAAGTAAGATAGTCCACAAACACTCATCAGTGTTCTTCATATTTTCATGTGAATGAGCCCTTTATCACTGATTGTCTTTCCAAGTAGGGAGAATAAATGTCTCTGACATCCCCCCCCCCAACAAACGTGCACAACATCTTGATGGGCCAACCTAAAATTAAATCATAAAGCAATATCGAACTTCTTTTAAGGAACTCAAATAATTTTCAATTTTTTATTGAAGTTTTACGCAAGATGAAAATCATTTATATCAAAATTTGGTTAATGCAAACATTAAAATTTAAAGCTCTACTAATAATGGTTTTGGTCAACAATAATTGAGTTTAGGCTCAAAAACACGCATAAATGTAGTGGAGATAGTCAATAAACAAAATTCATCATCCATTCATTCAAAATAAGATTTCCTCTTATATAAATATTTACATATGCATTCATGCATACCAAAGAGATTCAACTCAATCTTCTCATATAGACATCCACCATGTTTGCCTAATTTTAGTACTAGAAATGTTTTTTGAAAATAGCCTTCATATTAGCCTCATAATTGTTTCCCATCAGCTCTATATGGTGTAATTCCAAATTTACTTTTTTGGGGTGGAAGAAATTATAAACCTTTCTTCCTAATATTTTTGGATTTTACATCCACAACTTTTTTGTTCTAAGGGGAAAGTGTTAACCCCTTATTTTATGCTAAGGATCTAGGTGCATGTAGAAGCAGGCATTAGGATTTCACATGGAGATGAATTATGCATCTATATGCTCATATTTATACAACTTTAGTTTCCACTTTTGGATTGAATTTAAAATCCCTTTGTTGCTCTATCATATCACAACTTAATTATAAATTTTGAAACACTTAAATAAAATACTTTTTTTCCTAGTTTGGACAAATAATTTTACTTTATAATTTGAACTCATAGTGCAAATGATATGCATAATAACGAAACAAGAAATAGTTATCATAGAAAAATACCACCTAAAAATTCAGCGTCAACTTCAATCTTCAAACTTCGAATTCATCTTCAAATCATTGTAGCGCCATCACTCACTCTCTCTCTCTCTCCCTCCCTCTCTCTCTCTCTGTCTCTCTTTCTCTCTCTCTCTCTCTCTCTCTCTCTCTCTCTCTCTCTCTCTCTCTACAACCCCGCCTCCGGTCCCTCTCTCTCCCCCCCTACCAGCCCCTCTCTCCCCTGCCCCCACCAATCCCTCATCTCTTCCCCCCTATCCCCGCAGGAACTCCCCCGCCCCCGCCACACCCTCTCTCCCCTGCCCCCACCAATCCCTCATCTCTTCCCCCACTATCCCTGCATGAACTCCACCCACCCCTCTACCTCCTTGACCTACTGTGGAGCTTTTTGCAATTGGATACCCACCTCACGATCCTTACAATGCTCGCCCTATAGCCTCGGCTTATGATTTCCATCTCAACAGTTCAACAAATTCTATAGACAGCATTGTGAGGCGGGAGGATGCACCTTCAGCATATTAACATCCTATCATGCCATCTATTTGAGAACAACACCAGGTTAACTTTTTTGAGGCTTCAAGAGGCTCCAGTTATGGAATGCAAATGGATTCTAATGATACACAAAATCTGGCAACCATGGATGCAATTGAATTTGCATTACAGCATCACATCGACAAGGTTCTAGAAACACTTGCATGCCTGCGACGCATCCATATGTTGCGCTAAGTCCAAGTGATCCTCCACCAATGTCTCCACCATCCCAATCCATCCCCTTGATCTTTTCCCCCACAACCCCCAGAACCCACCCCCACCGCCATCTCCACGTCCCTCTCCATCCCCCCTCATCGTTTTCCCCACAACCCCCACACCCACCCCCACCACCATCTCCACCACCCCCTCATCTTTTCCCCCCCAACACCGACACCCACCTTTGCCACCATCTCCACCACCCTCTCCACCCCCTCATCTCTTCCCCCACAACCCCACACCCACCCCTTCTTTCCCCCCTCCATCTCACTACCTCCACTCCCATCCTCTCTCCACACCCATGCTTGATAAAGTCAGATGACTATCCCAAGAGAATTTAGTTGGCTCCTCATGTGTCAAATATCCTAAGACATAAATTAGCTCCCTGATTATGCCTTTCATATCGAACATGCTTTGGCAAAAGTTCTTATGATGTTGTTACATTGGTGCTTTTCGAGTATGAAGAAGATGACTCTTCCAATTAAGGAATTCTTTGGGCTCTTGGATTGGTGGGATTAAAATCAACCCTCCATCCCACCGTCCCTCAATCCCTCCATTAGGACCACCCACCATCTCTCACACTCATTGGGTCATTTCAATATCACGGGCGACATGTAATGAGGATCTCATCTTGCATGCAAAAGTGGTAGTAAAAGTGTAAGTGGTAAAAGGGAAAGTGGAGAAATGACTATTGCCGTGACGACTCCCTATCCTTGAGGATGCAATTCAAATCTAGTGGCATATTTGATGTACTCCTCCAATTTTGGGGCAAACAATCGGCGCATAATCAGTGGATGAGAGGAATTGGCAAGGCCTTCTTGACCTACTGGAGCCTATAAAAGCAATGGACTTGTGTTCATTTGGAGACACATATACATACGTATGTACAGGGGTCCTCTCTTGGGACTCTGTGGCTACAAGCCTACTGTAGCAAGTCACTCTGTGGTGAGGATACAGAGCATGGGCTTCCTAGTGGAGGGCTAATAGCACTATATTGTGAAGGAAGTGACTTGGATTTTGTCATTCATTGTGAGCCAGTGGTATTTTTGGTGTTAGTGGTATTTTCATGCTCTTTCCCTTGGAGCAAGTCTTCAAACTTTGTACTGATCAGTACGAGTCTGCATCTAGTTGTATTCATTGTACGGATTGGATGAATCTCTTGTATTGATAGTTTTGGAGTGACATGTTAGCCAAGAGCATCAACTTCTGAGCATTATTTTTGCCTATATTGTATTTATTTGTGTGAACTAAGGAGTGATTTTGTCCTTTATTATTGCCATTGTCATTGATCTTCTCTCTGAGTGTCTACATTTACTGTACAATTATTGTGATCTGCCTGCTCATAGAAATGTTAAAGGGTATACGTCCCTAAGGAGGACCTCCCTTGAGTAGGCGAAGTACTGGAAGTGCATATTTTCTGCTCTTGTTAAAAGTGGATACCCTAGTACCTCCTCTCTAGTTTGGCAGGCATGGTGGGACACTTGCATTTCTGTGAGAGGCCCTGAGCAAAGTTACTAGTCCTTTTCCATCATTTTGCCCTATTGCATCTTGCAAATAGGTACATGAACCATACGCGAGCAGATAAGGAACCTCTTCGTGTACGAAGGAGCGTTAAAAAGACGGCCATATCTTCAACTAGTGAACCAACATCCCCTCTACCTCCTTTGAATTTATGTGTTTGGGTGGGACTCCACTGTCAAAAGAAAAGCATAGGAGAACATTAGACTTCTCCTTAGATACGTTAGAAGAAACACCAGTGCAAATGGAGGATCTCTGTGATTTACTCTCCAAACTCAATATGAAGTTCCCTTCCTTCAAGGGACAAGCTTATGAGGATGCTGATGATCATGTGAGGAGGTTCATCTCCTTATGCCGTGGATGAGGTCTGGAGAATAGAGAGGATGCAATGCTGGCACTCTTCCCATCCACATTGGAAGGCCTTAATGAAAAATGGTATAGTCAATATACAAATGGCCATTTTGCTACATGGGAGGCTCTGAAGACGGCATTCTCACAGACATTTCAACCTAGTGACTCCTCGGAAAGAGCTCTAGACTAGCTTGAGAATCTAAGGCTAAGATCAGGTGAATTCTTACATGAACTTCACACTAGGACAAAAGCACTTGTTGCACGTCTTACACATGGTGCATGTGATTTCTTGGTTAAAAAATGGATAGAAAAGTCTTTGCCCATGTCATCTCAGCAAAACTTACGTCAGTCTCTTAGATTGGATGCAACCCTCAATGATTTTGTTGCAGCAGCATCACGGATTGAAGAAGCTGGACAGCATTTTGAAGGGGATACACAACTGAATTATGCTAGAGAACTAGATCCTATTAGGCAACTGAGGAAGGAACTGTAGGCATTGAGAATGTAACAAAATCAAGAAGAAGAGGTCTTGCCACCACTATGTGGTACTGATGATGAAGTAGCCCAACTTCACCGTGAGTTAGAAGATTTGCGGACCACTCAGGATATAAGAAGGAAGATTTGGTGTACAATATGTAACAACAATGGACATTCCAATGCTAATTGTCCTAACAAAGTAAGCTGTCAATTTTGTGGCAAGGATGGCGATGAAGCTAGAGACTACTACTACCTCAAGGGTACACAACAACAAGGTAACTTTCAAGCTTTGGATTCATATTATACTAGTACTTCAAATGCACCTAATAGAGAGGAGAATCGACCAACAAAGCCCAGGTATAATAGGCCGTTGATGTGCTACCGTTGTGGTGAATATGGCCATATGCAGAATAGGTGTTCCCTTCCAAAAGGTGCACCTCCTTGTGAGCATTGTCCAGAGGCTAAGGATCACTACACCAAAGATTGCCCAAGGAGCCATCTTGCTCCAATCCACATGATTGCAATCTCTCCACGAGAAGAAGGTATTATCACTCAGTCTTATGTTCTTTCATCCTCTTCAAAGCCCATGATGACTAGAGCCAGACAAGCGGCAACAACCCGTAGAGAGGAACAAGAGGGACTCCAGGATAAAGAGGAGGAAAAGAAGGTTGGGTGGAAGTACTAAGAAAATATTGAAGGAGCTTATGAAAGGATGGCTACTTCACTAAAGGACCAACTGACAAGTCTGCAAGAAGACACTCATGAGGTAAACATTGAACAGATCTTGAAAGGTACTCATCACAAGGTTAGGCTGTATGAACTCAGAAGGATGGATTCAAAAATAAGAAGTGACTTGTTAAAGATTTTACATTGTGCTTACTTGAGCCAACCACCTGGCATAGGTGGTTTCATTGTTGATTTTCCCCATGCACCGTTGGTAGACTACTAGAGCTCAAGGTTATCTGTTCTTATAAAGGATGAAGCTCTCATAGGTGTAATTATAGATGGAGGCTCTAGAATCAATTTGATGCCAGATTTCACAATGAGGAAACTGAATTTGAACCCCACCAAGCTGGAACCATTCACAGTTACGACTAGCAGATCAACATCGGGTTGCGCCTCTTGACATTATTGAAAAGGTACTAATGATAGTACAGGGTTGTCACTTTGTTCTGGATTTTGTTGTTATTGCACTTCCACAGGAGACTTCTTATCCATTACTCCTGGGAAGACCTTGGCTGAGGCAAGCCAAAGCTTTGCAAGATCAGGGAGAAAACAAACTGTGGATTTCAACAAGCACCAATAGCCAACGGCAACTACATTTGGAAGAAAGATTCGACTCACAGAAAACTATTGGGTATACTGTGGAGACTCAGGTAATGCCCTCTCTACCCCAAGAAGAAGGTACATTATTGAATTGGATGATGGAAAGTGGAGAGTGTTGCACGGTGGAAATCAATGAAATAGAGGAAGAAGTTGCAGATGAAGGAGTTGTAGGAAAAGGCCATAAAATTCTCAAGGAGTTGGAGAATGAGTGTTTGCAGGAGAATACAAACATTGTAGGGGCAACAACTATAGAAGTTTCAGAAAAGGAAAGTTATGAGCCTAAATGTAGAGAAGATCTCCCTTTTTGGGATATACCTCAAGGATGGACCAGAGAACATATTGTAGAATATAAGCTAAATTCCACTCCTTCATACAGTGGAGATAATTTCTCAAGTAAGACCAGTTCTGAAACAGTGGTTCAAGAAGTACATTTAGGGGATAAATAGAATCCTCAAGTAGTCCACTTGGCCTCTTGGCTATGGCATTATCCTCCTTTACTGTAGAAGGTAACTTCTTTACTTTTTGCTTACAAAAATGTCTTTGTATGGTCCTACAAAGATCTAACAGGAATACTAGAGGAGCTTGGATTACATTGAATACCATTAGTTGAGCGAGCCACACTTGTAAGAAGTAGGCCGTATCGACTCAATCCAAAGTATGCAGAGGCAGTAAAATTGGAAATTACAAAACTAGAAGAAGTGGGTATAATTGTTCCAGTAGAAAATTCTAGGTGGCTTTCTTCTATGGTTATTGTGCCCAAGAAACATAGTGAAAAAATAGCCAGTCTTCATGTTGTTGGTGCAGTTCTAGCTCAACCATCATCACATAAGGTTGATAGACCTATCTCCTATGCCAGTAGATTACTCACCAAGGGAGAGAGGATTTACAGTATGACTAAAAGGGAAGGTTTGGCTATTGTATTTTATCTTTAAAAGTTTCGGCATTGCCTTCTTGGTGTACATTTTATAGTCATATGTGACGATCAGCCCTTGAAGTACTTGGTAAACAAGCCGAGAGTGGCTGGAAGGGTTTGGAGATGGTTACTCCTGTTTCAAGAATAAAATTTTGATATTCATATTAAGCGAGGAAGAGAGCACTACGTGGCAGATCAAGTGTGTAGGACTGCAATGAGCAAGAAGGCGAGAGGTATTAATGATGAACTCATGGATAGTAATCTCTTCCTAGTAGCAACTCGAGCTGATTGGTATGATGGAATTCTCCATTTTAGCACTACAAGAAAACTTAAAACCAAGGCGTACTCCCTCATAAATGGGAATTAATATAGATATTGTCAGGATGATATCTTGAGAAAGTGTGTTTATCTAGAGGAGGTAAATCTTTTACTAGAGGTTGCACACAGTCAAGGGCATCCAAAGGGGGAAGAATTGGCTCAGAGAATCATCCACAAAGGACAATGTTTGCCTCACATTTACAAGGATGCGATCAAGTTTGCTAAAGAATGCCACATTTGCCAGAGATGTGCTCCTACGCCAACCAAATTGAATTTCCAACCATTAGTCACATCTATAGGATGGCTCCCATTTGAATGATGGGGTCTTGATTTCATAGGACCAATTAGTCCAAGTGGTCAACTTGGGGGTAAGAAGTATATTTTAATGGCCACATATTATGCAACTAAATGGATAGAGGCTAAAGCTACTGTGGATTGCACGGCATTAACAGTAGCTAAGCTCTTGTATAAACGTATTTTCTCAAGTTTGGTTGCCCACTAGAAATCACTAGTGATAGGGGAACACATTTTCTGAATCAATTGCTCCAATTTATATTTGACACGTACAAGGTCTTCCATAAAAAGTCTTATGCCTATTATCCAAGGGCGAATGGCCAAGCAGAGAGCTCCAATAAGATTTTAATTGGATTGCTGCACAAATTATCTTTTGACCATCAAAGCTTCTGGCCATAAGCATTGATCAGTGCAATTTGGGTTTTCAGAACTAAAAGAAGGGGAACCACTAGCAAGAGTCCGTTTCGCTTAGTATATGGAAAAGAGGCATTAGCACCATTCGAATTTATTATCAAAAACGAAATTGGAGCCAAAACCATTGGAAATGAACCTCCTATTAGGAGACTGGTAGCGTTAGAAGAATACACAGAAGGAGCAATGCAAAAAATTCACGTGATACAAGAGAGCGCAAACGATTACACGACAAATATCTTAGGTCCACTGAAATACATGAAGGATCCTTGGTTTTGGTGTATCAGATCCCATAGTTTCAACCAAATTGGCACCCAAGTGGATAGGAACATACAGAGTGATAAAGGTATTACCACATGAAGCAGTGCATATCGAGGATTTGCAGGGTAGGAGGATACCCCTGGTCAATATCTCCAGGGTGAAGAATTACCTAAATTAAGTCTAATTGGAAGCACTTCATTCACTATACATACCGTATTTCATTCAGCATTTATAGTTTAATTGGTCTATTCAATAAAGCAAATTAAGAAAATTTGCACCGGGATGGTGCAAAGAATTGATGTGGGGGTTTGTAGCGTCGTCACTTTCTCCCCCTCCCTCTCTCTCTCTCTCTCTCTCTCTCTCTCTCTCTCTCTCTCTCTCTCTCTCTCTCTCTCTCTCCCCCATGCGCCGTTGCTCTCTCTCTCTCTCTCTCTCTCTCTCTCTCTCTCTCTCTCTCTCTCTCTCTCCCCCATGCGCCGTTGCTCTCTCTCTCTCTCTCGCTCTCTCTCTCTCTCTCTCTCTCTCTCTCTCTCTCTCTCTCTCTCTCTCTCTCTCTCTCTCTCTCTCTCTCTCTCTCTCTCTCTCTCTCTCTCTCTCCCCACACAACCCGCTCTCGGGCAGAATGAGGTCAGGCAAGAAGCCGACGTTGGGGTTGGATCAGGTCCCTCTGGTGCGCAGCATTCCCGCTGTCCTGCGAGCGGCGCCTGCACGCTGGGCACCCCGCCTTCTCACTCTCTAGTGTGGCGATCCTTGTAGGGCCCTGCCCCTCAGAAGTGACGAGACATGCATGCGTATGTGTGAGACCGCAGGGGTTGGAAAAGAGACATCTAGATCATCTCACTCTCTCTCTCTCTTCCATCTCTTTCTGCCCGCTACCACTGACCCTGGCTCTCTCTCTCTTTCTGTACTCTGTAGTGAGCGACATGTTCCACTAATCGTTCTCTTCTCATAAGAGGCAAGACGAATTCCATTCTCTCCATACAATATCAACCCCTAGAATTAACAATCCAAAGAGATCTACGATGCTCTGATAAATGGGCCGACTCTCTGCTAGACAAGATATAAACATAACAGTAGAGGATGAGTGCATATAAGAGAGGGGTAAGAGTCATACCTAGAAAGACGATCCACAAGCAAGATCCACGGGGTGGGGAAGAAACAAATGATTTTGCATTTTTTTATCGGCCCCCCTAGGACTTGCTTCTAGAACGTTCTAACCTCCTCAATGAACTTTCTATTTTTGGAAGTCTTTTAATTTTTTCCTAGACTAGGGTTTGAATTTCACACTGGATATTCACAAGATTTAATTAATCTAAGGGTTTGGACTTAGGATAAAAGCCAATTTCAAGGGTCTAAGTTAGGGATTTTAGTCGAGCAACTTAGGGTTCTGATCACAATCAAGTCAAACACATTAATCCAAGGGTTTATTTACAGTTTGGACTTCAACTCCAAGGTTTGCCAAGGGGTCAAGTCCGGTTTTCCGAGGAAACCCACATTTTTAGTCAGTTTCAAGGGTCAAACGTTAGTTGTTTATACACACAAGTCCTATGTACATCTCTTACATGGTTTCACATCACACAATCAATCAAATCAACCAAATTATTCAACGAATATATCACTTTTTCAGTCAAAACATCACACAAAAGTCATAAAATCAATCAACTTTAAAAACAATCAGGCACACTTCCCTGCGGGATTTCATCCCGACATTCGCCCCCACTAAACCTCCACATCGTCTCGATGGGCCAACCTGCAAGATCCAACAGAAGCGTATTAGGGTTCTTTTTAAAAACTTTTTACTTTTTGATGACTTTCTTCTCGTAGCCTTGATCACCCGACCAAGGTAGTTCCACCCGCCTACTAGCCCATCGCAGTGCACTAACAACATACACACATATATAAGCTGGCTTGAGTATGAAGGTTTTTCATAAATCATGATCCATATGGAGGTAAGATCTCATAAGAAATGAGTAGTAGGACCCAAAGTGTACCACTCACTAAGTGTTCAATTCAATCAGTATATACATGCACTCGGTCTAAGCATGCCATCACATTCCCAAGCTTTCACACCCAAACGTTTCTAGTTTGCTAACTAATTTTATTCATATAATTCCTAGTCATTCATGCCTCGTGCAAACTCATAGCAGATGTTTGCTATCTTCATTCTACATGATTTTCACGTTTTTTATAAATTCATACATATCTTTATCACACACATAAATGCAATGCATATGCTCTAACAAAAAGAAAACAGATCTCAAATCAGAAACATTTCACCTGATCATTTTAGTCCATCTTCATCATTGATTGATCCAACTTTTCTTCATCTTCATGATCTTATCATTCTTCATGAGCATCAACATCAGTGTCATTAGTATCCTCCAGTATCATAATCATGATAATCATCATAATCATCATAATCATCATAATCATCATAATCGTCATCAATCACCTTAAACCATCAATCATCATCATTTTCAGCATCGATCATCACCATCAACCATGCGTTTACATTAGTCATCATCATGCATTTTCATCAATCACAATCACACATTATCATCAATCTTTATCACTCAATAGCTCTTGATCATTCTCATGCGTTTTTATTATGATTCTACTTCAATCATCATTCAAGGTTTGCAAATATGTCTTGAAACGTTAGGTTTCTACTTCTTCTATTCTTCTTCAAACTCTTAGAAGTCTTTGAATTTGTCTTTACACTCCCCTTGATTTACGCAATGATATCATCAAGTAACTCTTTTTCTGCTTTGTTAACTCACTTGTCAGATTCTATATCTTCTTGGGATTTTTCTTTACTCTTTTCTTGTTCAAATTGTTTATGAAAGTTTAATTGAGACAGCAATTCCATAACTTTCTCTTGGTCAAATAAATCCTCATTAGTCAAAATTTTGGGATCAAATGAAACATATACCTCTTGTTCTTTCTTTGATTTCTCTTGAATTTCTGTATCTGACTCTCTTTTATGATCAATTTCTGTTTGTTCTCTTAATATCTGCTCAATGTTTTTCTTTTCAACCTTCATTTTTCTACCTTGGGTTTCTGCAACACGTTTCTCTTGACTCTCAATGGACATCTTTCTTATTGGTTCATCAGATTTACTATTTTCAAGTATTTTTTGTTTCCACACCCTTTAAAATAATTTCGATCTAGTTTTTGTCTCTTCAAAACATTCTTGCATCCCACCTTTTCCTACATTCAAATGCAAAGGGGATTCATCTTGAAACTTACAAATTTTACCTTCATGTTCCCTCACTAGTTTATGTTTGCATGCACTTTCATATGCCAGACAATCCCAAAACGTATGTCCATACTGATCGCACCAAAATCAGCGTATAGAACGCTCAACCCGACTTGATTTCCTAGGTATCACTCTAGGAATGGGTCTTCTAAGACCTAAAGATTGTTTATGTGCAGATATGCCTTGGACTTTTACCTCATGCTCATTATCACATTTCAATACTTGTAGGTCATTGACTTGTTTTGTCCATAGGTCAACCTTATTTCTCAATTCAGAAATCTCAGAATCCATTTCCTTCTTTATATCTTTAATACTTATGCCCATCAACTGAATAGTATCTCATATTGCATTTATAGTTTCCATTAGGGTCATAACAATACCAAACTTTGATTTTATAGATTCAGTCGTGTTAAATTCTATTTCCTTAATTCGCTCTTCATATCTCGTAAACTATTCCTCAATCATTTTGTTCATTTTTGTTTTCCTCTTCTTACTATTCAAGCTGAGAAGTGGATTCTTAATCTATGACTTAATGGAAAAGTGCACACTCGTATGACCAAAACTGAGGCAAAAAGTGTATGATCAAAGTCAGGCAGTAAAACAATCTTTCTCTTTAAAGGAGCCGCCCTGCTCCAATTCACACGATTCTAGTCTCCCTTGAAGTAGAAGGTATGACCACTCAGTCTTATGCTATTTCATGTTCGTCAGTGCCCATGATGACTAGATCCAGACAAGCGGCAACAAGCTTTAGAGAGGAACAACAAGGACTCCAGGATAAAGAGGAGGAAAAGAAGGCTGGGTGGAAGGGCTAAACAGATATTGAAGGAGGTTATGAAGGGATGGCTACTTCACTAAGGGATCAACCAACAAGTCTGCAAGAAGACACACATGAGGTAAACATTGAACAGATCTTGAAAGGTATTCATCACAAGGTTAGTCTGTACAAACTCATAAAGATGGATTCAAAAATAAGAAGTGACAGTGAGGAAAGTTAGTAACATATCATAGTGTGTAGGAGCAACAGGAGGTTCCGTAGATTCTTCAAAAGTTGTCTCTGTGACGTAAATCGCTAGTGTAGTGTCATCAACACCTACTGGAGACTCACAAAATCCAGTCGAGATATAAATTCCGCCAAGACATGTGCTGTGCCGGGTCAATGAATAACTTCATAATCGAACTCATGTAATAGTGAAACCCATCTTGCCAATCTACCACCTAAATGCTGCTGTCGAACCAAGTACACCAGTGCAGCATGATCCACATGGGAAGTAAATTTACGGCCGAGCAAGTAATGCCAAAATTTCTTAACAGAGTATACCATGTGAAGAGATGGATAGGTATGTGTTGAAGATGAAGAGGTGTTGCAAAATCTTTGCTCTACACCAGCCAAATGAACTCCAGGAGTAGATGGTGGGCCCTTTTAGCTTGCCAATGGATGTATTAGACACCCTATGTACCTTGGAAGATCACTCTCAAAAAGATAGATCAAAACAGATAAGTTGGAGTTAGCTCAGAGGTGAAAACTTGCTATTCTTGGTTGATACACCTGTCCAGTGTTTTACATAATTCTCTGAGCACAGCAGCAATTAGATTAATTCCTCTTGGGGAAGGCTAGGTAGCTTAAAGAGCTAACTTTAGAGAGTAATCGCATCAAAAATAACAAACCACACACTGAGAATGACTTTTAACAAGTGATGACATCATCCCGATTTTCACGGGCTGCTACAAAAATAGACCAGTGAGTAGAAAAATTAACATAACTCAAGATGTAAGAATCCAATGATCATGAAAATTTGTATGCTTATACTACACAGTAAGCGAAATCCAACAAGCTTAAAATCACTGAATTTGGATGAGTAAACACTGAGACATGACTCTGACAAGATGACTGAAAAAGTCGGGTACCTGACAGAGAAGTGAAGATGAACATACCCTGTTGACTTCAAATGAACATAACTGAAGATTCCAACATCCAAATGACATGAAAAATTGTGAGCATATAGTAGACTTATAGAGCTAACTTTACCAAGTTAAATCACTGAAAATGATGAACCAAGTGCAGAGAAACAATCTCTGCAAGCTGACTTAGAAAAACTGAAGTAATGGCAGTGAGTATTACACATCACAAGAACATGGAAAGATGAACTCAAATAATCATGAAAATGAAAGTATATTGCTTGTACAATACAATGAATTACTGATACATATGTGTGCCTTGTAATCACACCTTGATATGGCATAAAGCTCAGCTCTTGGAGGTCTTCACATAGGTCTCTCTAACCACGACTAAAACTGCCATCTATTTATAGTTGAGTTTGGGAGGCTAACTTCCCTCAATCACTCTCCAATCAATCAATGATTGATTTGATTCTCTACCTACCACAAATCACGAATTCGTGGCTCCTCTTTCCATTCTTGATCATGTGGGCTCAACCACTTAAGATTCTCTTACTTTTACATTAAGTAAACTCTTCAAAAGTTACAAGAGGTAGTTCACAAGTGAACTTTACATAGTCTTCATTTTGAAGCTTCTTTAATGACTTTGTGAGACTCAAGCCAATACCTAGGCTTGTCATAGACTTGCTCCAACAGCTCCCCCTCAAGCCAAGTATGCTTGAGGTCTTCAATCTTCCAAGATTACCTGCAAACCAATCATAGCCTTGAATTTGCAAAGCTTTGTACCATCCAATGCTTTGGTTAGAATATCTGCACCTTGTTGATGAGTGGACACATATGATATTTGAATCTCTTTGCTTAGAACCTTCTCTCGTACATAGTGATAATGAACTTCAATATGTTTAGTCCTTGCATGAAAAATAGGATTAGCAGCCAAATGAATAGAACTCATATTGTCACCAAAAATAGTTGGAGTTCCAAACTCCAATCCAAGATCTTTGAACAATGTCTTCATCCACATAGCTTCCTGTGTAGCTATGGCAAGACCTCTATATTCAGCTTCAGTAGAAGAGAGAGCAACTGTGGGTTGCTTCTTGGATGACCATGAAATAAGCTTTGAACCTGCAAAGGTAAGATAACCTGAAGTGCTCCTTCTATCTTCCTTGGAGCCAGCCCAATCTGCATCAGAAAATAGCTTCAAACCTAAATCAGATACATAAGGATAGTAAAGTCCTTCATTTATGGTTCCTTTGAGATATTTGAGTATCCTTTTGGCAGCATCCATATGTGGTTTCCTTGGTGTGTGCATAAATTGGCTTAGCACACTCACACTGTAACATATATCTACTCTTGTCAATGTGGCATAGTTGAGACTACCCACTAGACTTTGATATGATGTGATGTCCTCTATGAGTTCACCTTCATGTGAGCTCAATTTGTGATTAACCTCCATTGGAGTACCTGCAATCTTACAATCTTGCATCTTGAATTTTGCCAACATGTCCTTAATGTACTTTCTTTGAGTGAGAAACAAACCATGATCTTTGTAGACAACTTCCAAACCTAGGAAGTAGGTAAGTGAACCCAAATCACTTATCTTGAACTCTTCTCTCATCTGATCTTTGATCTTCTTCATACCATCTGCATCATTTCCTGTCAATATAATATCATCTACATATACACATAGGTAGATGACCTCGGAATTACTCTTTTTAATAAAGAGTGAAGGATCTGCCTTGCTTGGTTGAAAGCCTTTGTCCTGCAAGAATGAAACAAGCCTGAAATTCCAAGCTCTTGGAGCTTGCTTGAGACCATACAATGCTTTGTTAAGTTTACACACATAATCAGGATAAACTTGATTCTCAAAACCAGGTGGTTGTGCCATATATACCTCTTCTGTTATCCAACCATTCAAGAATGCATTCTTTACATCTAGTTGAAGTATCTTCCAATTCTTGGAAGAGGCAATACTAAGCAAAACCCTAATAGTAGGCATCTTTGCCACAGGAGAGAAAGTCTCCTCATAATCAATTCCCTGAGTTTGTGCAAAGCCTTTTGCCACAAGCCTTGCCTTATACCTGTTAATGGAACCATCAGAATTCTTCTTGAGTTTATAGACCCATCTTGAGCCTATTACCTTCATGGATGAAGTCTTGGGCACCAAATCCCAAGTGTTGTTTTCCTCAAGTGCTTCAATCTCTTCCTTCATTGCATGCTTCCATTCTGTTTTTGCTTTGGCCTCTTCAAATGATGATGGCTCCTCTTGGTTTATGTCATGTGCTATGTAGATAGAATGTTTAGTTACTAATGAGGTGTCAAACCCATACCTTTCTGGTTTTTTCTTTTCCCTCATAGATCTTCTTAAGCCATGATTTGATGATTCTACCTCATGTCCAAGTTCCTGCAATTTTGCTTTACCTTTAGACTTCCATGCTTTGATCTTTTCCATCTGACATTCTTCATCATCCTCTGAGGTGTCTTGTTCTTCAATCTTTGATTGTTCTCTACCAAGCTTTGGAAAATCTTCTTCAACATCATATGGTAAATTGACCTTCCTGCATGAATCTTCATACCATGAATTGTTCTCATCAAAAACTACATCTCTGCTTACCAAGAATCCTTTGTTGGTAGGGTTGTATAACCTGTAGCCCTTTTGATTGTTGTCATATCCAATAAATACACACCTTTCTGCCTTTGGATCCATCTTGCCTCTAACCTGTGAAGGAACATGAGCAAAAGCAATACATCCAAAAATTTTACAATGATCTAAGCTTGGCCTTCTTCCATTCCAAGCCTCATATGGAGTCATCCCATCAAGGGATTTTGAAGGCAACCTGTTAATCAAGTAAGTGGCTGTAGATACAGCCTCAGCCCATAAGTAATTAGGTAAATGCTTTTCATTTAACATAGACCTTGCAGCTTCAACAATTGTCCTATTCCTCCTTTCTGCCACTCCATTTTGCTCAGGAGTGTACCTTGTAGTTACCTCTCTTTTGATTCCTCTTTCTTGAAGAAAAGAATCAAAATCATGGGAGAAGTATTCTCCCCCTCCATCTGACCTTAGCCTTTTTAGTGATTTACCTGTTCGATTCTCCACAAGAGCCAAATATCTTTTGAAACATGAAAAAACTTCATCTTTGTGTTTCATAAAGAATAGGATAGTCCATCTGCTGCAATCATCAATAAAGGAAACATAATACCTTGATCCAGATATTGAAGCTTCCTTGCTAGGTCCCCATACATCTGTATGAACCAACTCCAAGAGATCTCCATGCATATAACCTTTCTTCATGAATGGTAACCTGTGAGACTTTCCAAACTGACATGCACTACACTTATAAATCATATGTTGTTTTGACAAGTTAGGGAGTCCAAGTACACTTTGGTCCCTGCAGATTTGCTTTAATGACCTTTCACCAATATGTGCTAACCTTTTGTGCCATACTTCCAATTCTGTGAGTGTCTGACTACCATAATTAAAGAGAGCTATGTTTCTAGTGTCCTGTAATTCAAATGTGAACAATCTACCTGTCTTTTCACCTTTTGCAATTCTTCTGAATCCTTGACTTGGATCTTCAACAAATGCTCTTGCCTTTGTGAACCTGACTTGCAACCCTTTCTCTACTATCTGCCCAACACTTATCAAATTCTTTGTAATGGTAGGGACATAGAGTACCTTACTGAGTAGGTTGATGTTTCCATCAGGTGCTTTGACATTGCCTATTTTCTCCACAGGATGTTTTGTATCATCTCCTGTTTGTACCTCATGCTTATTCCTTGGATCTTCTAAATCTGATAGGAGTGCCACATTTCCTGCCACATGATTTGAACAACCTGAATCTATGTAGAAAACATGCTCATCAGATTTACCTTGTGGCATAGCCATGTTCATGATCAATAATGAATCCTCTTTGTTTGAGTCTTCTGTGTAGTTATTGTAGTCTCTCCTTCCTTTGTAGCCTCCTTGATAGTTTGAATGATTGTAGTTGTTGTGTTGCCATGGTAGTTGTTGAACCTTCCTCTTGAGTAGCCATAACTTCCTCTATTGTATCCTCTGCCTCTTTGATTCCTGGAATTCCTAAAGCAATTTTCAGTTGTATGATTAGTTAATCCACAAATAGAACATGAGTTGGAGTCTTGGGATCTCCCCCTGCCTTGTCTACCTCCTCTTCCTCTACCTCTGCCATGTCTTCCTCTACCTGCATAGTTAGCTTGATATGTACCTGCTTCATCATCCACTTTCTTTGCCTTTCCTTTGTTATCTTTAGACTTGCTTTTATCCGTGTATAAAGCTGAAGATTGATTACCTTTAGAGCTTTCTCCATTCTTGCTAAGCTTTGCCTCTTGAGTAAGTAATTGTCCAATGAGTGTGTTGAAATCAGGTACATGCATGTCCATGTACAAATCCATAGCTGTGGTGAATGCTTCCCACTTGTCATCTGCCTTCAAGCCATTGATGACCTGCCTTACAATTTGCTCTTCATCTATTACCTCTCCAATGCTTCCCAACTGATCCGCTATGTCCTTGAGCTTTGTGACAAAATCAGTCACATTTTGTTTGGGAGCCTTCTTGAGAGTTGTGAAATCCAGCCATAGTTGATGCTTCCTAGCTTTAGTACTTGAAGCAAAGAAAGCTTCAAGTGCATCCCACACTTCCTGAGATGTCTTACAACTTCTAATGTGAGGCAACAAAAAATCTGAGATAGAGTTGAGGAGATAAGACCTTGCAAGTGCATCCTTGGAGCACCATGTGCTCAATCTTTCTTGCTCTTCTTGTGTTGGTTGACTTTTGTTCCTGAAACTTGGCATAACTTCATCTCCAGCCACATAACCATATAAACTTCTACCTTGGAGATAAGCTTCCATCCTTAATGACCAAGCTGAGTAGTTACCTCTGTCCAATTTGTCAATTGATGAAGGAAATCCATCTGCCATGTTGTCCAACCTTGCTCTGATACCACTGTGAAGAGATGGATAGGTATGTGTTGAAGATGAAGAGGTGTTGCAAAATCTTTGCTCTACACCAGCCAAATGAACTCCAAGAGTAGATGGTGGGCCCTTTTAGCTTGCCAATGGATGTATTAGACACCCTATGTACCTTGGAAGATCACTCTCAAAAAGATAGATAAAAACAGATAAGTTGGAGTTAGCTCAGAGGTGAAAACTTGCTATTCTTGGTTGATACACCTGTCCAGTGTTTTACATAATTCTCTGAGCACAGCAGCAATTAGATTAATTCCTCTTGGGGAAGGCTAGGTAGCTTAAAGAGCTAACTTTAGAGAGTAATCTCATCAAAAATAACAAACCACACACTGAGAATGACTTTTAACAAGTGATGACATCATCCCGATTTTCACGGGCTGCTACAGAAATAGACCAGTGAGTAGAAAAATTAACATAACGCAAGATGTAAGAATCCAATGATCATGAAAATTTGTATGAGTATACTACACAGCAAGCGGATTCCAACAAGCTTACAATCACTGAATTTGGATGAGTAAACACTGAGAAATGACTCTGACAAGATGACTGAAAAAGTCGGGTACCTGACAGAGAAGTGAAGATGAACATACCCTGTTGACTTCAAATGAACATAACTGAAGATTCCAACATCCAAATGACATGAAAATTTGTGAGCATATAGTAGATTTATAGAGCTAACTTTACCAAGTTAAATCACTGAAAATGATGAACCAAGTGCAGAGAAACAATCTCTGCAAGCTGACTGAGAAAAACTGAAGTAATGGCAGTGAGTAGTACACATCACAAGAACATGGAAAGATGAACTCAAATAATCATGAAAATGAAAGTATATTGCTTGTACAATACAATGAATTACTGATACATATGTGTGCCTTGTAATCACACCTTGATATGGCATAAAGCTCAGCTCTTGGAGGTCTTCACATAGGTCTCTCTAACCACGACTAAAACTGCCATCTATTTATAGTTGAGTTTGGGAGGCTAACTTCCCTCAATCACTCTCCAATCAATCAATGATTGATTTGATTCTCTACCTACCACAAATCACAAGCTCGTGGCTCCTCTTTCCATTCTTGATCATGTGGGCTCAACCACTTAAGATTCTCTTACTTTTACATTAAGTAAACTCTTCAAAAGTTACAAGAGGTAGTTCACAAGTGAACTTTACATAGTCTTCATTTTGAAGCTTCTTTAATGACTTTGTGAGACTCAAGCCAATGCTTAGGCTTGTCATAGACTTGCTCCAACATACCAAACCAAGACATTCTCATTCTCTCACAGAGTAATTTCTCTTCGTAGGAGCTAATCGGCGGCTTGCATAGTACACAGGCCGAAACCATTTGTCAATTTGTTGCATGAGGACACTACCAATCACAATATCTGATGCATCCACGAAGACATGGAATGGTCGTTCCCAATTAGGTGGTTGTAGGATCGGGGCCTACGTCAATAAGACCTTCAACTGATCAAATGCACTTTGGCACTCCTGAGTCCATTTGTACTTCCACCGAGCGCTGGTCATAAGTCAATTAAGTGGTGTCGCTAAATGAGCTAACCACCGTAAATGTCTGCCATGCCACCGGATTTGGCCAAGAAAGTGCATAACTTCTTTCGATGTCTTTGGGACCGGTGCCTCCAACACGGCTGCTACTTTATCCGGATCCACCTGTATTCCTTGTTTAGAAATGATATGACCAAGCAGTTTGCCAGAGGAGACCGCAAAAACGGATTTGGTAGGATTCAAACATAATTGATACTCTCGGCATTTTTCAAAGCAGCAGTGTAAATGAGATAGGTGTGCCGAAGTATCACCAAACAATGAAAAATCATCCAGATATACTTGCATAAACGTTGTCAGATAAGGGGAGAACACTTCTTGCATACATCTTTGGAATGTACTCGGGGCATTTTGTAACCCGAACCACATTACGTTGCAGGCATAGACATGCCAATTAGTGATGAATGTTGTCTTTGGTATACCTTGTTCTGCCATCCTCACTTGATTATATCCACTGTAGCCATCTAGAAAAGAATACATTTCATGACCTACTACCCTATTAAGCATCGTATCCAGGAAAGGAAGAGGGAACGGATCTGGTACGGTGGCTGCGTTAAGTTTTTGGTAATTGAAACAAATGCATAACTGCTTATTTTTCTTCGACAGTATCACTATTGGTGCGATCCATACTGCATGTTCAATGGGGACAATGAATCCAACCTCCAGGAAGCGATCTAACTCTACTTTTACCTGCGCCGCATAATACGGATTCATCCAGTAGGTAGCTTGCTTGAAGGGTCGCGCACCTGGCTTCAGCACCACCCGGTGTTGATAAATTCATGAGTCAAGACCTTTCATGTCTTAGTAATCCCAAGCGAAGACATCTGAGAACTAGTGTAGGAGTTGCACCAAATCTTCTTGGAATTTCTCTGCTAATCTGGCCCTAATTTTGACTCGCCTCGGGTTGACCGTATCTCCTAAATTGTATGTTACGAACTGATCCTCCAGTACATAAAAGAAATGACATCGAAGGGGTGGGAGAGAAGTACCTTCCGTCGATGTACCTTCCTGCCATCAATTTGGATTGAAATTGTTGTTACGCTGACCCCGGTAGTTCCTACATCCTTGCTGCTAGTTGGTTGGCAATTGTGGTGGCACATAATGGGTTGCTGGCTGACATGGTTCCTGTATTATGACGTTTATGGCTGCTCTACCCTGCACCTTTGCGTTGTATGCACAAGTTTCCGTTGACTAACCCGTCATATTACAAATGGCACAATACATTTGATTAAGAGCACATGTGGAACTGTTGTGACCTGGATTCTTGCACTTAGTACAATACATTTGTTTGGACGGATCCTCGGTTACATTCTTACTTGCTTTCAACCCTTCGAGGTCCTCCTTAAAACCTCCAACTTTGTGCTCCAACTGTAAAGCCATTGCAATTACAGCATCCAATGTCATTCTACCCACACATCAAATGATCATAATCTGTTTTAACTGTGGCTTCAATCCGTTACTGAACCATTGTGTTATGACATCATCTCGCAGATTAGCATGTGCCGGAGGTAGCTTCCTTAAGTGAGTTCTAAACAGTGTCGCATACTCCTTGACACTCTGGTGTGGTTTTTGTCGATTGTTCTGCAAATAATCAAAGATTTCTGCAAGGTTCTTCTTCAAACCAAACCTCTGTAGGAACGCATCTCTCACATCATCATAATTACGGAAACGCTTAATATCATATTCAGTCAACCACCTTGCTGCTTCATTAACCAATGTGGCTTGAAATACAATGGCCTTGTACACCGAATCCGGTGGATGATTCAACACTGCATAACTGATCTCCAATGTCGGAACATGTGCATCGAGGTCATCCCCCAGAAATCCACCAAATTTTGTATCTGTCACCCCGGTCAGAACCAGTCGAGGTGGAATGATTGGCTGTGGCTGCTGCTATTGCTACTGCTAAAACTGCAGTTGCGGCTATGGAGGTGTTTGCTGCTAAGACTATGATCTACTCATGGTGCTATTGTGGGTAGCATTGTTGTTATCTGTATGTTTAGGGGGTGTCTCTTGTCCTTCAGAATCTATATTACTAGCCTGCTCACCTTCCGGTTCAAAAATGTCGTTGAATCTCTTACTAAACTCCAAATCTAGAAGCCTTTCCTCAGCTTTGGTGTTGAAATTAGGTAGGTTCCTACCGAAAATGATGGAGAGTGTTAATCTCTAAAAGAACAAGCTATCCTTGATGTTATAACACCTCTATATCAAGAATAACTCTAAACTTCAACCAATTATGGAAGACAAGCACCAAACTATCAGGAATTTAGCTAACTGTGAAGAAAGTCATTTCATAGAAATGTTTGCTGCACATTATTGACTCATTGATTGATCATTTGTGTAAAGGTTTTTATGAAACTTTGTAGAATGTGTCCCCTAGAGTTTTTGCACCGTGTCCAAGTTAAAACACTTCAAAAGCTTAAGTCGATTATGAGAAATGTTTCAAACAATCTACTTATGTCTGAAACTGCCTTCCTATAGAGTAGACTTTGACACCTGTAACTTCTAACACATGGTTCTCCCAAACTAGAAACCATTTAAGCAAATGCTTTTAGCCATAGAAGGCTTACATTCCAACTTAAATTTTGACTCCTCATTTCTACAAAACGTTACACTGTGCAGTGAGAACTAACCATTTCTTTGACCATCGGGATTGCGCCTGTTTCAGAAGACACTAAATGCTTTCTCACATATAGATGTGCCGACACCTAATTCTCGCAGCCTGTTTGCAATTGGACTCTCAAACTTAAACCATAGATAGATTAACTATGGACTTACATATGTACAAAAGGATTTCTGATAAAATCAAACATAGAAGGAGAACTAAAGAAAAGTTCGACACACAATTTTCTGAACATTCTTTCTATTCAACTCTTCATACATCTGATGGATGATACATCCAATACTCATCATCTATTCATCTCCCACTCTACTAATACGACCATATATATATATATATATATATATATATATATATATATATATATATATATATATATATATATATATATATATATATATATATATATATATATATATGCATATGAGTATTGATTCCTCATTACTTCAAGTATATTGAAGTCTTTACAAAACTAATGTACATATGGTTAAAAACTTTTCTTCCTGAATTTTCACTTTGTTTCATGAAGTTGTACTTCAATCTTTTCTTCATATCCAATAGCTCCCCCTCAATCATCAATTGTGATTACCTGCATCTTCTTTATTCCTGCCATATCTTTAAACCTCTGCAACTTTGGTCCATCCAAGCTCTTTGTCATCATATCTGCAAGTTGATCTTTTGTAGGAGTATACATAACCTCTATTTCTTTATCAACAACCTTCTCTCTCAAAAAATTATACTGAATTTCAATATGTTTAGTTCTAGCATGGAATACAAGATTTGCTACCAAATATAAAGAACTCATATCATCTCCACAAATGATAGGAGTACTCTGAACAATATCAAAACTCTTCATAGGAGTCTTTAACCATATTACTTCCTTTGCGGCTTCTACCCTCCCTTTGTATTCTGCTTCTGTAGATGATAAAGCAACCGTATGTTGCTTCTTAGAGCACCAAGAAATTAGCTTGTCACCCACATAACACAAATATCCATGTGTTGATCTTCTGTCATCACAATTACCTGCCCAATCTGCATCACTGTATATCTTGACTCTTGTATCTGAAGTAAATCCATAATACAAACCTTCTTTACGTGTGCCCTTGATGTACCTAAGTATTCTTTGTCCTGTAATCCAATGTTCCTTCCTAGGACAATGCATGAATTGAGATAGAACTCCAACTACATATGAAAAGTCAGGTTTTGTTAATGTAGCATAAATCAAGCTACCCACCAAACTCTGATAAAGCTTCATATCTTTGAATTCTTCTTCTCCATATCTACTCAATCTATGATTTACTTCCACTGGAGTTGGTGCAATCCTGCAATCTTCCATTTTAAATCTGGTTAGCAAATTTTTCAGATACCTTTCTTGAGTTACATATACTCCATGTTGAGTATATGAAATCTCCATTCCCAAAAAGAATGACAAATTTCCCAAATCACTGATTTTGAATTCTTTCTCCATCTGCTTCTTAATCATGTGTATACCTTTTTCATCTATTCCTGTAAGTATTATGTCATCAGCATAAATACAAACATAAATAAATCAGCTCGAGCATGTGGCAGCCATCCAACAAGTGCTTTTGTCCTAGTGTGAAGTCCGTGAAAGAATTCACCTTATCTTAGCCTTAGGTTATCTAGCTGATCTAGAGCTCTTTCTAAGGAGTGACTTGGTCAAAATGTTTGTGAGAATGCCGCATTCAGAGCCTCCCATGTAGCAAAATGGACATCTCCATATTGACTATACCATATGATAGCAAGGCCTTCCAATGTGGATGGGAAGAGTATTATCATTACATCCTCTCTATTTTGTAGACCCGTCCACAGCATAGGGAGATGAGTCTCCTCACATGATCATCACCGTCCTCATAAGCTTGTCCCTTAAAGATAGGGAACTTGATATTGAATCTAGAGAGTAAGTGAGAGAGATCCTCCATTGGCATTGGTGTTTCCTCTGATAAATCTGAGGAGAAGTCTAATGTTTTCCTATGCCTTTCTGTTGACACTAGTGTCACACCCAAGTCAATAGATAACTTCAATGAGGGCAGAGAGGATCTAGGTTTACTATTGGAAGGTATAGATGATTTTTTAAGGGTCCTATGTACACGAAGAGGCTCCTTACCTGCTCGAGTATGGGTCATGTATCTACTTGCAAGATGCAATAGGGAAAAAATAATGGAAAAGTACTATTTACAATGCCCAGAGCCTCCCAAAAAAATGCAAGGGTCCCATCGTGCATGCCAAATTGTAAAGGAGGTACTAGGGTATCTAGTTTTAGCAGGAGCTTGCAACATGTACTTCCAGTACCTTGCCTACCCAAGGGAGGTTCTCCTTAGGGAAATAGACCCTTTAACATTTTTGTGAGCAGGCAGATCACAATAATTGCACAATATTATAAATACTCAGAGAGAAGATTAATGATCAATGATAGTAGTGGAAGACTAAACCACTCCTTAGTTCGAATAGGTGATTACAACATAAGAAAGACATGCTCTAAAAGTTGATACTCTGGGTAACATGTCATTCTAGAACTAAACAGAATCAATACAAGAGATCCATCCAGTACATACAATGAACACAACTAGATGAAGACTAGCACTGATCAGTACAAATGTATGAAGACTTGCTCTAAGGGAAAGAGCAGGAAAATACCACTACCTCACACTGAATGACAAAACCAAGCCACTTCTTTACACTATAGTGCTACTAGCCCTCCACTAGGAAGCCCACACTCTTTATCCTCACCGTATAGTGACTTCCTAGAGTAGGCTTGTAGAGACAGAGTGCAAAGAGAGGACCAAAAGAGATGATGGAATTAAGCTACGTATAAGTATCCCCAATGAGTACTAGCGCATTGCTTTTATAGGCTCTGATAGGCCAAGAGGGCCTTGTCGATTTCCCACGTTCACTGAATATGCATCGATTGATTGCCCCAAAATTGGAGGGGTATATCAAATATGGAACTGACCACCACTTTAAATTAAATCCTGAAGAATAGGCAGTCGTCAGGAATGGTTAGCGGGAACATTCATTTTTCCTCTTACACTTTTACTATCACTTTTGAATACAAGCTAAGATCTCTCTTTTAACCAAACAAATCACTTGTATTGCACATCTCTATTCATTTACGAACTCCTAAGCAAAGATTGTAGGATTGACATTATGTGCCACTTGTGATAATGTAATAACCCTTAGAAGCACATCCTTCATATAATTCTTGTAGTAGCTTTTGACCATCTGATTACGAAAGAAATCTTCTACTGATGTCACGTAAGCTCCAACATCATCTTTTGCCTATCTTACACATTGAGTGCTGGGAGGCGGTGGTGTGGGTGGTGGGTGGGTGGTGTTGGGGTTGCCGTGGGTGGAGTGGAGTGGAAGGTGGGTGGAGTGGGGGATGGGTGGAGTTGAGGGTGCGTGGAGTGGAGGGTGGGTGGAGTTGGGGGAGGGTGGGTCGAGTTGGAGTGTTGTGGGTGGAGTGGAGTTGGGGGAGGGTGGAGTGGAGGGTGGGTGGAGCTTGGGGTGCCATGGGTGGAGTGGAGTGGAGGGTGGATGGAGTGGAGGGCAGGTGGAGTTGAGGGTGGGTGGATTTGGGGTGCCGTGAGTGGAGTGGAATGGAGGGTGGGTGGAATTGAGGGTGGGTGGAGTGGAGGGAGGGTGGAGTTGGGGGTGGGTGGAGTGGAGGGTCAGTGGAGTTGGAGTGTTGTGAGTGGAGTGCACTTAGGGGCGGGTGGAGTGGAGGGTGGGTGGAGTTGGAGGTGCCATGGGTGGAGTGGAGAGTGGGTGGAGTTGGGGGAAGGTGGACTGGATGGTGGGTGGGTGGAGTTTGTGAAGAGATGGAAAGGTATGTGGTTGAAGATGAAGAGGTGTTGCAAAATCCTTGATCTACACCAGCCAAATGAACTCCACGAGTATATGGAGGGCCCTTTTAGCTTGCAAATGGATATATTCGACACCCTATGTACCTTGGAAGATCACTCTCAAAAGGATAGATCAAAACAGATAAGTTGGAGTTAGCTCAGAGGTGAAAACTTGCTATTCTTGGTTCATGCACCTGTCTAGTGTTTTACATAATTCTCTGAGCACAACAACAATTAGCTTAGTTCCTCTTGGTGAAGTCTAGGTAGCTTAAAGAGCTAGCTTTGAAGAGTAATCTCATCAAAAATAAAAAACCACACACTGAGAATGAGTTTTAACAAGTGATGACATCATCTCGATTTTCATGGCCTGCTATAGTTTGAGACCAGTGAGGAGACAAATGAACATAACTCAAAATGTAGGAATCTAATGATTATGAAAATTTGTATGGTTATACTAGACAGTAAACTGCATCCAACAAGCTTTAAATCACTGAATGTAGATAAGTAACCACTGAGAAATGGCTCTCACAAGGTGAGTGAAAAAATCGGGTACATGACAGAGAAGTGAAGATGAACAGACCCTGTTCACTTCAAATGAAAATAACTGAAGATTGCAACATCCAAATGACATGAATATTTGTGAGCATATAGTAAACTTAAAGAGCTAACTTTACCAAGTTAAATCACTGAAAAGGATGCACCAAAGAGAAACCATCTCTGCAATCTGACTGAGAAAACTGAGAGTCATGGCAGTGAGTAGTACACTTCACAAGAATATGGACATATGAACTGAAATAATCATGAAAATGAAAGTATATTGCTTGTACAATACAATGACTTACTGATACATATTTGTGCCTTGTAATCACACCTTGATATGGCATAAAGCTCAGCTCTTGGAGGTCTTCACATAGGTCTCTCTAACCACAACTAAAACTGCCATCTATTTATAGTTGAGTTTGGGAGGCTAACTTCCCTCAATCACTCTCCAATCAATCAATGACTGATTTGATTCTCTACCTACCACAAATCACGAATTCGTGGCTCCTCTTTCCATTCTTGATCAAGTGGACTCAACCACTTAAGACTCTTTCACTTTTACATTAAGTAAACTCTTCAAAAGTTAGAAGAGGTAGTTCACAAGTGAACTTTACATAGTCTTCATTTTAAAGCTTCTTCTATGACTTTGTGGGACTCAAGCCAATACTTAGGCTTGTCATAGACTTGCTCCAACAGCTCCCCCTCAAGCCAAGTATGCTTGAGGTCTTCAATCTTCCAAGATTACCTACAAACCATTCATAGCCTTGAATTTGCAAAGCTTTGTACCATCCAATGTTTTGGTTAGAATATCTGCACATTGTTGATGAGTGGACACATATGATATTTGAATCTCTTTGCTTAGAACCTTCTCTCCTACATAGTGATAATGAACTTCAATATGTTTATTCCTTGCATGAAAAATAGGATTAGCAGCCAAATGAATAGAACTCATATTTTCACGAAAAATAGGTAGAGTTCCAAACTCAAATCCAAGATCTTTGAATAATGTCTTCATCCACATAGCTTCCCGAGTAGCTATGGCAAGAACTTTGTATTCGGCTTCAGTAGAAGAGAGAGCAATTGTGGATTGATTCTTGGATGACCATGAAATAAGCTTTGAACCTGCAAAGGTAAGATAACCTGAAGTGCTCCGTCTATCTTCCTTGGAGCCAGCCCAATCTACATCAGAAAATAGCTTCAAACCTAAATCAGATACATAAGGATAATAAAGTCCTTCATTTATGGTTCCTTTGAGATACTTGAGAATCCTTTTGGCAGCATCCATATGTGGTTTCCTCGGTGTGTGCATAAATTGACTTAGCACACTCACACTGTAACATATATCTACTCTTGTCAATGTGGCATAGTTGAGACTACCCACTAGACTTTGATATGATGTGATGTCCTCTATGAGTTCACCTTCATGTGAGCTCAGTTTGTGATTGACCTCCATTGGAGTACCTGCAATCTTACAATCTTGCATCTTGAATTTTGCCAACATGTCCTTAATGTAATTCCTTTGAGTGAGAAACAAACCATGATCTTTGTAGACAACTTCCAAACCTAGGAAGTAGGTAAGTGAACCCAAATCACTTATCTTGAACTCTTCTCTCATCTGATCTTCGATCTTCTTCATACCATCTGCATCATTTCCTGTCAATATAATATCATCTACATAAACACATAGGTAGATGACCTCAGAGTTACTCTTTTTAATAAAGAGTGAAGGATCTGCCTTGCTTGGTTGAAAGCCTTTGTCTGGCAAGAATGAAACAAGCCTGAAATTCCAAGCTCTTGGAGCTTGCTTGAGACCATACAATGCTTTGTTAAGTTTACACACATAATTAGGATCAACTTGATTCTCAAAACCAGGTGGCTGTGCCATATATACCTCTTCTGTTATGCAACCATTCAAAAATGCATTCTTTACATCTAGTTGAAGTATCTTCCAATTCTTGGAAGAGGTATTACTAAGCAAAACCCTAATAGTAGGCATCTTTTCCACAGGAGAGAAAGTCTCCTCATAATCAATTCCCTGAGTTTGTGCAAAGCCTTTTGCTACAAGCCTTGCCTTATACCTGTTAATGGAACCATCAGAATTCTTCTTGAGTTTATAGACCCATCTTGAGCCTATTACCTTCATGGATGAAGTCTTGGGCACCAAATCCCAAGTGTTGTTTTCCTCAAGTGCTTCAATCTCTTCCTTCATTGCATGCTTCCATTCTGTTTTTGCTTTGGCCTCTTCAAATGATGATGGCTCCTCTTGGTTTATGTCTTGTGCTATGTAGATAGAATGTTTAGTTACTAATGAGGTGTCAAACCCATACCTTTCTGGTTTTTTCTTTTCCCTCATAGATCTTCTTAGGCCATGATGTGATGATTCTGCCTCATGTCCAAGTTCCTCCAATTTTGCTTTACCTTTAGACTTCCATGCTTTGATCTTTTCCATCTGAGATTCTTCATCATCCTCTAAGGTGTCTTGTTCTTCAATCTTTGGTTGTTCTCTACCATGCTTTGGAAAATCTTCTTCAAGATTATATGGTAAATTGACCTTCCTGCATGAATCTTCATACCATGAATTGTTCTCATAAAAAACTACATCTTTGCTTACCAAGAATCCTTTGTTGGTAGGGTTGTATAGCCTATAGCCCTTTTGATTGTTGTCATATCCAATAAATACACACCTTTTTGCCTTTGGATCCATCTTGCCTCGAACCTGTGAAGGAACATGAGCAAAAGCAATACATCCAAAAATTTTACAATGATCTAAGCTTGGTCTTCTTCCATTCCAAGCCTCATATGGAGTCATCCCATCAAGGGTTTTTGAAGGCAACCTGTTAATCAAGTAAGTGGCTGTAGATACAGCCTCAGCCCATAAGTAATTAGGTAAATGCTTTTCATTTAACATAGACCTTGCAGCTTCAACAATTGTCCTATTCCTCGTTTCTGTCACTCCATTTTGCTCAGAAGTGTACCTTGTAGTTACCTCTCTTTTGATTCCTCTTTCTTGAAGAAAAGAATCAAAATCATGGGAGAAGTATTCTCCCCCTCCATCTGACCTTAGCCTTTTCAGTGATTTACCTGTTTGATTCTCCACAAGAGCCAAATATCTTTTGAAACACTAAAAAACTTCATCTTTGTGTTTCATAAAGAATAGGATAGTCCATCTGTTGCAATCATCAATAAAGGAACATAATACCTTGATCCAAATATTGAAGCTTCCTTGCTAGGTCCCCATACATCTGTATGAACCAACTCCAAGAGATCTTCATGCATATAACCTTTCTTCATGAATGGTAACCTGTGCGACTTTCCAAATTGACATGCACTACACTTATAAATCATATGTTGTTTTGACAAATTAGGGAGTCCAAGTACACTTGGGTCCCTGCAAATTTGCTTTCATGACCTTTCACCAATATGTGCTGACCTTTTGTGCCATACTTCCAATTCTGTGAGTGTTTGACTACCATAATTCAAGAGAGTAATGTTTCTAGTGTCCTGTACTTCAAATGTGAACAATCTACCTGTCTTTTCACCTTTTGCAATTTTTCAGAATCCTTGACTTGGATCTTCAACAAATGCTCCTGCCTTTGTGAACCTGACTTGCAACCCTTTCTCTACTATCTACCCAACACTTATCAAATTCTTTGCAATGGTAGGGACATAGAGTACCTTACTGAGTAGGTTGATGTTTCCATCAGGTGCTTTGACATTGCCTATTTTCTCCACAGGATGTTTTGTATCATCTCCTGTTTGTACCTCATGCTTATTCCTTAGATCTTCTAAATCTGATAGGAGTGCCACATTTCTTGCCACATGATTTGAACAACCTGAATCTATGTAGAAAACATGCTCATCAGATTTACCTTGTGGCATAGCCATGTTCATGATTAATAATGAATCCTCTGTGTTTGAGTCTTTTGTGTAGTTATTGTAGTCTCTCCTTCCTTTGTAGCCTCCTTGATAGTTTGAATGATTGTAGTTGTTGTAGTTGCCATGATAATTGTTGAACCTTCCTCTTGAGTAGCCATAACTTCCTCTATTGTATCCTCTGCCTCTTTGATTCCTGAAATTTCTAAAGCAATTTTCAGTTGTATGATTAGTTAATCCACAAATAGAACATGAGTTGGAGTCTTGGGATCTCCCCCTGCCTTGTCTACCTCCTCTTCCTCTACCTCTGCCATGTCTTCCTCTACCTGCATAGTTAGCTTGATATGTACCTACGTCATCATCCACTTTCTTTGCCTTTCCTTTGTTATCTTTGGACTTTCTTTTATCAGTGTATAAAGCTGAAGATTGATTACCTTTAGAGATTTCTCCATTTTTTATAAGCTTTGCCTCTTGAGTAAGTAGTTGTCCAATGAGTGTATTGAAATCAGGTACATGCATGTCCATGTACAAATCCATAGCTGTGGTGAATGCTTCCCACTTGTCATCTGCCTTCAAGCCATTGATGACCTGCCTTACAATTTGTTCTTCATCTATTACCTCTCTAATGCTTCCCAACTGATCTGTTATGTCCTTGAGCTTTGTGACAAAATCAGTCACATTTTGTTTGGGAGCCTTCTTGAGAGTTGTGAAATCCAGCCATAGTTGATGCTTCCTAGCTTTGGTACTTGAAGGAAAGAAATCTTCAAGTGCATCCCACACTTCCTGAGATGTCTAACAACTCCTAATGTGAGGCAACAAAAAATCTGAGATAGAGTTGAGGAGATAAGACCTTGCAAGTGCATCCTTGGAGCACCATGTGCTCAATCTTTCTTGCTCTTCTTGTGTTGGTTGACTTTTGTTCCTGAAACTTGGCATAACTTCATCTCCAGCCACATAACCATATAAACTTCTACCTTGGAGATAAGCTTCCATTATTAATGACCAAGCTGAGTAGTTACCTCTGTCCAATTTGTCAATTGATGAAGGAAACCCATCTGCCATGTTGTCCAACCTTGCTCTAATACCACTGTGAAGAGATGGATAGGTATGTGCTTTAAGATGAAGAGGTGTTGCAAAATCCTTGATCTACACCAGGCAAATGAACTCCAGGAGTATATGGTGGGCCCTTTTAGCTTGCAAATGGATGTATTAGATACCGTATGTACCTTGGAAGATCACTCTCAAAAAGATAGATCAAAACAGATAAGTTGGAGTTAGCTCAGAGGTGAAAACTTGCTATTCTTGGTTCATACACCTGTCCAATGTTTTACATAATTCTCTAAGCACAGTAGCAATTAGATTAATTCCTCTTGGGGAAGTCTAGGTACCTTAAAGAGCTAAGTTTCAAGAGTAATCTCATCAAAAATAATAAACCACACACTGAGAATGAGTTTCAACAAGTGATGACATCATCCCGATTTTCACGGGCTGCTATAGTTTGGGACGAGTGAGTGGAAAAATTAACATAACTCAAAATGTAGGAATTTAATAATTATGAAAATTTGTATGCTTATACTAGACCAAGATTTGAATCAAACAAGCATTAAATCACTGCATTTGGATAAGTAACCACTGCGAAATGGCTCTGACAAGGTGAGTGAAAAAATCCGATACCTGACAGAGAAGTGAAGATGAACAAACCCTGTTGACTTCAAATGAACATAACTGAATATTGCAACATCCAAATGACATGAAAATGTGTGAGCATATAGTATACTTATAGAGCTAACTTTACCAAGTTGAATCACTGAAAATGATGCACCAATCTCAGAGAAACCATCTCTGCAATCGGACTGAGAAAATTGAGAATCATGGCAGTGAGTAGTACACTTCACAAGAACATGGACATATGAACTCAAATAATCATGAAAATGAAAGTATATTGCTTGTACAATACAATGACTTACTGATACATATGTGTGCCTTGTAATCACACCTTGATATGGCATAAAGCTCAGCTCTTGGAGGTCTTCACATAGGTCTCTCTAACCACAACTAAAACTGCCATCTATTTATAGTTGAGTTTGGGAGGCTAACTTCCCTCAATCACTCTCCAATCAATCAATGATTGATTTGATTCTCTACCTACCACAAATCACGAATTCATGGCACCTCTTTCCATTCTCGATCAAGTGGACTCAACCACTTAAGATTCTTTCACTTTTACATTAAGTAAACTCTTCAAAAGTTACAAGAGGTAGTTCACAAGTGAACTTTACATAGTCTTCATTTTAAAGCTTCTTCTATGACTTTTTGGGACTCAAGCCAATACTTAGGCTTGTCCTAGACTTGCTGCAATAGAGTTGGGGGTGATGGGTGGTGTGGGAGGTGTGGGTGGAGTGGGGAGTTGTGGGAGGTGGTGGGTGGAGTGGAGGGTGGGTGGAGTTGAGGGTGGGTGGAGCGGAGGGTGGGTCGAGTTGGGTGAGGGTGGAGTGGAGGGTGGGTGGAGTTGGGCGAGGGTGGAATGGAGGGTGGGTGGTGTTGGGGGTGCTTTGGGTGGAGTGGATTGGAGGGTGGGTGGAGTGGAGGGTGGTTGGAGTTGAGGTTGGGTGGAGTGGAGGGTGGATGGAGTTGGGGGAGGGTGGAGTGGAGTGTCGGTGGAGTTGGAGTGTTGTGGGTGGAGTGGAGTTTGGGGAGGCTAGGTTGAGTTGAGGGTGCCGTGGGTGGAGTGGAGGGTGGGTGGACTGGAGGGTCCATGGGGTTGGGGGAGGGTGGAGTGTAGCATGGGTGGAGTTGGAGTGCTGTGGGTGGAGTGGCATTGGGGGAGGGTGGAGTGGAGTGTGGGTGGAGTTGGGGGTGGGTGGATGGAGTTGGGGGTGGTGGGAAGTGGTGGGTGGTGTAGGAGGTGTGGGTGGAGTGGGGAGTTGTGGGAGATGGTGGGTGGTGTACTAGGTGTGGGTGGAGTGAGGAGTGGTGGGAGCTGGTGGATGGTTTGGGAGGTGTGGGTGGAGTGAGGAGTGGTGGGAGGTGGTGGGTGATGTGGAGGGTGCGGGTGGAGTGGGTGAAGTGAGGAGATGGGTGGGGCTATTTCCATTAGCTTTTCAAAAGTTTCATTTTACTTGGTCTTGCTATAGAAAAGTACATTTGAATGTGTTGTGCATACATGATAAACAAAGCACCGCGTCGACATGGGACCATCATCCACCCTAACAAAGATTTCCAATCGCTAAACTACATGTGAATATAGATCCTCCCCTACAAAATTTGACCCCTTCAGATTGTAACATTGAATAAAAGTGTACGCATTCATTTCTCAAGCTTCTACTTTATAAGATCCAAAATAATCTTCTGCAATTCACGCACTTCTTCATTCTTTGCTTCAGGCTGTTCTTTGAGGGACTCAATTTGCTGTAAATGGCCACAACAAAAATTAAGAGCACATGATCGTCCTCTCTCATCTTTCGTGAAGGAAGGGGATTGCGGGGTGTTGTGGGCTATGGGTGGGGGATGTCAAAGGAAAGTGCGGGAGGATGGGCTGCGGGGGATATAGGTGGGCAGGGGCTATGGGGGGCTGCGAGTGGGGCTCTGGGTGGGGGGTGGGAGCAGGGAACTGTGGGCGGGAGTCGAAGGGGGTGGTGGGGTTGCGGGGGACTGTGGGTGGCGGGTGGCAGTGGGAAATGCAGGCGGGAGTAGGACAAGATAGCAAGGGAAGTTGCGGATGGGGCTTTGGGCTGGTTGTAGCAGCAGGAACTGAGGGCGGGAGTAGGAGGAGATGGCGAGGGCTGCGGGCAGGGAAAGAGAGAGAGAGAGAGAGAGAGAGAGAGAGAGAGAGAGAGAGAGAGAGAGAGAGAGAGAGAGAGAGAGAGAGAGAGGGAGGGAGGGAGGGAGGGAGGGAGGGAGGGAGGGAGGGAGGGAGGGAGGGAGAGAGAGAGAGAGAGAGAGAGAGAGAGAGAGAGAGAGAGAGAGAGAGAGAGAGAGAGAGAGAGAGAGAGAGAGAGAGAGAGAGAGAGAGAGAGAGAGAGAGAGAGAGAGAGAGAGAGAGAGAGATCTACTCTGCACTACACATGGCTATTTCATTCATGATTTCGAGTATGGAAAAAGAGGAAAATTGCTTGGTCATGGAAAAAAGATGGGTAGATTGTTCATGTTTGATATGGATACACCTCTTTATGAGAATGTGTATGACAAGAATAGTGAATACTCACATATGAATAAATTGTGGATTAAAAGAATTGGTCATATCAATTTGAGGAAATTGAAATCTATGGAAAAGCAAATGTTAGTGCCTCAACTACGAACATTTGGTTATTTGAACTTTGAAAGAATTTGTGAAGCATGTAAAGTTATAAAACATCAAGGTATGAAGTTTCCAAGAGGAGAATTGCATAGAAGGAGACCTCAAGAGCTAATCCAAAGAGATGTGGTTGGACCTACTAGAACAAAATCAAAATGCTGGCTCACTATACTTTTTAATATTCATTGAGGATTATAGCCAATATACATGGATCTTTTTTCTAATGCATAAGAGTGAAGTTTTTGGATGCTTTGTGAGATTCAAAAACATGGTTGAAAAGCAATTGGGCATGTACCTAAAACTCGGATGATCAAATTTAGGGGGAGAATATATCTCAAGAGAATTTGATCAACACCTTAGTGATCATTGAATCAAAAGGAAATTGCCTTGTAGATACACACCACAACCAAATGTTGTTGCAGAATGCAGAAATTGTGTGATTGAGGAAGTTTCTAGGGCCACATTGAATGAAAAGAACATGCGAGATATGTTTTGGGAAAAATCTTGTCATACACTTATACATGTCATAAGTAGAGCTCCAACAGCAATGGTTTATGACTTGACCCCTTATGAGAGGTTATGGAAGCATAAGCTAAATGTGAGCTATTTACGCATTTTTGGAAGTATTTGCTATGCACACATGCTTAGTCAGTTGAGTCACAAGTTTGAGGTCAAATCTAAAAGGTGCATATTTATTGGATAGCGAGAAGAGAAGAAAGGATAAGAAAGGATATAGATGTTATAATCCTATTACAAAAGAACGTATAGTGAGCAGAGATGTTATATTTGATGAAAATGCATCATGGTATGCTCCCAAAGACATGGCTATGATAGAGAATGATATGGATGATTCTATGCATAATGTTCATGATGAGCCAGAAAGAAGTTGTAAATATTTTGACCATGAAGAAAGCCAAGTCTATGGTTCATATGAGTCTTCTATACCTAAAACATCATGGAGTGAGAATGGAAAGGACTATGCAAGAACAAAGGATAAACGAAAAAATGAGTACATGTCTGATTCAGGTATTGATGATGAGATAGTTACCGCTGGCATGTTGAAAAATACAAAGGAGAAATATGCTCCTCCACATGCAAGGAAAGAGACATGTTCAAGATCAAAAAAAGAAACACATGTGAGACCATCTACCAGAGTAAGAAATCGTGTGGATAGCGTGAATCTATACAATAAGTCTATGAAACTTCATTATGCATACATGATAGAGAGAATCAAGCATGACACAGAAAAGAATTTTCATGATGTCTCACATAGTGAAGATTGGTGCAAAGCAATGGATGATGAGATGAATGCATTGAAGAAGATAATACATGGGAATTAGTGAAATTGCCACCGAATAAGAAAGCGATTCGATGCAAATGGGTATACAAAGTGAAGTGCAAATGTGATGGTTGATTGGAAAGATTTAAAGCATGTTTAGTTGCAAAAGGATATGCACAAGTAGATGGATTAGATTATGATGAAACGCTTAGTTGCATTGTAAAAATGACAAGGATGAGAAGAGTGATTGCATGGGCTCCTATGAACAATTGGAAATTGTATCAAATGGATGTTAACAAGGCATTCTTGAATGGAAAATTGCATGAGGAAGTCTATATGTAGTAGCCAGAAGGTTATGTGCATCCACAATATGTTGACTATGTATGCAATTTAAAGAAAGTGCTTTATGGTGTGAGCGATTCACTTAGAAATTATTGGATCTCAAATTTATGCAATCAAAGGCTGATTATTCAGTGTTCGTATGGAATCAAGGAATCAAAACGATTCTATTAGTGATTTATGTAGATGATTTGATCACTACTGGCAATGATGAGAAGAGGATTGTTGATTTCAAAAAGCAACTGAAATCTGAAATTTTTATGTCAAATTTGGGAGCCTTGAAATACTTTTGGGGAATTGAAGTAATTTCAATGAAAGAGGGAATTTGGATTATACAACACAATTATATGGTGGAAATTATTGAAAGATTTTGTATGAGTGCTTGCAAACCTATTGATATGCCACTTGATGCTAATGCTAAGCTTATGGATTATGGGAAGTACTTGCATGATGCCAATGTATATAGAAAAATGGTTGGAAGTTTGATTTATGTAACAAAGACAAGATAGGATTTGAGTTTTGAAGTTGGTTTGATGACTTAGTTTATGCATAAACTATGTAGAGTGCACTTGGATGTAGTGTGATGCATACTTCGATATGTGAAGGGGACATGTAACTTTGGTTTGTTTTATGAGAGAAACTTTCATCCATGTATATATGCATACACAAATGCGGATTGGGCAGGAAATAAGTTCAACAAGTGGATTTTCATTTTCAGTTGGAAGTGCAATCATTTCTTGGAGTAGGAAGAAGCAACCAACTCTAGCTTTGTCAGCTAGCGAAGCTAAATATAGAGGAATTACACAAGCTTTTTGTGAACCAACATGGATTAAGTACCTACTTGAAGACATGGGAGTCTACATCCATGGAAAGGTGGTGATCTATTATGACAATGTGAGCAACATAATGTTAGCAAAGAATCTAGTTTATCATGTGAGATCGAAGCACATCGAAGTTCATTATCACTTTGTTCGTGAGAAGTTCATCGAAGGAGAAGTGGAGCTGATTCATATCAACATTGGAGAACAAATGGTGGATATCTTCACCAGAGCTCTTCCCAAAGACAAGTTCAGCTACTTCAGAGAAGCTTTAGTTGTAAGAAAATTTAGTCTGTATTTAGATTTCATTTCATATTATTTCATCTTGTATAGACATGTATTTCCTTCATTTTGTATTCAAGCCTATTCTGAGCTTGAGGAGAGATTTGATGATGAGGCAGTTGTATATTAAAAAAAACATAACAAATCAATAAAACTTGTGTGTGTGTCTATGCTTAACAGTCATGAACCTATGAATTCTAATCTCTCTCTGTCCTTGTTTTTGGGAATTCATGGTGCCATAGCCCTGCTACTATAGTGCCATCCATCAAAAGCATTAGAACTCTAGTTCCCTCCTTTTGACTTCTTCCCAAATGCATGAAATGGTCCCCATACCTTCTCGTCCTTCTTTTCTACCTTCATTTATCCATTACCACAAGGTTTTGAAACTCTGTCAGATCTTTCAGCCATATAACTGTCCTTTTCCTTCTTGTTGTCATCTTTATCATTATAAGTACATCCATTAAAATCCTCTCCCTTGGGTGATGAGAATCATGTTGTCTTTTCATCATCTTGGCTTGGTGATTACAAAGCCCTAGATTGGTTGTTTTTATCCTTCCTCTTTATATTGTTGTTAGAACTATCAGGCACATCTCCATTTTGAAAGCTATCAATTTCGTCCACATCAATATAAATTGCAAACCAATTATCTCCACCTTCTCCATCTCCTGCTCTATTGTAGAGGAGGTACTGGGGTATCCGCTTTTAACAAAAGTAAAGAATGAAAATTAAACACGTCCAGTACATTGCCTACTCAAGGGGGGTTCTCTTTAGGGCAGTATACCCTTTAACATTTCTGTGAGCAAGTAAAGGTAAATAACGATTGTACGTACTCCAACAAACATCAACAACATGTGACTAAAAAAAAGACCATCCACTTCTCGATTCAAATAAGATGGGTTACAAGGTGGGGCAGAATGATGCTCAAAAGTGCAAGCTTAGGGCTAACAAGCCACCCTAAAAGTAATAACTCCAATACAACAGGTTCTTCCCATCAGCATAAGGGGCCACTGATATGCAGACTAACTCAGAACAATACAAATGGTAAGAATTTCTCAAGAGAATAGAGCTTAATCAACACACTGACTCAGAGAAAAGAAAAAGAATCCAAGCTACTCTCTTACACTATAGTGCTCATAGCCCTCCACTGAGAAGCCTACCCTCTGTATACACACTACAGAGTAGCTCCTACAATAGGCTTGAAACCACCAAGTG
Organism: Ceratopteris richardii; assembly: GCA_020310875.1. Classification (NCBI taxonomy): domain Eukaryota; kingdom Viridiplantae; phylum Streptophyta; class Polypodiopsida; order Polypodiales; family Pteridaceae; genus Ceratopteris; species Ceratopteris richardii. Next base: position 164,846,481 of record CM035429.1, on the reverse strand, counting down.
CAAGAGAGGACTTCTGCACGTATGCACGAACCACCGTGTCTCTAGAATTGTACCCCAAATGAGCACAATTAATCCATTGTTTTTATAGGCCCCAATAGGTCAAGAGGGCCTTGCCGATTCATCAGGTCCACTGATCACGCGCCGGTTAATCACCCAAAATTGGGGGGTAGGTCAATTATTCCACTTTTACCTTTTCACCTGCCATCCGGGATTCTCATAGCCTTCCGAATATTAGAAAAACAAATTCTGGTCATATCCAACAAGGTTAATCCTTCACTTGACTATCTGAGTGTGGAAGCCTCTGCTTTTCGCTCATGTTTTCTTGCAAAAGTTCATCTATTCCGGACCTTTTATGACTAGTCTTTCCTCTGTCTGCACCGTTACTTCATGCTCCGACAGATATCCTTTTCTGGACAATCTTCTTTGATATGTGTGTGATTGTGTGTGTGTAGAAGTGTGTGTGGGGGAGCGTGTGGCATATATGTGGGGGTGAGAGAGTATGTGTGCGGGGGTGCATGCGTGTATGCGTCGGCGTGTGTAATGGTTGGATATGCATGTGTGGAGGTGTGTGTGTATGTGTGGGTGTATGTGTATGTGTGGGGGTGTGTGTGTGGGTGTGTGTGTAGGTGTGCGGGTGTATGGGTGTGAGAGAGAATGTGTAGGTGGGTATGTATGTGTGGGTGTGCATGTGTGTACGTGAGGGTGTGTGTGTGTGTTTGTATGCGGGTGTGTGTGTGTGTGGGTAGGTGGTAAGAGTGTGAGGTGGCGGGGTGAGGAAGGCAGAGAGGGGCGGCAGAGGTGAGCGGGGGGGGGGGGGGGGGGGGGGCGGAGTTCTGAGGGGGGGGGCGGAGTTGCGGGTGGAGAGAGGCGGAGCTAGGGGGCGGAGGTGCTATGGCGGAGAGGGGGGGACTGGGCGGGCGGCGGGGCTTGCGGGTGGCGGGTGGCGGGTGGCGGGGGAAATGGCGGAGGGCGGGTGGCGGGTGGCGGGGGAAATGGCGGAGGGCGGGTGGCGTGGGAGGGGAGCAGCGGGTGCGGGTGGCGGAGGCTATGGCGGAGGGGGGCGTGGGGTGAGAGGCGGGGCTTGCCGGTGGCGGGTGGCGGGGGGGAATGGCGGAGGGCGGGTGGCGGGGGAGGAGGATAGCGGGGGGTGGGTGGCGGAGGCTATGGCGGAGGGGGGGGGGGGCGGGGTGAGGGGCGGGGCTTGCGGGTGGCGGGGGGGAATGGCGGAGGGCGGGTGGCGGGGGAGGGAAGCAGCGGGGGCTGGGGAGAAGGACAGCGGGGGGCGAGTGGCGGAGGCTATGGCGGAGGGGGGGGGCGGGGTGAGGGGCGGGGCTTGCGGGGGGCGGGTGGCGGAGGCTATGGCGGAGGGGGGGGCGGGGTGAGGGGCGGGGCTTGCGGGTGGCGGGTGGCGGGGGAGGGGAGCAGCGGGGGCGACGGGGGAAGAGAGAGAAGAAGGGGGAGAGAGAGAGAGAGAGAGAGAGAGAGAGAGAGAGAGAGAGAGAGAGAGAGAGAGAGAGAGAGAGAGAGAGAGAGAGAGAGAGAGAGAGAGAGAGAGAGAGAGAGAGAGAGAGAGAGAGAGAGAGAGAGAGAGAGAGAGAGAGAGAGAGAGAGAGAGAGAGAGAGAGAGAGAGAGAGAGAGAGAGAGGAGAGAGAGAGAGAGAGAGAGAGAGAGAGAGAGAGAGAGAGAGAGAGAGAGAGAGAGAGAGAGAGAGAGAGAGAGAGAGAGAGAGAGAGAGAGAGAGAGAGAGAGAGAGAGAGAGAGAGAGAGAGACAGAGAGAGAGAGAAGAGAGACGGGAGAGAGAGAGAGAGAGAGAGGACGGAGAGAGAGAGAGAGAGAGAGAGAGAGAGAGAGAGAGAGAGAGAGAGAGAGAATCAGGGACGAGAAGAGAGAGAGAGAGAGAGAGAGAGAGAGAGAGAGAGAGAGAGAGAGAGAGAGAGAGAGAGAGAGAGAGAGAGAGAGAGAGAGAGAGAGAGAGAGAGATAGAAGGAGGGCACGCGGGGGAGGAGAGAGAAAAGAGAGAGAGAGACAGAAAGAGATAGAAGGAGGGCACGTGGGGGAGGAGAGAGAAAAGAGAGAGAGAGAGATAGAGAGAGAGAGAAAGAAAAAGGGAGAGATGGAGAGAAAGGAAGAGAAAGAGAAAGAAAGGGAAATAGAGAGAGAGGGGGAAATCGAAAGAGAAGAGAGAGAGAGAGAGAAAGAAAGAGAGAGAAATAGAGAGAGAGAAGGAAAGAGAGAGAGGAAAAAAGAGAGAGAGAGGAGGGGGATCTACAGACCCCCACATCAAGATTTTGCACCATCCCTGGTGCGATTTCTTTATTTGCTTATTTTTTTCATGCAAAAAATAAAATAACTATGGTATGTACAGAGAGTGAATTTCATCTGCTTGCATCAATTCAAATAACTCTTCACCCTGGAGATGTTGACGAGGGGCATCCTTTTACCCTGCAGATCTTCCAGATGCACTGCACCATGTGGCAATACCTTGATAACCTTATATGGTCCTGTCCATTTGGGGGCCAATTTAGTTGAAATTGCCGGGACTTGATGCACTAAAACCATGGACCCTTCTTGAACTTCATTCGATCTTAGATACCTGTCATGTAATTTCTTGCGCTCTTCTTGTGTCACCAGAACTTTCTGCATTGCCCCTTCTCTGTACTCTTCTAATGCCACCAATCTCTGAATGAATGCCAATAGTTTTGATTCCTATTTCCTTTCTGATAATAAACTCAAATGGTGCCAATGCCTCTTTCCCATATACTAACCGAAATGGAGTCTCGCCTGTGGTTCCCCTCTTCGTGGTTCTGAAAGCCCAAATTGCACCAATTAGTGCTAGTGGCCAAGAGCTTTGATGATCAAAAGATAATTTGCGAAGTAGTTCGATCAAAATCTTATTGGAACTCTCTGCTTGGCCATATGCCCTTGGGTAATAGGCACAAGATTTTTTTATGGAAGATTTTGTACCTGTCAAATATAAACTGGAGCAATTGATTTACAAAATGTGTGCCCCTATCACTAGTAATTTCCAGAGGGCAACCAAATCTTGAGAAAATACGTTTATACATAAATTTAGCTACTGTTAACGCCGTGCAGTCCACAGTAGCTTTAGCCTCTATCCATTTAGTGGCATAGCATGTGGCCATCAAAATATACTTTTTACCTCCTAGTTGCCCAGTTGGGCTAATTGGCCCTATGAAATCAAGACCCCATCGTTCAAATGGAAGCCATCCGGTAGATATGACTAACGGTTGGAAGTTCAATATCGTTGGCGCGGGAGCACACCTCTGGCAGATGTTGCATTCTTTAGAAAACTTGATTGCATCCTTGAAAATATGAGGCCACCATAAACCTTTGTGGATGATTCTATGAGCCAATTCTTCCCCCTTTAGATGTCCTTCATTGTGTGCAGCCTCTAGCAGAAGATTTATCTCCTCTGGATAGACACACCTTCTCAATATATCATCCTGAGAGTATTTATATAAATTTCCATTTATAAGAGAATATGCTTTGGTTTTTCAGGAGCAATCTTCTCTTTTCTACAGGTGTCAAGTGTTCTGGGATCTTTCCAGTAGTAAGAATATGGAGAATTTCATCATACCAACCAGTCTGGATTGCTACTAGAAAAAGATTCCTATCCACCAATTCATCATTAATACCTGTTGCCTTTTCGCTCATTGCCGTCCTGGACACTTGATCTGCCATGTAGTGCTCTTTTCCTGGTTTAATATGAATATCAAAATTAAATTCTTGAAATAGGAGTAACCATCTCCAAATCCTTTCAGCTACTCTAGGCTTGTTTATCAAATACTTCAAGGGCTGATGATCAGAAATAACAACGAAATGTACTCCAAGGAGATAATGTCGGAAGTTCTGAAGAGCAAATACGATAGCCAAACCTTCTCTTTCCGTTGTACTGTAATTTCTTTCAGCTTGGTTGAGTAATCTGCTTGCATAAGAGATAGGTCTATCCACTTTGTGAGATGATGGTTGAGCTAGAACTGCACCAACAGCATGAAGACTAGCATCTGTATGCACATGAAATTCTAATGACCAATTAGGAACACTTAAAAGTGGAGCAGTACATAGCCTCAACTTTAGTTCACAAAATGCTTTGTCGGCTTCAGCACTCCATGAGAAAGGGATCTTTTTACTGGTAAGCCTTGACAAGGGTTTAGCAATTTCCGAATACATCCTAATGAATCTTTTGTGATACCCTGCATGGCCCAAGAAACTTTGCACTTCCTTTGGGCTTTGTGGAATTGGCATGGAAAGAATAGCTGTAACCTTTGCCGGGTCAACAGTTATACCTTCAGCAGATACTATGTGACCAAGAAGAGTGCCCTTCGTGACCAAAAAGTGATATTTATCAGGATTCAATTTCAAACCTGTTTTGAGACATTGCTCAAAAATTTCTTTTAGATTTTCCAAATGGTCATGGAAATCTTGAACTGCTGCCCTCTTATCTGTACCTGAAAATACTGAAAAGTCATCCATGAAAATGCGTAGAAAGGTTGTTAACCATTTGCCCAATATCAGATACATTGTTCTATTAAATGAAGCCGGTGCATTCTTCAAACCAAAAGCCATTCGAGTATAGACATAAGTGCCCCAGGGAGTGACAAAGGCTGTTTTGTCCCTATCATCAGGATGGATCACTATCTGATTGTAGCCACTAAAACCATCCAAGAAACTATACAAAGTGTGACCAGCTACCTCTTCAAGTACTTGCTCTGTGAAGGGCTAAGGAAATCCATCTTGAATAGTCACTTTATTCAAAGCACGGAAATCAACACATACTCTTATTTTTCCACTATTTTTCTTAGGTACAATAACCATGGAAGAAAGCCACCTGGAATGTTCTACTGGCACAATTATACCTGCTTCTTCTAATTTTATAATCTCTGCTTTTACCGCCTCTGCATACTTCGGATTGAGTCGATATGGCCTACTTCTTACTGGCGCGGCTCTCTCAACTAAGGGTATCCGATGTAACCCAAGCTCTTCTAGTATTCCTATTAAATCTTTGTAGGACCATGCGAAGACACTTTTGTAAGTAAAAAGCAAAGAAGTTACCTTTTGTAGCAAAGGAGGATAATGCCACAACCAGGATGCCAAGTGAACTATTTGAGGGTTCTCTTCATCCCCTAAATTTACTTCTTGAACCAATGTTTCAGGACTCGCCTTGTTTGATAAATCATCTCCATTATATGCAGGAGTGGAGTTTAATTTATATTCTTCAACATGTTCTTCCATCCATCCTTGAGGTATATCTGAGACAGGAAGATGTTTTCTGCCCTTAGGTTCAAAATATTCTACCTCTGATACTTTTATCTGGGTTGCTTCCTCAAGGCTTGTGCTTTCCTGCAATTGCTCATTCTTCAACACCTTGTGGTCTTCATTGCCCTTTCCTGTAATTACCTTATCTGCAACTTCTTCCTCAATTTCATTAATCTCCACTGTGCAACACTCTGCACTTCCCATCATCCAATTTAACAATGTATCCTCTTCTTGGGGTAGAGAGGGCATTACCTGAGTGTCCACAGTATATCCAGAAGTTTTTCCTGAGTCGAATTCTTCTTCCAAATGTAGTTGCAGTTGGCTATTGGTATTTGTTGAAATCCATAGTTTATTTTTTTCCCTAATCTTGCAAAGCTTTTGCTTGTCTCAGCCAAGGTCTCCCCAGGAGTAGAGGGTAAGAAGTCTCCTGTGAAAGTGCAATAACAACAAAATCTAGAACAAAATGGCAGCCCTGTACTACCATCAGTACCTTCTCAATAATGCCCAGTGGCGCAACCCGATGTTGATCTGCCAATGTAACCGTGAATGGTGCCAACTTGGTGGGGTTCAATTTCAGCTTCTTCATTGTAAAATCTGGCATTAAATTGATACCAGAGCCTCCATCTATGATCACACGTGTGAGAGCTTCCTCCTTTATACTAACAGATAATCTTGAGCTTTGGTAGTCTGCTAAGGGTGCAGGGGGAAAATCAACCATGAAACCATCTATACTAGGTGATTGGACCAAGTGAGCAGAGTGTATAATCTTCAGTAAGTCACTTCTTATTTTTGAATCCATCCTTATAAGTTCATATAGACTAACCTTGTGATGAATACCTTTCAAGATCTATTCAATGTTTACCTCCTGAGTGTTTTCTTGCAGACTTGTTGGTTGGCCCTTTAGAGAAGTAGTCATCTTATTATAAGCTCCTTCAATTTGTGCTTGGTCCTTCCATCCAGAATCCTTTTCTTCCTCTTTATCCTGAAATCCTTGTTGTTCATCTCTCTGGGTTGCAGCTGC